>BPTQ01000008.1:270296017-270636384 GCA_019973895.1 Chrysanthemum seticuspe | reverse complement strand
AGTAGTTAAGTGGTACCATATAAGGAATAACCTTAGGTTCTTAACCGATCGGGTGTTCATATACCGAACACCATTTCCGTTGACTTAGGTATAAACCGATAGTGAAGTGGTTAAGATTCTTAACTGATCAGGACTCGTTTGCCGATGTCCATTTCTGTGTAGTTTAGGCAAATATATCAACGACTAAACGAGTATTTAGTCTACCAATAGTTACATGGTATCAAAAGCCTGAATTTGTAGACCGATGAGGTCGTCACTACCGATAACCCTTTCTCTGTAGTTTAGGTAATAAAAGTTACTAAGTGGAGAGTGTCCTCAATTGTGTGGACCTACACTACTCTTATACAATCCAGTGATCAAAATGTTTGTGTTCATTATATCTTTCCTCTACTCCGCTAACTTGGGGAACTAGGAGTGTTGCCCTAGCTTCCCTCCTATAAATACTCTTGTAAACCCTCATTTGAGGGTTGGGTTGTTCAAGTTATTTCCTTTCACATATGCCCTACGCATAACCGCCTCTTATTATCGTGTATGTGTGTTTGGTTCTTGTTCAATCGCCTCATCTCCTTTCTATATTACTTGTGTTTGTAAAACTAGTGACCTAACATATTCTCATCACATCCAGGTGTGTTAACTCCTGTGAGAGGTGAATCATTGAAAATAATGGATTTGATGTCTCTTTCCCAATAGCCATCACTGCTGGAGTAGCCAGATGTTTAAGTCCGAAAACTATGGTACATTGATAACCATCTGATTTATGAGCAAATCAGCAACTATATAAACGGATTTGATGTGTCTTTACCTGTAGCCGTTTGCTCAGGACTAGTCAATTCTTAGAATTGGTGAAGTGATAGCCAAATATGGATTCAGTTGCCTTTACCACAAGCCATATACTTGTGGGCTAGCCAATTCTTGGATTCCAATAAGGAATATACCATGGTGAATTGATGACCATACAACTCTCAGCAATTAAGCATGGGTGGTTGCAGACCCTATGATTTTGAGCAAATCATCACAGCTATCAACAGATTTGATGTGTCTTTACCAAAGCTGTACCCTTTGGACTAGCCAACTCTTTGATACATACAAGGTATATCTGGTGAGTTAAAAACCATCAACAAAATACAACAAACCTGCAAGAGAAAGTTAGTTTTTTTTTTTTTTTTTTTTTTTTTTTTTTTTTTTTTTTTTTTTTTTTTTTTTAACTAACAACGAAACTAACAAACAAAACAAAACAAATAAACAACACAAATGACTGTACATATTACAAAAGACAATGTAGATTACCGCATTCATGATGAAGATGCAGCTTGAGCTTGCAGAAGTTGAGTCTTGATCAATCCAACCAGTCGTTCAACATCTGGTCTTTCATTTCCCACTGGATCTGGAGGAATTTCCAACTTCTGACACAGCATCCTTTCCATAAGTCTCTTGGACAATGGATAAATTATTTCAGCAAACATGCAGACTGTGATTCCTCCCTTTGTCTCAACTACATGCACACGAGGTAGGGGATAATATCTCCAGGACTCAACCTGCCATAGATGTGAGTTCTTCCAAATGAAATGCCCTTTACCATTGGGAGATTGAGAGTCAATCAGGACATGAAGATCTCCCAATAAGCACATCCCAGAACCTTGTGGTGCAGTATTGCAGTAATGTTTGGTGACGAGAGTGTACAGAGTAAGTATATCTGCCCTGTCTACCAAATGGAGTATTTCCTTCAAAAAGGTGAACTCCATTGAAGTTTTGTCCAATCGATGAATGACATTCATCTCATCATTTATCAGAGACCACTTGACCAACACATTTTGATATCCTTCAGGAAAATCAGTAGCAGATCCTTCTTTAAAAAAGGTTGAGTCATCAGCCTTTAGGTCCAAAGGAACATGCTTGGGTGATGGCTTATTCTTCGATGCATGAGTCCTTGCTTTTCTCACAGATCTTCTCAGAGATGTGAGTTTTCTCTTGGCCATCCTCTTCATCCTTCTACCAGGTGTATAGATTTCCGAAGAAGGAAAATCTTTGGTTTCTTCATTAACTTCTGTAGTAGGACTTGAAGAAGTAGATGTGGATTTAGGTGAGACATCATCACGAAGGGCATGCATTCTTTCAAGCACCTTTCTTGCCTTTTTAGCTTTGACAGTTGTGGTTTTAGCTTCATTAATCGAACCACCTCCTTCTGTATCAGTAGATCCCACAGATGGAGCAGAAGCTTGTATATTAGGTGCTTCAGAGGAAATGGTGGTCGGTTCAGCAGATGAGACCTTTTCAGTTGAGCTAGTGACTTCGGTAGAAGCTTCAGCAGATATAACAGTAGGTTCAGCAGAAGTAACCTGGTCATCTTCCCCAACCAAAGTACTTTCTTTTGCAGCAGTAGATGCCACATTTGAGTTAGAAGGGGGCATAACTGGTGCTTCAGGGGAAACAGCCGATGGTTCAGCAGAAGGAACCTTGTCAGACGAAGGAGTGGCTTCAGAAGTTTCTTCAGAAGAAACCATTTGAGAGATCGTCTTAGGTGGAATATCATCAAAATTGTCCACTATCTCAACAAACTTGGGTCTTTTGGCCTTTGGTGCAACTTCATTCCCAGCAATTCTTTTCAAGTTGGAAGATGGTGTTAAAGCAGAAGAAGAAGTCTTCATAATCATATTGTACAAGTAAAACAATCTTGCATCAGGTAAAGCCAAGACTTGCTTCATTGTTAAACCACGGTTAAGCACAGTACAACTTTGATTTTTCACTGCAATCCTCATCTCTGTTTTCTTCTGAGCTTCAGTAAGAGGTCTCTCTCTCTTTGCCTTATTCTTTTCAGTACTCAGGGCTTTCCTTTTCGCAGCTGCTTCTTGCTTCCTTTGTTCTCCAAGCTCCATCATTCGAGCCACAAAATCTTCACTATCAAATTCCGCACCTAAGATACTTTGAGCAAGTGTAGGATTAGAAGTGGTTTGCTTAGTAAGAGCATCCCATTGTGCAGCAGGCATCTGAGTAGCTAACTCATCCAATTCTCTTCGTCTCTCAGGAGGCAAAGAAGAAGTAGAATGGTCTGCAATTTGTTTAGCCACTTCTTCTCTTTTCTTCTGATCTGCAAACTCAGCAAACCTGCTTTCTTGTCCTCTCCTTTCTTGTTCAGATACCAGATCTGGACCAAGCTCATCTTCAATCATTACACCTTTCTCTTTATTAGTAGACTCATGAACAACATCAGCTGGAGGAGAATCACCAATTTGAACTTCAGAGGAATCATTTTGAGAGAGATCTTCAACAGGTGTGGTAAGGATATCAGTTGCAGGATCTAAATAAAATTTTTTTCCAACATGAAATACAACTTGATCATCTGCTGAAGGTGTAACGCCCCGACCCGACAAGGGTAAAGGAATCACAAGTAATGGTGTCATATCAAAGCAAACATAAATATCCAAAAGAAGTCTTAACATAAACATTGAAATAATTCAAGTCAAAATGACTTCAATACATAGGTCCTAGCGGAAAAATAAACTCCAAATGAAATATCTGAAATATAAAGTCATAAATGGCATCATAAGATCAAAGCTAAATATCTCTAAGGTAAGTCCACTCAGCACTCATCCCAAAGCAAAACCCAGCTCCAATGCTTAGATACCTGCCGCGGAAGAAAAGAAATGCGGCTGAGCTTCAAAAGCCCAGTGAACAGATATACAAGCAAAACGAATACGAAACGAAAACGAATACGAAATAAAGTGAAAGAAAGATAGCAAAATCATAATCATTTCAAATTATAAATCAGAAATAATAGAATAAGTTTATAGCTAACTACCTCGAGCCCAGACACATATGCCATATCATAATCATATTCACATAAAGCAACATTTTTAGGGGAGACCTACCAGAGTTATGAAGGACGTGCATGCACGCAGCATCAATCATCAGATAACATACAGCATATAACATATAATATATAACATATAACAGATCTAGGATGCACCCATACGCCCCATAAACATATATTGATAATATAATATAACTTGAGCTCATAACAGATAACAGATAAGGGACGTGGCAGAACTTCACTCTACTGCCCTAGAGTCATGTCAGAAGTGCATCACTGACACGGACATGGAACCCCCATGACTAGTTATTATTTGGCTCGGGTGTCAAACTATCTTAGGTCAAATTAGAATGTCAAAACTGACATAGATCATACTTTATCAAAGATTAAATCATGTTTTCAAAGTCAAAGTTTTCATATCATATAGTTCCAAATCAAATGTTTCATAATTCAAAAATCAAATTTCAGATAAGCAACAGCTTCAAATAAACAAAATAGGGTTCATAGCAAAGGCTTAGGAAATCCTAATATAAAAGCTAACGAAAAGAAAACGTTATAAGGAACCTTTACTGAAAAGGTCAGAATATCTGTACCTTATTCCAAAGCAAATGATCGAAAAGCAGAAATACGGAAAGCAAAGGATTACTCCTTCTTCACAAAACCTATACACATTAACGGTCGTACATGTTATTTATGATTCCATAATCGTCGAAATGATCTTTTAATATTTGGTGTTCATACTTAATGTATTTAATGATCTTAATACTTTAGGGTTTATAATTAAATGAGACTTAAGTGTTTTATAAACAATATCGTAGATTAAGGTTCATTATGTCATTTATTAAAGTTTAGGGTTAAATGTGAAAATAGTTTAAACGTCATAACTCACACATGAAATAACGAATTAACACACACCTAGTTTCAAACCCTAATCGACTCTCATTTATGTTCTAGGGTTTTCTCATTCTTTTAATATCATATTAATGTGCATTTACTTTATATGTTACGTCAATAAATGACTCATTACTCTTGTTATTTACTCAACACGTTCATGTCTTAATCATATGTTACTCATATATATGTTATACGTCAACTTTTATACCCATGCACGTTTACACATTAAACTAGGGTTTAGGTTTCACATGATCTTACTTACTAAACACACTTTCAAAACTCTTATATGGTTCGGTTCAAACCTAGGGTTTCAACTACAACACTTTACGCAAGTTCTAGCTCATCTAAGTACTTTACATATTCAAGTTATCATGTTTTTATACCTTAGCCGAATTATATACATGGTTCGGTTCTATATAGCTTGACTTAAACATGATCCGATTCAATAATACTTATTACGTAACAAGCTCTTTACTAATTATAAGGTTTAAATTATTATGGTTTGTCTTTGTTTGGTTCACACGGCTCGGTCACAAAAAGAAAACGCAAGACTCAACTAAACGAAACAAGTTACAATATATATACATAAGGTGTAACGAACGAAGACTAATAAACATGTTATACCTTAGCTTGCTTGAAAACAAAACTCTCGACACCAATGTGTAAGGTTCGGCCGAATAGGAGAAAAAGAAAAGAAGAGGCAAAAAAACTAGGGTTTCAATTTCTTGTAAATGCATTATATTTATAGTGGTATCATTTTTAGTTTAGGGCTTGAGGAGGGGGTTGGGTCTCGGCCTAGTCCAACCGAACACAACAAAACCCACGGCCCAATGGTCTTCGGCCCTTGAGTCCACACGACACAAAACAAACATGGCCCAAGTTATTTACGCGAGACGTTAAATCTTCGTCGTACCAAAATCGATCACGTACACATTTTAGTTAGGTTTTAATTATTCGTAAGTTAAGTTTTAAATTTCGTTAAATGATTATAAACGTATTTTACGTATTTTATGATTTTCGATTCCAAGGGTATTTTAGTCTTTAATCATGTTTTAGATTTTCAGGTTTTACAATTCTTCCCCTCTAAAGAAAAATTTTCGTCCTGGAAAATTGAAATAAAACGAAACGAAAACGAAATGAGAACATACCAACTATTCAAAGAAATGAGGATAACTAGCTCGCATCGACTCCTCGGTTTCCCAAGTAGCCTCACGCTCCGGGTGATTTTTCCAAAGAATCTTAACGAACGGAATGACTTTATTTCTCATGACTTTCTTGCCTTTCTAGAATAGCTTCCGGTTCTTCAGATAAAGACATATCGGATTGAATTTGATCAAACGGATAAGAAGCAACGTGTAACGGATGATAGTTGTATCCCCTTAGGAGTGATACATGGAAAACGTCATGAACATGCGATAACTGAGGCGGAAGTGCTAATCGATACGAAACTTCTCCTATACGTTCTAGAATTTCAAACGGACCAATAAATCGAGGACTGAGCTTGCCCTTGATTCCGAAACGTTTCACACCTCTAAACGGCGAAACTTTCAAAAATACACGATCTCCAACCCGAAATTCTAAATCACGACGATGCTTGTCAGCATAACTTTTCTGACGAGACCTATCTTCCTTCAGCTTTTCTCTAGCAACAACTACTTTCTCATTAGTGATCTCGATCATTTCCGGACCTTCAATTAAGCGTTCACCTACTTCATCCCAACAAGTAGGTGCTCTACATTTCCTCCCATAAAGAAGTTCAAACGGTGCTGCCTTAATGCTAGCATGCCAACTGTTGTTGTATGCAAACTCTACTAAACACAAATATTCATCCCAACTGCCAGTCCATTCCAAAGCACAAGCCCTTAGCATATCCTCTAAGGTCTGAATAGTCCTCTCTGACTGACCATCTGTTTGAGGATGAAATGCCGTACTAAAATTAAGTCGAGTACCCCAAGCTTTTTGCAAACCTTTCCAGAAACGAGAAGTAAAACGCGGATCTCTGTCGGACACAATAGATGCTGGAGTACCATGAAGTCTAACGATCTCTTGTTGAAAAATTTCCGCCAATTTCCCAATACCATAATCCTTTCTGATTGGTAAGAAATGAGCAGATTTGGTTAGTCGATCTACAACTACCCAAATCGCATCATGCTTCTTCCGAGTAAGAGGTAGTTCAGTCACAAAATCCATAGATATCTTATCCCACTTCCATGTTGGAATATCCAATGGCTGTAACAATCCACTAGCCCTTTGATGTTCAATCTTAACCTGCTGACAAATCATACACCTCGACACAAACGTCGCCACATCTTGCTTCATGCCATTCCACCAAAAGTACTGCTTCAAATCCCTATACATCTTGGTAGAACCAGGATGGATAGTGAAAGGAGAACTATGAGCTTCAGTCATAACTTTCTCACGAAGTACCTGATCATTGGGAACACAAAGCCTATCTCCATACCATACAATACCGTCATTATCAACCTTAAACTCCGTTTGCTTACCTTCTTCAACATTTTGCGCCACGGCCCACAGCTCACCATCATCTTTCTGAGCTTCTTTAATTTAAAGTATAAGGTTCGACTCCACCTTCATACTAGCCCAGTATCCATCAAAACCTCGTACGCATAGCTCAACATCCAAACTCTCTAAGTATCGAATAATCCTAGGCTCAATCTTGATACTTGCAAGAATGCCTGATTTCCGGCTAAGTGCGTCAGCAACTACGTTAGCCTTACCTGGATGGTACTGAATGTTGGTGTCATAATCCTTAAGAAGTTCTAACCATCTTCTTTGTCTCATGTTAAGTTCCTTCTGAGTGAAAATATACTTGAGACTCTTATGATCAGTGAATATATCACACGCCTCTCCATACAAGTAATGTCTCCAGATCTTCAACGCAAACACCACTGCAGCTAACTCAAGGTCATGAGTTGGGTAATTCTCTTCATAAGGTTTTAGCTGCCTCGAAGCATAAGCTATTACCTTTCCATGTTGCATCAAAACACAGCCTAATCCTTTCTTAGATGCATCACTGTAAATTTGAAATCCTCCAGAACCAGATGGAAGAGTCAAAATAGGAGCGGACACCAATCTTCGTTTCAACTCTTCAAAACTCTTCTCTCGTTCATCCGTCCATACAAACTTTTCACCTTTCCTCATCAGTTGGGTTAGGGGTAGAGCTAAGCGAGAGAAACCTTCAACAAAACGTTGGTAGTAACCAGCAAGTCCTAGAAAACTCCTGACCTCAGTCACTGTCGTAGGTCTTGGCCATTTAGTGATAGCCTCAACCTTAGACGGATCCATGGTGATACCATCAGCTGATACAATATGACCAAGGAAAGCGACTTGTCTTAACCAAATCTCGCACTTCGAAAATTTGGCGTACAACTTCTTCTTCCTCAGAATCTCCAAAACTATCCGGAGATGTTCTTCATGCTCTTCTTCAGACTTGGAGTAAACTAAAATGTCGTCGATGAAAACGATAACGAATCTATCGAGGAACTCATGGAAAACACGATTCATTAGGTCCATAAACACAGCAGGCGCATTGGTCAAACCAAAAGGCATAACGAGGAATTCGTAGTGACCATATCTGGTACGAAACGCGGTCTTAGGAACATCTTGCTCCTTCACACGTAGCTGATGATAACCAGACCTCAGATCAATCTTTGAAAAGAACTTAGCTCCTTGCAGTTGATCAAACAAATCATCAATACGCGACAGAGGATAACGGTTACGAATGGTAATACGATTGAGTTCACGGTAGTCGATACATAGACGCATGCTTCCATCCTTCTTCTTCACAACCCAGTACTTCAAACAGCTTCTCAATATGAGTAATCCAGTCCTCGGCCTCAGTGGGAGTAGCAGCAGTGCTAAATGAAAGAGGCTTGAGCTTACCGAAACGCTCGAGCCAAGTGTGAATGCCGACGGGTTGATTTCCTCCACCACTACCCGAAGCACCAGTCTGATTACGAATGTTGTTGCTCACCTGTTCCATCATCTCAGGTGTAGCAAGACCAGGGAAAAGAGTGTTGAGAGCATTAGCAATCGCAGCATCAATGTTAGTAGCATCATCGTCTCCATCCGCGCTACCGGTAGTACGAGTTCGAACCATCTGAACGATATTCAAACGATTAGCAAAATGAACAAAGGTGAGATACGAAATGGAAGTACGCAGAAGGAATCCTAAAGTCTACCCAAATCCTCACAGGTCAAATCCTAAGCTCTAAGGGTCTCAAAACCTAGGCTCCATATGTCACAGGTCCTGACTACAAGTCGTAAACCTGGGCTCTGAAACCATAAATTGTAACGCCCCGACCCGACAAGGGTAAAGGAATCACAAGTAATGGTGTCATATCAAAGCAAACATAAATATCCAAAAGAAGTCTTAACATAAACATTAAAATAATTCAAGTCAAAATGACTTCAATACATAGGTCCCAGTGGAAAAATAAACTCCAAATGAAATATCTGAAATATAAAGTCATAAATGGCATCATAAGATCAAAGCTAAATATCTCTAAGGTAAGTCCACTCAGCACTCATCCCAAAGAAAAACCCAGCTCCAATGCTTAGATACCTGCCGCGGAAGAAAAGAAATGCGGCTGAGCTTCAAAAGCCCAGTGAACAGATATACAAGCAAAACGAATACGAAACGAAAACGAATACGAAATAAAGTGAAAGAAAGATAGCAAAATCATAATCATTTCAAATTATAAATCAAAAATAATAGAATAAGTTTATAGCTAACTACCTCGAGCCCAGACACATATGCCATATCATAATCATATTCATATTCATATTCACATAAAGCAACATTTTTAGGGGAGACCTACCAGAGTTATGAAGGACGTGCATGCACGCAGCATCAATCATCAGATAACATACATCATATAACATATAATATATAACATATAACAGATCTAGGATGCACCCATACGCCCCATAAACATATATTGATAATATAATATAACTTGAGCTCATAACAGATAACAGATAAGGGATGTGGCAGAACTTCACTCTACTGCCCTAGAGTCATGTCAGAAGTGCATCACTGACACGGACATGGAACCCCCATGACTAGTTATTATTTGGCTCGGGTGTCAAACTATCTTAGGTCAAATTAGAATGTCAAAACTGACATAGATCATACTTTATCAAAGATTAAATCATGTTTTCAAAGTCAAAGTTTTCATATCATATAGTTCCAAATCAAATGTTTCATAATTCAAAAATCAAAGTTCAGATAAGCAACAGCTTTAAATAAACAAAATAGGGTTCATAGCAAAGGCTTAGGAAATCCTAATATAAAAGCTAAAGAAAAGAAAACGTTATAAGGAACCTTTACTGAAAAGGTCAGAATATCTGTACCTTATTCCAAAGCAAATGATCGAAAAGCAGAAATACGGAAAGCAAAGGATTACTCCTTCTTCACAAAACCTATACACATTAACGGTCGTACATGTTATTTATGATTCCATAATCGTCGAAATGATCTTTTAATATTTGGTGTTCATACTTAATGTATTTAATGATCTTAATACTTTAGGGTTTATAATTAAATGAGACTTAAGTGTTTTATAAACAATATCGTAGATTAAGGTTCATTATGTCATTTATTAAAGTTTAGGGTTAAATGTGAAAATAGTTTAAACGTCATAACTCACACATGAAATAACGAATTAACACACACCTAGTTTCAAACCCTAATCGACTCTCATTTATGTTCTAGGGTTTTCTCATTCTTTTAATATCATATTAATGTGCATTTACTTTATATGTTACGTCAATAAATGACTCATTACTCTTGTTATTTACTCAACACGTTCATGTCTTAATCATATGTTACTCATATATACTCATATTATGTTATACGTCAACTTTTATACCCATGCACGTTTACACATTAAACTAGGGTTTAGGTTTCACATGATCTTACTTACTAAAACACTTTCAAAACTCTTATATGGTTCGGTTCAAACCTAGGGTTTCAACTACAACACTTTACGCAAATCCTAGCTCATCTAAGTACTTTACATATTCAAGTTAGCATGTTTTTATACCTTAGCCGAATTATATACATGGTTCGGTTCTATATAGCTTGACTTAAACATGATCCGATTCAATAATACTTATTACGTAACAAGCTCTTTACTAATTATAAGGTTTAAATTATTATGGTTTGTCTTTGTTTGGTTCACACGGCTCGGTCACAAAACGAAAACGCAAGACTCAACTAAACGAAACAAGTTACAATATATATACATAAGGTGTAACGAACGAAGACTAATAAACATGTTATACCTTAGCTTGCTTGAAAACAAAACTCTCGACACTAATGTGTAAGGTTCGGCCAAATAGGAGAAAAAGAAAAGAAGAGGCAACAAAACTAGGGTTTCAATTTCTTGTAAATGCATTATATTTATAGTGGTATCATTTTTAGTTTAGGGCTTGAGGAGGGGTTGGGTCTCGGCCTAGTCCAACCGAACACAACAAAACCCACGGCCCAATGGTCTTCGGCCCTTGAGTCCACACGACTCAAAACAAACACGGCCCAAGTTATTTACGCGAGACGTTAAATCTTCGTCATACCAAAATCGATCACGTACACATTTTAGTTAGGTTTTAATTATTCGTAAGTTAAGTTTTAAATTTCGTTAAATGATTATAAACGTATTTTACGTATTTTATAATTTTCGATTCCAAGGGTATTTTAGTCTTTAATCATGTTTTAGATTTTCAGGTTTTACAGAAGGGGTAGGACATGATGGTTCTTGAACAAGTACATGATGATAAGTTTTAGATGCAATATCCTCCATTTGAACCTCAGTAGATGTAGTATTGTCAACACTTGGTTTCTTGGAGACTTCAGCAGAACCCTTATGCAAGTGAGATCTCTTTCTTCTTCTATAAAGAACAGGTTCCTCATTCTTTGAGGATTCAGCAACCACTGAGGAAGGAACAACTATCTCCTGAGCCACATCAGCTAAGATATTTAGAGAAGCAAGCCGAGAGTCCTCTTCCTCCTCATCAGAAGAAATGACTAACTTCCTTTTGCTACTCTTTTCAAGTCTTATTCTGCAGTTCCTCAATCTTATCACCAAGAGTAGACTTGGTCTCTGTAAGCTCCTTTTTGAGATCAGTCACCTCAGCTGCATACCTGTTAACAAGAGCATAGACAGATGAAAGAGTAATAGGGTCCTCAGCTCTACCAGCAGAATGCTCTGTGGTAATGGGAGTTTCATTGGACCTTTCAGTGGAAATATGGTCATGCTTAAAATGAGGAGGTACTTCATCTATAGGTTCCCTTTGAGGACTGGGGGTGGTCATCCTGTTCTGGTCAGACTCACACTCATCAATTGAAGCCTGTGTAGGTGGTGGACTCGGTCTGGGTGATGGTACAGGTGTAGCATGGTCAGGAGCAATATGTGATGCTTCAGCAGTAAAAGAGGGACCCTCATCTATATTAACTGATGGATTGCCATCAGTAGCAACATTTGAAGAGGGTGGGATAATAGCAACATTCTCCTCATCAGCAGCCTCATTGCCATGAGGCAACATAGCTGCTGACAACGGATGATGTGCCCCCTCAAAGTTAGTTCTCATAGAGGCAAATAGTTTAGCTGAAAGAGCTCCTATGGGATTAAAGGCCTGGACTTGGGTAGAGGTGTCTATGATTATTTGTAAGAATCTAGGGTACATTAAAAACTTATGTTGTTTCCTATTTATATTTTCAACCATATTATCAAAAATAAATTTAGAGAAATTATAAGTTATCCCTTGAGATAGACACACAATACCATAAGCCAATTGTGTAGAGAATTGATCCCACGCTCCAGATTTGTTGCTAATGCACTGAAGCAGAGTGTGAACTAAAAATCTCCATATAGGGCAAAAATGCTTTTTCAACCATATGTCCGTTCTCGTACCTTGATACCCAATGGCTCTCAGCCCAGAGAGAATCACCTCTGTACTTGAGTGATAAGCCCCATCAGCATCATCCAAATTAAGCTTTCTCCTTATCAGGTCCTCCGTCACCACGTGCTCTGTTCCATCAATCAACGCAACAATCTCTGATTCACTGCGTTTTTCAGCAGATTCCCAAAATTGTTTAACCAACGATTCATAAATCAACTCAGGGGAGTGTGTTAGGGCAAAGTGAATCTTAGACCGCTTCAGGAACTTCACCATTGGTACATACAATTCATCGCCCTTTGCTTTACCCAGAAATGCAACCTTATTGTGATCTTTCTTGAATTGAAGAGCCATGAGAGATATGTGATTTTAGGGTTATGATTTTCGAACTGAAGAGTTTTTGGATGTAGGAGAAGAGGGAATTGTTTCTTTTGAAGTGGAAGAAATGCGATTTGAGGAATGGTAACCGTTATCAAGAATATAGTCAAAAGCATGAGAACTTTAGTTGACCATATCCTACGTGTACTTCAACTTGACCAACGCTTCAGCAGAAACAACTAGCCAATCTGCTGAAATAATATACTTTGGCAGAAACCACCCCAAGACTAGAATTTCTTCGGAAGGATTCTAGAATTACTGTGCCAACTAACTCGCATTAAATTGCATTAACCCTTGCATCCGTCTATTTAATCATCCCAATGCACACTTCTCTTCATCAAAAACCCCCAAATATCATCACAAACCCTAATTTCAACAATGCTCCAAAATTAACCACAATCAACCATGAGTACTAAACCAGAGGTTGTTAACCCAACCTCTTCTCCATCATCATCATCATCCAGTGATTTCCTGCAGTTTTGGTTATGTTCACCTGACCCTCGTCCTTTGACATCCCCAGTTCTCCCTTCTTCTGAAGATGATAGCGTAGTGGATCCAAGTGAGTCTTCAGATGACTCAGAGGAACCCACTATTGAGATAACTTCTTACTCCCAACCTCCAGCACCTCAACCTCAACAAAGGCCTCGAGCCGAAGGGGAGGTGGTGCTCGCTCTACCTGCGCCATGTTTTGGTGCAACTTCACACATCGTATAGAGGAAGAGCTAAAGGAAGGTGGATGGATTGCATTTTGGTTGAAATCGATAGATGAAGCACAAACGAAACTTTATGTTTCTTTAACATCATGTGTGGTCATCGTCATCATCATCGTTTGCATCAATCCATCTTTCCATTTTGATCCTTAACATCTTCGTCGTATCGGTCATACATATCCAGCCATCGAGATAGAAGGAATGGGTGGTTATGCAAGATTTTACAAACGCATATCCAGCATCTAGTGTGAAAGATGTGAGCGATCATGCATATCCAACAGCCCGTTAGATGTTGGAATAGATGATATGAACTAGATTAGGATTAGTAGATCATGTAAAGTACTTTTCTTGTAGTTGCATTGAAGTTGATTGTAAGTTGTAAGCTGTAAGCTGTAACTTGTATGAATGAATGAACAATTTTAACTTCAGAACTTGTCTTCAGTACTTTATCTTCAGTGGAAACAAATTGCTCACTTCATTACTTAGCTTTCAGAGGAAACAAGCTTTAAGCTTACTAGACCATATACCAAAGGACCACACTTGATGAATATGAACTGAACAGGGCATTCTGTAAAACAAACTCAGAGACACACAAGAACAAACAGAGACAAAACAGACTAAAAGATTATAGCAAATAAGTGTTAGCAAACAAAATATACACACAGAGATACAAAGTTTACTACAAATTCCTCCCCTGAGGCATATGCCTCCCCTGAGGCCTATGCCTCCCCTTAAACTTTGCAGTTAAGGGTTAAGCACTCCAATAGGTCTAGCAGATGAGAAAGATCCACCATTGTTCTTGGGTTTCCATTGAAATTTAGATCCCTTATTTTTCCAAGAACAACCTGCTGAGGACTTGACAGCAGTACCCCAACATCCTTTCCCACTATTCATAGAGTCAACATATGCAGGCCTATAACCATGTTTAAAGTATGGGCTAGTAGGTGGCACATAAGGTCTATCAGCTGATCTCCTCCAAGGAGAGTCATTACAAGAAGCTTGTAGGACATAAGGTGGAATATTATTAACATTGGTCCACACTGGTCTAGGTTTCTGCTGAGTAGCACATACACCCAATCTTTGCTCATAAAAATCACAATCCTTAATTAAATGAAATTTACTTCCACACACAAAACATGTCTCCCTTTTGGAAGATTGATTCAACAAAGAAGATGTTCTATTACAAGTAGAAGTACTTAAACCAGAAATATTAAAGGAATTATTTTTAACAGACTTATTATGCAAAGATTTAAATGACAAGTCTTCAGAGGAAACAGGCTTGGAAAATGATTCATCAGCAGCTACCCTAGAAGGCTTGTAGATAGACTTGGGTGAAGGTTTGGGTGTAGGCTCAGGTAAGGGCGTGGGAAGGTCTGACTTATCACTTGAATCACAGCTGAAAGTAGACCCTTGATCCGATGAATTGTCACTGTCAGAGAAAGAGACAAAGTCATAAGATGAAGCATCGGTGTCTGGCAAGTCTTTTGAATTTTTGCCATACAGATGGTGTGATCTATCAAAGTCAACAGTAATGGACATGTCAGTGGGCATGAATTCACCTCTAATAGGTCTAGGGACAGCATGTAAATCACATTCCTTTTTAAAATGTGCTAAGCCTGCAGGTGTAGATTTACGCCCATCTTGCCTAGCTTCCAATCCTACATACTTTTGAAAGCCTAAACCTATTCCAGAGTTCACTGATTGACTACTATAGAGTTCTCTAGCTAGATTGTCACCTGATATTAACCATTGTTTATGTCTAGCTATTTCCTCAGCTAGTTTCTCTTTAAGCTCTATATTCTCAGCAATAGCATCAGCTTTTTCCTTTTCAGTGCGTTTTAAGTTAATGTCTGCAATATCTAAATCAATTTGTAACCCCTTTATCTTTTCTTCATAAGCTATCTGATTCTTTTGAAACCATACCTTTTGTCTTTCTAATGTTTTTAACAAAAGTTTATAAGCTTCATTATCAACATAGCATTCATTGTATTTAGGTTTCATAGTATCATAAGCTTCTTTAAGTTCATTGTATCTTTCACTACAACCAAATATACAATTGTGTACCTGAGAGAGTCCCGTCAAGGAAAACTGATCATGCCTATCTTCTGAAGTACACCTTGCCAGCAATCCAAGCTTCTCTGCATCAGCAGCTTCCTCTTTCACAGGTTCATGTGCAACCCAGTTGACCTGTTCATCCAAGGTGACAAGAGCTGCTGAAGTGCTAGCTCTCTTCTGATTCTGCTGATAGTATTGTAGTTAGTTCCCTCTCCACTCTTCCTGTCTTTGCATTCCCTTGAGAAATGACCCATCTGGTGACAAGAGAAACACTTGACCTTTCTCCTGTCAAAATGAGCTGGATCCTTTCCCTTGAAGCCAAACTTTCTTCCTGACTTCTCTTCAAACCTTTTGATATCTACTGAAAGCATGGCCACCTGCCATTTCAGCTTCATCTCCTCCATCTCAAGTGGGTCCACCTTGTCAAAATCTTCATATACAAGATGCTGCTGAGTATCATAATCAGCAACAAATGAATGAAGAACATCCTCCAATATACTACCAGTTTTAGCTTGAGGATGTGATGGAGTGGGACGATAAGATGATGATGGTAAGTAAGTTGGACTTGGATCATGCATCATCATATTGGAGTGAGATGTCCCAACAAAGGCTGTATGACCAGAAGAGGATGCACGGTAGGGAGATCTGACATCAGGTTCAAGAGATTTGAGTTTGTTGTACAGCTCATCAAAAGTGAGCATGTCCAGCCCACCTTTAGCTTTAAGGGCTATACTCACATGTAACCATGATGGAGGCAAAGATCGTAGGAACTTTGAATTGCAATCATCATTGTCAGGCTTTGCATTCAGTTGGTTTAGCTGACTCAGAATCTTGTGAAACCTGTCGTATCCCTTGTGGATACCTTCTTCTTCAGAGATATTGAACTCTTGGAAGTGTTGTCTCATCATGGACTTCCTCATTCTCCTGGATTCTTCATTACCATCGAACCTTGCTTTAAGAGCCATCCATATGTCCTTTGCATCATCTATGTGGTGAAAATCACCCAAGTGATCTTCAGGAATAGCTTGAAGAAGGATGGTTCTTACTTTGTGCTCTCTTTGCACAGCTAAAATCTCTTCAGCAGTTTTGGGAGGAGCAATGGTAAACTTACCATCAAGATCTGGGATGGTCTTCTTTAGACTGTTTCCTTTCTTCATAATCTCCCAAAGATTCCAATCAATATTGGAGATCCAGTTCTGCATCTTCATGGTCCACAGATCATACTCTTCCTTTTTCAGATAAGGAAACTTACCATTACTGTTGGAAAGACTAAGTTGCTGCATAGAGGTGGTGCTTTTGATGTTGTTGTTGGTGACTTCTGATTCATCATCAGTTCCAGGCATGGTGAATGTGTTTTTGGTTGTATGGGGGTGAGGTAAAATATGGTTCTCAGTATCGTAGAGACTTTCCCGAGGCTCTGATACCACTTGTTGAACACAGACAGACCTTGACAGATCTTGAGCACTCGTGGATCGTTAGTGTTGCCTATGTAATCATAAGCAAACTAATAGAAAATCTCTACAACTCGTATTCTATAGCGGAAAGTAAATACAAGTTGTTATAACTAAGAACACTTAGATCCTCTATGGATCTTTTATTAACTGAAACACTATGTTTCGAATTGAGTTGCCTATTACAAACTATGAGGTTCCTTTTATAGACAAGGAACCCTAAACTATTACTACTCAATCGACTAAACATGCCAGCATGCATTTAATGACTAAAACACTAAACAATATTGAGCAGTACAATAATACCCATGCTAACCTCGGGCAGTACAAGAATAATGATGGGTTAGCATTTAAATAATAAAGCACATGCAGATCCTAGTCAGCTTCCACCCTTCAGCAGAAACGCGGCACGGCTTTTATACTTCAGTAGAATCTCTTCTTCAGCAGATTCTGCTTCTACTTCAGCAGAATCCTTCGGCAGTATTGACAGCAGAAATTCCTACTTCGCATAATTCCCAACACTAAATCTTTTTGTTATACAAATGAGGACACTAGCACAAAGTCTATACGGCTTCAAGATCTTGTAAGGTCTCGGGTAGGTATTTGTGTTGTTGTTTTCGTTTAAACAAAACAAAAAGAAGTATGAAACATTTGGTTTTGTTCTTTCTTTGAAAAGGTCGGATAATAAAAGGAAGTTTTTCTTCGAAAAAAAATCTATGATGGGTTTATCTTTTCTTTGCCTTCAAGATGTTTAAAGATCAATCTAAAACTATAAAAAAAAACCAGAGATCTTTGATGTTTTTCATTTTATGTTTGATTCGTGTTTTTGTTAGGATAGAACAAAGGTGGTGTTGTAAACCAAGTCCAACGTTCAAAAATCATGAGAGCTGTGCACATTTACTCGGTTGGCTAACAAACCGAGTAAATGAAAAAGTTGGGTGTTTGATCGGTTGGGTTCGGTTGGCCTAGCGGACACAAAGCAGTCGATTACTCAGTTGGAGGGAACCAACTGAGCAACCAAACCTTCCATTAACATTAGCCTTATGTTTGTATCTCAGGTATAAGAATGCAATTAAATGTGAGTAATATTTATTTTTTGCTGGTAATGATGTATGGATGGTCTAGGTTTCATGTGAGAGAGTTGTCTCTTGTGTGGGTATGGATCATTTATGCACCAATAGAATTTTATCTAGTATTGAGTGCTCTTATGTTTTTAGTACAATCAAGAGTAAAGTGGGTTAGAATTTTTTTTTCAAACTTAATTAGCTTGTTTAATTGAGAAATAAAATTTTATATTATAATTTTGTTTTATATAATCTATAAAAATTGTTGCCTTTTTAAAGAAACATTTTGTAGAACCCTTTCTAGATATTTTAACCATTGAATTGGTCCATGGATGTTGGACAAATTCCCCTTTGCTCGAACCAAAAATTGATTAATTATGTTGTTAATTTCATGTACAAACTAATAGATAGAAAATTGTGGAAAATAGGCATTTGAAATGGTTTGCAATAAACATAAATTATATACAAAATCACAACTAGGACTATTGTTGCTAAGAAAAATAGAAGATCTTGTATATTTCTCAAAACTATCGTTGCTAAAAACATTATTAAAATCTATTTAGTATTATATATATACTAATGGGAGGATACGAAACGGCGACAAAACATGTCGTTTAGGCTCCGCTTAATTTCTGTTAGTCCAAATGCCAGGCCCATGTTTTTTTTGGCCCTGTTACTTCTCTTATACGTGTACACCACACTGAAACGTGGCGCCATATTGCTTTCTTCGTTTCTAACGATCGTTGTTATCTTCTCGGTTCCGTTCTCTTCGATAATCACCGCCGGTTGTTTGCGGACTTCGTATTAGGTAATTGCTTTTTCGTTGTTAGATGTTTGATGTCGCCTATTTGTGGTATGTGTTTGTGTTACCTTTTTTTTTTTGCTTTTTGCCTTTGCCTGTGCTATTTGATTGCTGTAAGATTGTTAGGAGATTGGTGTCTTATGATTATAGGCTGTCTCATAGGAGATGAAAACTAAAAGTAGGGCTGTGCGTAGGAATAGTTGTGGGTATGAGTTGCAGGATGATGTAGGTGTTACCGGTGGCGCCGCCGTCAATGATGGGCGCTTACCTGTTCCGGTGTTAGAGGATTTCGGTTCCGGTCTTTCTGTTTTCTTACAAGAGGATGTTGTGCCGGATGATGTCGATAGTAGGGGGAATGGATTGGGGTCTTGCGTTGATGTGGATGGGTTCTTGGGTGGTCATCGTAGTTCCTCTGGTGTTCTTGGTTCGCCTGTTAGAATGTCGGGATGAATAACTATTAATGAGCCTGATCCTTATCGGGCTTCTGCTGATGCGCGTTCTCAAAGAGTTTCCGGGTCTGTTGATTATGTGGGCAAGGGGAAGAGGAAAGTGGATGATATATCGCCGCCTTTTTATCATGGTAACTTTCTTTTGTTTTTGGGTATTTCATTTGCCTTGCGTTTTTATATCTATTACGTTTGTTTTGTATTTGCTATTTTCAGGTTCGGATGATGTGGGCCCGTTTTTTTCTACAGCATCGCTGCCTGGTATTGATACCAACCATGTGTTTTCAGCTTCTTCGTCTCGATGTGCGTTTCATCTATCATGTGTCTTCCCGTTTTTACACGTGACTACTTTTGCTTCGTCTCAACTTTACGGCCTTTTTATTGTTCTTGCTATAGCTGGAGTTGGATCGTCGCGTGCTCCTTGCATGATTTCTCAGCCAGCTAACGGTTAGTTGTTATGTGTATATGTTAGCTCCTTTGATAAGCGTGTGTCTTTAGCTTCTTCGTCTCAATATGTGTTTCATCTACCATCTGTCTTCCCGTTCCTACACGTGACTGCTTTTGCTTCGTCTCAACTTTATGGCCGTTTTATTGTTGTTGCTGTAGGTGGACTTGGATCATCGCGTGCTTCTTGCATGATTTCTCAGCCACCTAATGGTTAGTTGTTATGTGTATATGTTGGCTTCTTTGGTCTCATCTTTCTTTCTTATTTATATTACTACGCATTTTTTTTCTTCGTGGTAGATGTGTTCATTTGTTTGCTGTTGCTGTAGTTTTAGCGTCCGCTGCTCCACAGGCCCACGATCTTGCGCCTGCTGTTTTGCCTCTTGGTGAGCTGTCCCATCTCTTTTTATGTCTACTTCGTAGTCGCTATCAGTTCCTCTAATGCTCTTCTTGCTTTTTATTTTGTGTTGTCGTGTCTGCAGTCAACGAGCGTTTCAATGCTAACGAGCCCGCTCGGTCACCGGTCTGCGGTCCCGCACCACTGGCGTATGCGCGTACGTTTTATGTTCGTTATGTTTCCATTGTTTTCTTGCCGTTATGCTTGCCGTATTTATTTTAGCTGTATGTTGGTGTATGTCTTCTGCCGATTTCCTTGCCTCATTCTTGGTGGTTTTTTTACAGGCACACGTACTGCTCCTAGAGTGACAGTCAGATTTAAAGTTCCAATTTCGGGTTTTTGGTTTGGCTAATTGTTGTAGTGATATTCATAATCTTGAAGACAGCCAACCTCTTCCTACACGTTACTATGTAAGTTAATCAATACTTTATATTGATTTGGGTTTTTAGATGCTCAATTGTAAATTATTAATGTGCATTCGATTGTGTGTGAAAATTATTCAGATGTTAAATTGTTTGTTAATTTTAGATTTTACCTTCAATTAGATCATAACTTGAAACATCACAAGTGTCAGAAGTATGATGTTCTGAATTGGCCTTTGAATTATTTTTGGTGGCACGTTGTCTGACACTATGGGTACCACATGGATTTTGTATTCTGGGCCTTTGCTGGCTTTGTTTTGCAATCTTTTGGTATTCTTAGATCTTGATTCAGCAGTATGATGTGCGGGGTGTGCTCATAACAAAAACCTAAACAAAATCAGTTTCGGAGAGGTGGTCAAAGTTTTGGAGACGCGGTTAGTGTCTGACTGGTTCAAATTTATAATAAAAAAACAAAAACAAAAAAGGCCCATAGTAAGTGGGATAAAGCAGGCCGGTTCATGGCCTTTCACATGCTGACGTTAGGTGATGCATCTGTCATGTGCCACCGTAAATGTATAATAGGGTCATGAAGGCGATGATGATAGTTTTCCGCATATATGTCTTTGGTGAGCGTAGTTTATGAACTTCCGTATTTTGGCGGGCAGCCACATCCACATCATGGTTGCAGCCATAGCGGGTGTTTACTACAGCTTCCATACTCGCGGATCTGAGCCTCTATAGATATTAAAGCGTGTTTGTGTTTGCATGCTTCACTTTTATGTTTCAAATTGACTAATATTGTAGAACGTGATGTGTGGAACTGTGATGTTGAGTCTCCAAGCCTTATTCCTCACTATTTGATATCAAGTGTTTCGTTTATGGTTTTCCCACTCTATTCGACTGTGCTGACTTTGCTTGAGGGATACGCTGGGGGTTATGGTGACTGAAGTTGAGTTGGCGTCCGTCGGAGTTCGCAATGGTTTCCGATCAGGTTCAAGAGGTAATTATATATCCTAAAATTTGTTTCCATCGTAACCGGAAAAATCTTTGTTTTTTTCTATGTTTATTCAATAACATGTACGGTTACTATGTATTATATGCTAGAAGGATTGATGGCCATAGAAATATAATGAATTTCATAGCTAGAGGTATCAATGAAGCCATATGATTGAAGTGTAATTTTTATTTTCGATATTCTTGGTTTGTGTAACATAGTTTTGTTAATCTTAATACAAAATTTGTTGTAATTCCTTCACGGGTAAATTGCAGGTTCATTTTGTAATTCCGTCACGGGTTAATTGCAGGTTTAATGTGACGATATGAGAATGTTATAACTAGGAGACGGGAAGAAAAAGATAAAGAAGAAGGATAAAAATTTGTGATAATAAGTTGTCAAAGGAATTGGCGATGAAAATTTTCAAGGTATATATTGTTTTATATATGGTTTATTGACGATTGTCTGATTATTTTGGTATCAAATAGTATTGTTTATGGTTTATTATATGAAACAATTGGAGATGCTGCCATAAAATTAGTTTTTAAACAGGAGTGTGATTAAAAAATAATTTTAATGTTATCATCACAGTAGTGCGACAAGGATTGGAGATGGATTAATTTTAATCATAGTGTCATGGGGCTGAGTTGGGGCTTCACATTGGTGTCGTTGGGGGTAGAGATTGGGAATGGGATAGGTGCGTTTGAGTGATGAAATGGAGGCTCACTTGGGTGCGATTTGGGTCTGCAATGGGTCAGTTTGAGTGACGCAATGGGTAAGAATACGTTATTGCTACCAAGATGTAAGCAACTTTTGATAAGTAAGATTATCACATTTATTACGTTCATGGTTTACTCAAATGTTTTGAATTTGACACTTTTGCTTGAGTTCTTATACTACTTTACACATCTCCAACAACAGTTGCTACCATACTTTGAGGTCTGATTTAAGGAGCTCTGACAACTGTGCTTTCTTCATAGACATCGACAAGATTAATCAAGATTCATGGCATGCAATCATAGCAGATTTGTCACCAGGAGAACAAGGAACAGTAGCCGTCGCGGTTGATGAGTTCCAGCTTCCATTACCATTTACTTATGGATGGGTTAGTTTGTGTTATGTTACAATTGGGAACCAAGTTAAGTAAATAGAGAAGTCTTTTGTAGGCCTCGATCGTCGTGTTGAAGATTCCAGCTTTGGAAAAGATTTGGATCACAAATTAAATCGACCGCATCGACCCTGGTGTTAACAAGGTATCATTTTGGCTTTCGCTAGCTTTTCAGTTGACTCATGATATATGTGGTAACAGATTCACCTGACCGTAGCGTAAATATTTGGTAAGGTTACAGATTCTGTTATAGATGCAGTTTTAATTAGTTACAGCTTCATGTGTACTTACTAATGAATTGTGTATTGAGACTGCTAAATTCCGTATATATATCAGTAGTTTAGATAACTTGAGTTAGTGAATAGGATTAGTTTTTATTGTTGAACTGCGCATTATGAGTAATAATTTTATTGTTGTACTATTGTTTAATTAGTATAAAGAATACATGATATGATTATGTGCTGTTAAACAATGTATTAGAGGACATGATGGCATGTGATGATAACAAATGGCGTTAGCTTCGATATTACTATTAAACATGTGTGGTAAAATAGAAGTGATCATATTTAGTAAATATACGATGTCTTTATTATCAAAATTTGAAGTGTCACCTGATAATTTTTACTGGGGGTAAATCATCAAAATCTGAAACATGGGTTTTTACTGGATTGTCTAACCAAACAATACCCTTCATTTGTTTCTCTTTATTCTACCACAATCTTATATAGTTTTGTCTCTTTTCCCATAGCTTAGCTGAAGCCGCTATACCAAAAGCAATATGTTTGACCTGAGTTTTTTCAGGTGTTAGAGATGGGTTTTCTAAGGTGGTGTTTGGTATTAAGCTATGTGATGTAAAAATGAAATCTTTATCATAAGACGTGGTGGTGTTTGGGGTTGCGTCTAAGAGCTTCAAAGTGTAGATTAAATAAGTAGCACATACAAATAAGATTAAATATAACATGTGCTTTGGTTAATGATGCGAGCTTGCATACTCCCCTGATTCAAAGATGAAGACGAGGGAGTACAATTGTGTGTGTGTTTTTGAGTGTGTATTTTGTGTGTGTATTTTGACGGTGGCGTATTGGGTTTTGTGCAGCTGTGTGTACAGAAAGATGGCGAGGTGAAGTGAAGAAACATGGTACTTTCTCTGAGGTCAATACATTGACAACTTTCTGTGCAATTCAACGCTGAGCAGGTATATCGATAAATATAAAATGCCCCGCCGCAACGAGGCGATATTGTAGAAATCCTTGTTTACTTAATATATGCACTCAAGATATTTAAAATGCACGTGATTGAGAGCAGTTTTGATAGGCCCAAGTGTGGAACGGGCCTTATTATTTCTAGAGACCAAGAACGTGTAAAAAAATGAGTTCACTAAAATTAGAATAACTTGGGCTATGAGGCTTTCAAGACCATGACCAGTCGATTCAAAGCTTGAAACGTGGAAAACGTCGTGGTAATTGTCCTCATCGGTTTAAGGAACTTTTGAGCCCTAAAATGCTCTATTTTATGAGTTATTTTCATCTTTATGTTTTTTCCTAGTTTTACTAGGCTTTGTTTGTGGGCTAGAGCTAGGCCCGTTTCCATTTCAATTTTCTAGGTCAATTTAATAACTCTTTTGTAATCGCAGTTAATGAGTTAAAAGTTACATGGAAAATCTATTTTTGGCAGTGAGCCGGAAATTGCCCTAATTATCGGTATTTTTTGGAATCAACAATAGTCGGAAGAATTGTTCCGAGTATTCGTGTGAATTAACAGGTCCAATTTGCGATATCTCGTTTTTAGTCTATGTTGATACAAAAGATGGGTGTTCCTTGTATGGGCTCCGGCTCTCGTACCAATTGATGATTGTTGCTTGAGACCTGCGCACTAAGAGACAGAAAACACCGTTAGGCTTACCGTGGGATTGTCTCCCACGATTATCCTCCGGCGTGAGAGTAAGTAATCGGTTTAGGGTTAAAGGAGAGTTAGGGTTTGTAGATCGTACCTTTAACGAGGTATGTGATTCCCTTTATATACACACGGAATCCTTGTTGGTTCCGTGTTCCTCAACCTTCGGCGTATCCCGCCTAAGTCGGTTGGGGAATGATTATCTCCATAATTAGGAGGTATCCGATATCGTGTTCCGTAATTAACATTGGGCTTGGGCCTTCATGGGCCCAAACACTTATCAGCGTAGCCCAGTTCGTGTTGGGCTTATTAGTATTGGGCGTTGGTCGGGCTCATGACCCGAATATAGACTATACGTCATCATGTCCCCCAGTCTAGTATGCGCAGTGATGGACTGCGGATGCTAGACTAATTACTACAGTCATTAAAAAACTACGAAGCGTAGCAAAGAAGCCGAAAAAGATATCTGCCGATACATTGTATCTAGACATAATATTTTAAAATGGACGTCTCGTTATTCGGGGGAAAGTAACTGCAACAGCGTCACATCAAGTGATCTGGTCCACATGTTTGTGATAGTGGGATCCACGTGTCACTCATCGCATGGATTAGGACACTTATATAACCGGTGACCTCATTTTAACTGTGTTTCTCACAGTGAAAAATTCAATCCGCCAATGTTAAGAAGCCTTTCATTTGCAAAACAGAAAATCACCTATTTCGAAGGTAACCACGCATACGCCTTTTGTTAAAAAATAACACCATGGTCAAGCAGTTATCTGAATTCACCTCCGATATAACTGAGGGTGAACTTCTAGAGTTTACCTCGGATTACTTTATACCACTTGACGTGCATCCGGTTGTTCCGGGTGCGCAGGCATCTATTGCAGATTTCCCCGAAGGGAAAGTAGGAGTATACACACGTTTTTTCGAGTTCGCGAATCAACGTGTGCCCATATCCCTATTTATGTATGACGTATTAAATTATTACTCACTGCACCTATCCCAGCTTCACTGCATCGGTGTGGCGAAGATCACCAACTTCGAGGTTAATTGCCGATTACTGGCGGTTAACCCCACTATCCACTTATTCCGTGCGTTCTACCACACAACGTGGTCACACGGGTGGGTCTCATTTGCTAAACGCGCTGGGCGCCTCCAGTGTTATACAGAAAAACTGGACGCACTCAGAAACTGGAGAGAGACTTTTTTCTGGGTAGACGACGTGTGCTTCCCACCGCGTTTTGAATTTTATACCCAGGGGACATTGTCGAGGGATGAGCGCCCCCTGCCTGGATCATATGTCGTGGAGGATGCGGAACTGATAAACGCCAACCGCATTCCCATTAGTTCCTATCCTAAGGAATTTCTGGTGCATATGGGCATTAGCCGTAATTACTTTAGTATGCCAGATGAGGTGCCAACCTTCTTAGGCACTAATGGCCAGGGTGGGTGCTCGTTCCTTCGCATCCCATTTCTTAATTAATGTAAGAGCGTTCTTTTCCTTTATGCACATTATGTAACCTATGTGTTTGTTGTATTTTGTTGCGCAGAGATGGATCTGTTTACCGTTGTGCAACTAGCGAAGCCGATCCAGGTTAATGTAGGGACGCGGCCACTGATGGAGGGAGAAGAGCCCATACTGGAGGCTACTGCCGGGCGTACCCTGGAGATGAATATAAGGGAAACAGGGACTAGCTCCTCGGTTGCAGTGGAAGCGACGCAGCTGCAAAGCGTGCCGAGCCCCAGAGTGCCATCCCTAGTAGCGCAGCCACCACCCATAGCAGTGGCGCAGCCTATGGAAGAAGTAGAGGAGGAGCAAGAATCCGGGCTAAAACGTAAAAGATTACTCGGAGAGGATGGCGCAAGCTCATCAAGGAAAAAACGCCCTGTGATCCTCACTGTGGAATCATCCGCCAGTGATGTTGCGTCATCTCACCCCTCTGCGAATGCCTCTGGCTCACAGTAAGTAATGCCGTCCCCGTTTTTTGCATACCAACTGTTTATATGGGAAACTGATAATTCTCTGTCTGTGTATGCAGGTTTGAACAGGCTGCTGAGTCTCCACCCAAAGAGAGTCCTGTACTATCTGCCTTTTCTGAGCCTCATAGCCAAAGATCTGAGCCATTGGTGGCTGGAGATGCGTCCATGGAGCAGCTTGTCGAAGAGTTGGCGCAAGCGGCTGCGCATCAAGCTTCCCTTGTAGAGAAGTTAAAGGCAAAGGTTTCTGGTGAAGGCATCCAAGGCGTGCAAAAGGATCAGAAAATTACGTCGCTGGAGGCGCAGTTGGCTAGTACCACGGCGGAGGCAGAGAGTCTGAGTGTGTATGCCTAGAAGCTAGCTGGGGAAAAGATGGCGCTGATGGGCCAAATAAGCCAAGAGCGTGCAGAGGTCGCTGGATACAAGTCTGCGCAGCGCTGGGCACTGAAGTATTTGGAGAAGGGCAAAGAGGATTTGACTTCGCAGCTTGAAAACTTCGGTGCAACTGTGAAGAGTACCTTAGAAGCGCAAGAGATGAAAATACGCAAGCTCAGCTTGGAATACGACGAGGAGTTATATCCCCAGCTCTTATCTACCATTGCTGAGCGCAGATGGCTCATAGGCCATGGGCTTCGTCTCGCTGCTCTTAGTACCTTGGAGTCACAAGAGGTGGTGAATGCTTTTGGTGGGGTAGTTCAGTGCGCCTTAGAGCGCGGTAAAGCAGAAGCTGTGGAAAAGCTTCATGAGGCAGGTCTGTTGAAGGTACCTGCTGAAAAAGTACCTGGCTATAATGCGCAGTCTTATGATGAGCTAGTGTCTGCCATGGAGAAGATGAAGTCTTTGGAGCTTCCAATGATTGCTGAAATGGAACGCGACCAAGATTATCCCATAACTGTTATTATGGAAGGGTTGACATTAGCACGCCACCGCATTGACAATGCAGAAGCGCAGCCAGACTATTTTTTGAAGCCCGATGTCTCGCAGCTTCAAGTGCCTGTTTTTGCTCGTCCCAAAGATATCTTGAACCCCTTCGCTTTGGAGAAGGAAGTTCATTGAAACAGGTCTTGGAAGGTCATGCTACCAGGCTCGCCAAGAAGGAAGGCATTAAGGGTAAGGCCGTTTTGTGTGGCGTTGGCGTAGCTCACCTCCCCCGTAAGTAGCTCATCTCTTGAGCGTTGTAATAGTTGGTAGGTTGTACTTTGTAAAGTGAACATCCTTTTGTAATAACTTATAGTTATTAATGAAAATCTCCTTTTACGTAGTGCGTGTTGATATTAATGCAACTTGTAATGTGTGTACTTATCTGTTTATCTTTGCGTATAAGACATGTTCTAAGGGTCAAAGTTGTACACAAGCGCGAATAGAATAAGAAATCCATAGTCATGTATGAAGATCATAGTATACTTAAGAGATAATTTCTAGCATAATCGTGTATGTTGTGATATGCAGCGTACTGTAAATATCATATCAAGGAATCAAATGTCTTTGGTTCCTAAGTTGTTAAACGTGCACCATATGCATTGTTCCGCTCCTGTCGTGAGATGCGCACAAACTTATTCTAACGTCTTGAGAACAAGGTGTTTAACAAGGATACGTGATCCAATGTTGATGGGTTTGCCACCCTCTTACTCAACGAGTTGTTTGGTAGGTGAACTCATCCTTTTACCATCGTGGGTTTATTTAGTGCATGCACGCCATGTAGGCAAGAAATAAAAACTTGTTAAGACATACAGTATATGAAATAACAAATTAAAATGTGTCGCGGAGTTAGCTAGAAACCACGACGTTTTATTGATACTTGCAAGTTTTTATGAGAAATAAATAAGACATTATACTAAGTAAAACAAAAAAGTAAATACATAGATGTTTATTGGGCACTTCAATAAAGTGCAGGAGCGTCTGTGCGCTGGGCTGTTGCTATTCCTATAGGTAGCACCTCTTAAGGTTGCAGATGTTCCATGTGCGTGGCAGTTCACGACTATCCAAGCCTCGTAGCTTGTACGCGCCTGTTCCTAATGCCTCAGTAACCTCGTAGGGTCCTTCCCACTTTGGTCCAAGCTTGCCTGTGTCTTCTGCGTGGCTCGCATCGTTGGCACGGTAAACGAAGTCACCTGGTCTGAATGAAACACTTCGCACTTTAGCGTCATAGTATCCTTTCATCCTTGACTTTGATTTTGCTTCACGTATAGCTGCGCGTTCGCGCCTTTCTTCTAGTAGGTCTAAGTCGATACGTCGCTCGTCGTCGTTGGTTGCCACATTGATTTTAGCAGTGCGGATAGTTGTCATTCCGATTTCGGCTGGTATGACCGCTTCTGTCCCATAGACTAGAGAGAAGGGGTGTCCCCTGTGCTGGTTTTGATTGAAGTGCGGTGCGCCACAGAACATGCGATAGTTCTTCCACCCACCTTCCTTTGTGCTTGTCCAGGCGTGCCTTAATTCCTTCACCCAGGCTTCGATTCGCACGTTCGACTAAGCCGTTGGTTTGTGGGTGTTTAACTGATGCGAAGTGCTGTGTGATTTTCAGCTTCTCGTACCAATCCTTGAAAGGGTTGTCACAGAATTGTTTCCCGTTGTCCGAGATGATTTCCCCAGGCAGCCCGAAGCGGCATACAATATTTTCCCATACAAAGCATTTTACCTGGTTTCCAGTGATGGTCACTACTGCCTTTGCTTCGATCCACTTGGTGAAGTAGTCTATAGCGACTATGAGGAACTTTAACCCTCCCACTGCAACAGGGAAAGGGCCTGCAATGTCGATACCCCACTTGTAGAATGGCCATGGTGCCGTAATTAGTGTTAGCTCGTGTTGTGGTTGGCGCAGAACGGGTCTATGAACTTGGCAATCGTTACACTTCCTTATTAAGTCCCGCGCATCGCGGTGCATGGTTGGCCAGTAGTATCCTGACCTCAAGGCACGTGCCACCACAGACTGTGGTCCTGAGTGCATGCTGCATGAACCTTCGTGGATTTCTCGCAGTACGTAATTTGCTTGTAGGGGGTCAACGCAGCGTAGCCATGGTTGCAGGAAGGAGCGTCGGTACAGTATGTTGTCTCGAATTTTGAACCTCTGTGATGTGCACCGTATCCTGTGAGCTTCCTTCTGCTCTTGGGGTAACGTTCCTTTGTTTAGGAATTCCGTTATCGGTGTCATCCACGTAGGGCCGTCTTCCTCTATTACCGTGGATACTTCCATCTCTGAGATGGATTTGCTTTTCAGCGTTTCCACCAACACCTGCTTGGATAGGTGTGCAAAGCTTGTGGATGCAATTTTGCTTAGTGCATTCGCCTTACGGTTTTCCCCTCTAGGAACCTGTTTGATGGTAAACCTGTCAAAGCCTTGGATTAGGGCCTTGGTTTTGTCGAGGTACTGAATCATGTTGTCCTCCTTGGCCACGTATTCGCCCAACACGTGGTTGGCTACTAGCCTAGAATCTACATTTGCTTCCAGGTTACGTACACCCATTCGAGCTGCAATGCGTAGTCCTGCTATTAGGGCTTCATACTCTGCCTCATTATTTGTTGCTGTGAATTCGAAACGCAGTGCGTTAGTGAATTCCATTCCTTCTGGGTTTGTGAGAATGAGGCCTGCTCCTGACCCGTCTACGCATGAAGATCCATCTGTGAACAAGATCCATGGATCTGGCAGTTCCTTCTTGCTTGGTGCGGTTGCATCATCAGTGTCTGGTTTTTCGATGATGAAACCTGCTAGTACCTGTCCTTTTACCGCAGTACGTGGTCTGTAGGAGATGTTGTACTCACCTAGCAAAACGCTCCATTTTTGTAGTCGTCCTGATGCCTCAGGCTTGGAGATGATTTGCTTGATCGGTTGGTCTGTAATCACTGCTATCGGGTGCGTTTGGAAGTACCTGCGCAGCTGTTTGGCGGCGAAGACTAATGCTAGGACCAACTTTTCCATTGCGCTATAGTTCATTTCTGTTTTCTTGAGCGCTTTGCTTACAAAATACACTGGAGTTTGTACTGAGTCCCTATCCGTTAGTAACACTGCGCTGACTGCTCCATGAGTTGCAGATAAGTACATGATCAACTCTTCCCTTGGTCGGGGTGCTACAAGTGTAGGGAGTGTTTCCAGGTGTTGTTTGAGCTGTGCGAAGGCTTCTTTTGCCTCCGTAGTCCAACGAAAATATCCCTTTTTATACACTTCTTGAGTGTTTTGAAAAGAGGTAGCGATTTGTCTGCTGACTTGGATAGGAATCTATTTAGACCGGCCAGTTTTCCATTGAGGGATTGGACTTCCTTCAACGTGCGCGGTGAAGGAAGGTCAATGACAGCCTTAGTCTTTTCTGGACATGGTTTTATACCATCAGGTTCTATCAGGTATCCAAGGAACATACCTTCCGTAGCGCCGAAGGTGCATTTTTTAGGATTGAGCTTCATGTTGATCTCCTTGAGTGTCTTAAATGTTTCCTCAATATCGCGCACCAACTCCTCCTCCGTATGGCTTTTTATGACCAGGTCATCGACATAAACCTCTAGGTTGCGTCCCACCTGTTTTTCGAATGCATTATCGACCAACCGCTGATAGGTAGCGCCTGCATTCTTCAAGCCAAAGGGCATTTTTGTGTAGCAGTAGACGCCTTGCCTTGTGTGAAAGGCCGTTTTTTCCTCGTCCTCCTTAGCCATCTGGATTTGATGGTATCCTTTGTATGCATCGAGGAAGCACTTTAGTGGATATCCACACAAAGATTCCACCTTCCAGTCTATCTCTGGTAGGGGGTAGCAGTCCACGCACATTCGCCAGCTACCATCACTCTTTTTTACCATAACTGAGTTAGAAAGCCAGTCATGGTAGTAGACTTCCCGCATGATTCCTGCCTCTACCAACTTGTGTACCTCTGCCAGGATTGCTTGCGAGCGCTCCGGAGCCTGACCGCGCTTCTTCTGGCGTATTGAACGCGGTACCCCAGTCATGTGTTTTGTCTCCCATGCAAAGATGTCCACGTTCTTTTGCAAGAGTGCGCACACCGCTGCTTTGCCGTTGTCCGACAATGATCCTCCTATCGATATTTCCTGTTCGGGGTAATCGGGATGGATTGCTACCTTTAGATTTGGAGTTTTGGTTGCGCACTGTGCTGTAATGGGTGCCGTTTCGCATGTGACCGCGTTACATTCTTGAGGTGGTACGGCAGCATTGTAGAGGGTAACGACACCTCCTTTCACCGGAAATTTGAGCATCCTGTGTGCTGTAGACGGGACTGCGCGTATGGCTGATATCCCCGGTCTTTCGATAATGCCATTGTATGGCGAGGGGGATTTATTACCATAAAATCCAGCCATGCTGTTGTGGAGTGGTCGTTATTACCTACCCTAACCAGTAGTCGTAATTGCCCCATAGGCCATATCTTTTCTCCTGTGAAGCCAGTCAGCGCTGTCGTGAATGGGCTCAACTGACTGCGTATCTCCGGGCGCAGTTGTTTGAAGCAGTGTTCGTACATTATGTCTGCAGATGCTCCACCATCAACATACATGCGGTGGATGTCGTGAACCCCCGCATTAATTTCGATGATGAGCGGCTCTACCACTGCGTCGTTCGTAGTTAATGTAGGGAAAGTGATTGCACTTCCATGGGAAAACTTCTGGCTGACCTTCTGCCTAGTTACTCTTTGCCATGATTGTATCATGTAAATAGTATCAGCCTTATCCTTGGGCCCCTCCTTCTTATTCCCAGTCTTTTGTCTATCTTTCCCTTCTTTGATGTTCTTGACTAAATGGTCCAGTCGACCTTCCTTGACTAGTTTGTCGATGAGTTGGCGTAGCTGGACACATTCATTAGTAGTGTGGCCCTTCTGTCCATGATAGTCGCAGTACCCACCTCCTACGCGCCGATCCTCCGGGGTGCGCATTGGTGGAGGTCTTGGGAAGTTTGCTCCTTCTGTTGCAAGTATCTCCTTTGGAGTCTTTGTCAGTGGGATATACTTGTCATTGTCGCGCCCACTCCCCTGGTTGCGATAATTCCTGTTACGGTTACTACTCCGGTCAGTGGATTGTCGCCCAGGTTGTTCCTGTGACCGGTAGTTCGAGTAGCTTTTCTTGCTATCCGCCGCAGCAGCCTCTCCTTGGACGAAAGACCGTGTGCGTTTCATGACCTCATCAAAGGATTGGAGAATCTTGTCGTTCAACCTTTTGATAAGTTCTGGGTTGCTGATCCCATTCATGAACCCTGAGATTTTGAGCACCTCGGGACATGCTTTAACTTGCATGCATTCATCTTTGAAGCGCTCCATAAAAGCGCTTGTGGATTCCCCTTGGTGCTGTTTGACCCTGGCGAGTTCAATGGGGTTTTTTGCACATTTTTTCTGTTGAGTAAAGTTTAGGCGGAACGCCTTTCTCAATTCTTCAAAACCATTGATGCTTCTGCGTGGAAGCTTGTTGAACCAGTTCCGCGCACTTCCTACTAGCGTGGAGTTGAACATGTGGCACCATACAGGCTGTGGCCAGTTTTCAATTGTAGCGGCTGATTCCAAAATTTTTAGGTGATCATCAGGATCACCTGTTCCGTCATAGGTTTTCACGTTGGCAGGAATGCGCCTCCTTTTTTTCTCTGAGAAATCACTGATGCGTCGAGTGAACGCATCCACCTTTTGACGACGCCACGGGAGAGATATATCTTCCTCCTCTTGGTCATTATATCTATTTCTGGACTTCCAATGTCCTGTATCGCTATCCTCGTTGCCCGAGGAATTATCAGAAGATGAATTTTCCTTTCTTTGGCGCTTGCGCCGACTGTCCTCAGAATCTGGACTTGAAAGGCTATCACTTGGGGAGTATCGTCTCCCAAGTCTGTCCTGAATTCTCCGGCTACCAAGTCTGGCATGGACACCGGTACGCCGTTCATCCTCCTCACTTCCTTCCAGATGCTGTGAGTTGGATGTCTCATCATCCTCAATTCTCCTCCCAATTCTGTTAAACACTGGGGGCCGGCGGCTATCCCTCCCGCGCTTCTCCTTCTGACGGCGCGATGGGGATGTTTCAAACTCAGGGCCAAAATCGAGTCGGGCATGCAGATTCCGACCTGACCTCTTCTTTGCTTCCTTTTCCATAAGAGCAGCCAAGGTTTCGTAGTTTTGTGATACGAACTCATCTGGCGCTAGTTCTGACACAACCCCTTCTAGAGTAGGAGTATCAGTTTCCACCACTATACCCTTATTTTTATCAGGCGCATCAGGTGCTTTTGTGAAATTTGTTTCCACCACCGTTTGGAATGGGGTGGCAAAAGGAGTGCGCAGTGGATCTCCTGCGCTAGCGGTGGTTACCGTGGCCTGGGTTGTCCCCGGGCGTGGTTCCACCAGAGGGAAGACCAAATCTTGGCCTGATCCCTGGTTTTTAGCAACACTGGTCGTCCCAGAAGTTTGCCTGGAAGCTGAACCGGCATGCGGCTTCTTTCCCGTAAGGAATGTTTGCGATCGCTGATTTCCATGTTTCGTCATCCTAGTTCTTAGTTCTTAGTTAATGGTCCCACGGATGGCGCCACTTGTTGAAACAAAAGATGTGTGTTCCTTGTATGGGCTCCGGCTCTCGTACCAATTGATGATTGTTGCTTGAGACCTGCGCACTAAGAGACAGAAAACACCGTTAGGCTTACCGTGGGATTGTCTCCCACGATTATCCTCCGGCGTGAGAGTAAGTAATCGGTTTAGGGTTGAAGGAGAGTTAGGGTTTGTAGATCGTACCTTTAACGAGGGATGTGATTCCCTTTATATACACACGAAATCCTTGTTGGTTCCGTGTTCCTCAACCTTCGGCGTATCCCGCCTATGTCGGTTGGGGAATGATTATCTCCATAATTAGGAGGTATCCGATATCGTGTTCCGTAATTAACATTGGGCTTGGGCCTTCGTGGGCCCAAACACTTATCGGCGTAGCCCAGTTCGTGCTGGGCTTATTAGTATTGGGCGTTGGTCGGGCTCATGACCCGAATATAGACTATACGTCATCAGTCTACATCAAGTTTTCACTCCAATAGCCTGATGTAAAGTGCCACACGCTTCTTAACCAGCTCCTAAGGTCCATATGCTGGCACATAACAATGTTTAGCACAAAGCACTGGTTGCAACAAGTAGTTTGAAACCGTGATATAAAGATGTTTGTAGAATTTTACTTGAGAACATTTTCCACAATGAAAGAATATGCATTCCCTCACTTGTGTCCCCTTCTTTCAAAGTTTGATTTATTCACCTGACGTAAAGTAGGTCGATGAAAGCTCATTTGAAAAATTCTTCATACTTGATTGTAGCATTATCCCATGACTATCCCTTTTCATTCTTCTTTTCATTAACCATGCGGCCATGTCCAAGAGGGATTGTGTTTCCTATATGTCTCAATAGTAAACCATAGTGACGGCAAGATCCATCATTACAATGTTTTAGGCAACATGGAAGTAGGTCTTGTTGAAATTATATAATATGACTACTCATAAATATAAACACACAAAACATCAAGTACACATGCGGAAGCGTAAGGAACATATAATGAATAAATAAATTAACATAAACATAAAGTATGCGTACCTTTTGATTCTAGCCCAACAAGAATCAATTCCTAAACTAGTAATTGAGATGAACCCTAATTAGGGTTTATAGGATTATAAGAATTACCCCTTACCATTTTGTAATTCAATCCAAGATACAATCAATAGTGTGATTGTACCACGTTCTTGTACACACGTACTATTAACGAATTAAAGTAAATGCTAGTTTAATTAACACAAAACGTTTTGTTAAAGAAAAACAAAATGATCGACACCTAGGGAGGTGTGACCAATTTTTTGAACCAAAAACACACACAAACAATTTAGGTTTTAGGTTTAGGAGTATAAGAGTTAATTTACAAAGACCCTAGACCTTGTATATATACCCAAAGAAACTTAGAGTCCAAGTTAGGGTTTAATTGGTTTATGAAAATCCCCATCCAATCGGTTATAAAAACCCATAGGGTTTCTAGAACATACTTGACATCTAATTTCATATTTAGTCATTCCTTTAACATTTAACGACCGTTAGTCCATTATGTTTAATTACTTAACGTTCGTTATACGTTTCGTGTAAATAATAACTAAATATAACATTTTATATTTAATTATTATAACTTTAATTCTCATACGTAAAGTGTGCAATCCCGTGGTCTCGAGTTCGATCCTAACTCACATCTACTAATTTGTGTGATCACATCGGTTAAAGTCTAGCACACTTCGATGCCTCTAGCACGACTCGAATAAGGATCCTGGGAAAACCTTTTAATAATTTCTCATTATTATTATTATCCTTTGGTTTCTAATAACATGTTAAATAAAGATATGGATTTAAATCATTCTTTATTCAACCATTTTGTTTCTCGTTGTATGTAATTGAGCAAGATTACCAAATCTTCTGAATATATTCAGGGGAGATCTTGGGCATGGCCATGCAAACATCTTGTCAACCCTACGAGGGGCCCAACAGTATTAAACTTCAAAATAAATTTGAAGGAACAAATTCTATCTTGACTACAAGAATAACTCACAAACTTTGCAACACTTCTGAAAACAACCCTTATAACTACCAGTTACGTTTAGTTAAGTTTTTCACAGAAGTGCACTACATTCATGACACTTATCTGGTATCTCAAGTCTAAGGATAAATATTCATAATTTACTTAATAGCAATATCCATAAAGTAAAATCAGGTAGTTGGGATAAGTCCTATATTCAATTCATTAAATATCATCTGAAATTGGTATGCTTTCTCATCAATATACTTTTAAGTATATTCTACCAAATCACTCAGATTTGTCTTAATTTAATGATACTCCCATAACATTAATTGACAACGGACGATTTAGAATAAATTAATTATTCACGGATTAAACATGTAAATATAGGATTCAATATATTATAAAATCAAACATACCAAGTGTTTGATTTATTATAATAATTGTTTAACATCCCTTATCCAAATACTAAATAGATCAATGCATGAAATTCTAGTTGATGAATTACGCCTCAAGTAATGACAATCATACTTGTTGACAAGGCATAAATCAACCAACTTGATCTATCGTAATTTTGAGAATACTTATTTCAAGAATTCAATTAGTAAAGTTCTTGTATGTGTGCATTCAACAATCCACATAATAATTCATAAAGTGTGTGACATCCTCTACCACCAATTTATGACAATTAATCTTTTATACATTTTTAAAGTTACAAGTATTCTTATTCTTTTAATGTATAATGCAACTGTGCTCTTAGATAAGCACAACTAGTTCACATGGCCATTAACAAGAATGAAATCCTACCATGACTAGTATTGAGTATCACCTCAATTAAAACCAACAACATTGTATATAAACAACAATATGCTCATCAAAACTCCGTAAATTTTAATATCTATTGTGTAATGTTTGATGCCTTCCAAACTTTTGTACCTTATGACAATTTGCACAACAATTGACATATTGTTCATCCATAGAATCTAGGAGCAATTCCAGGCTGAGGATGTAATTATATTAGAATATTCATTACACAAGTTATCTAATAACTTTCAGTTAGATATCAATATTGTCAAATCATCTCTTATTTAAGAATGATACAACAATTTTAATACACAACATGATGTACATGATGAATCTACAGGTCAAACTTAGATTTCATTCATGTTCTATTTTGTCAAAAAATATGTATCAATTTCCCAAATGATATATCATGTTTTATTAGAATCATTTATTTTACCGCACATGTTTATTAATAATAAACATATATTCCAAGGTTGTATGTTTTAATTTTTAAATCTTACAAGTGAAATTTCATTCTAAACTAAGACTTAACATTTAACTTACATGGAATGTTACTTCCCATATGTTACACAACATATAAGATTTAATAAATTTAACATAATATTCTCACTAGCTTTCAGGAATACTTAAAATTTATCTTATTTCAATTACAAATCAAAATTAGGATTTAATAATTAAACATAAGAATAATTTCATAGATGCATGCATTAATCCATTCATGAATTATTGCACTTTGTACACTTCCAAAGATTATGTGAATTCAAAAATCTTTTCAATTACTTACCGTCCTCGCTCAAGTAATCACTTAAGAAAGAGCTTTGATATTCATTGTCATTTTTCATATTAATGAAAATAAGTATGACAATAATCATCTTTATATTTTTAATGTTTCCTAGAAAAGAATATTCAATCATAGTTAATTGCTTAAGTATGATAAATAATATTGTCAAAAGACAAGCATTAAATTTGTGTACAATATTGTCCATATGATTTCTACACAGAGATTTAAATCGATGGGGTTTTCCTTCTCTTTGAAGAAATTCATCTTCATTCTCTAGTCAAACTATTAAGAAAAACAAAGTTTCCAAAAATTGATTATCTTTATGGACAACATCTTTAACATTCATAATATGTGTAATTTACCCAATTCAATATTTGGTAATACATCATAATAATTATCAGGTTTACCATAATCCTGTAACTCATATTTCTCAGCATATCAATCAAATATTTGAGATATCTATGAATGAGAATTGCATCATCTTTTTGAGTTTTAACATTTTCATGTCTAACCTCATCATGACATTCACTAGTGTTTTTAGAAGATTATGTATCTTGTAATTTATCTTTCAAGATAAAAACTCCCACTTGCCTTTTGTAATATATAGACTATCTATATATACTTAGCAAGTAGAGCAACAATACAATGTTCTCTTTTGAGACATTCCAAATACATATTGACAGTTCATGACTTTAGTTTGTTAATAATCATTCTTAATAAGAAGTTTAACAATTCAGAACTTCAATTTTAAAACTTAATGTGATTCATCACATTCCATAATAAAATGGTGTTTTATGAATCTTCTAGGTTAGAGTATTATTGAGTATATTCAATTCATACTCAATTTTCAAACCTTGATTACTTTTTAGAAAGAAGTTATGGTTATCTTGAATCAAACAAATCAAATAGAGTTTGATTCTCCTAACTGAACATACCATTAACTTGTGGTATTTCATTAAATTAATATTGTAAAATAATCTAACAATATTTAAGATAAACATATTTCTTTTGGCTTACCTATTTACCAACTAAGTCAACTTAATGGTATAATAGATTTTTCAAGCCAGATGCATGCTTTATAACACAAGTACTCTTTAACCAAGTCACTTCATATCCATGTCTCATCAAGAAAACATAAACCGTTATAATCCCATTATACGTTATAAATCATTGATCAACTCAATGACTTCTTGTATATGTCTTAATTAAAAAACATAACAAGTTAGCGTCTTACTTTATTATAAGTCTTAAAATACTTCATGTTTATGTCTTTACAATGAATCATAACATGCTTAACTAAAGTAATTATGAACACAACTCTTGGTTTCAATAGTAATTTCAAGTTAATTTATTACTTCATAATAATGTAGGACTACATTATTTTTCATTTATTTATGTCATTCTACAATACATAAATATACAAATTGAAGCAGTATTAGATTACTTCATTTATTTATGTCATTCCATAAATATTTAATTTGAAGTCGTCTTATATATCATCTTGACACATGTTCTATCTACATATCTAATTTAGAAATTGTAAATTTATTCCAGATACGATCCTACGTAACAAGGAGACTTACCTTGTTGTTGCAATCTAGCTAAGCTCTCACATAACGTAAATTTCAACACCAAGTGTTTCTTGGATTAGATATGTATAAGTCATATTAACACGTTAGTCTCTTACCTTGCAGTAAAGAGAATCCGTTAAATCATATTTCTATATTTTGTACCTTGCACACAATAAAGATTTCTCCCACTTGTGCATGGAAAAACATCATGTAGCAGATAAACAACACGACACGAGTTTGCTTATTTGATCAATATGATTGTGTCATTGATATTACCATAACTAGTAGATGTAGAATATCACTCTCTAATAAGGAAGCATTCATGACTATCCTTAAAAACATAAGAGTCTACACGTGGAAAGTAATTATCTTAAGACATTATAGAGATAATCTGGGTTACTACCAAGATGACAAAGCTTGTAACTCCCACTGAATTAGAGATCATTACATTAATTTCTTATTCAGTAATAAGAACACAATACTCCCACTGGATTTGACAACATTGTAAGTGTTTCATTGCCCAGTGAAAGAAAATAGTGTACTATTTACTTTCCTACACCTTTGAAAAAGTCCATACATAACAATTACTTATGTACTAAAAAATTGTATTCTACTTGGTAACTCCAATTTAACGCACAAAGAAGCGGAGAATTTGGTCAGCGTGAAGCAATTAACCTCCTTCTTTCGGAGTCACAATTTAATGCGCTCCCTTCCTTATACCCCTCTTATAGTTTGTCAAAATTGGATGAGCCGTTCTCACTATTTGTACCAAAACTCATCACTCAATTAAACTTATGAAAATTTTAACTCTTCAAAAAACAAATCAAATTTCACCATTGTTCAGTGCAATTTATTTTTCTATTCATGAAATTACCCTTTGCTTAAAACTTGTCAAACAAAATAAACAAACAAGTAAATAAAAAATAAACAACTAAAGCAATGCGCACATAACTAACATTTAATATGCGTAAACAAGTAGCCACATGCAACTTATTTCGATAAAACCTATTAATAATCAATTCTAGGTTAAATTATGTATATATTAACTAAGGCTCTCACTAACTAAGGAAAGTGAACCACATACATCGACGAATAAATTGCGTAAACCATAGTTAAACATATACGAAAGGGAAGGCAATAGAAAGGGGTCTCCCTCTCTTTGTCTTCTTTTCGCCGCTTTTCTCGTCCATCCTGCCCTGCGCCGCTTACAGATTCAGTTGCAGGTATCTAAGCATCCATTAGTTAAGGGGGTTGGGGCGCGAAGCGCAAACCGCTCTTCGATCTCCCGGTGAGTTACCGACATGTTTTTTCAGGTTATCCAACCAATATGACTTTGTTTTTTTATTACAATATCTACAATCCGAACCAGTTAAGCTACAACCAACTTAATTATCAACCTATATCTACACAAAATACCATGCATTACGGCAGTAAGTTTTGTTTTTATATTGTACATTTCACTTCAAGTTTAATATTATCTATGTAAGTTGAAACTAAATCTACATTTTCTACGCATACACTTAAGTCATTAACAAAAATAATTGCACATTTTTACTATCTCTTTGCAGATTATGCAACCAACGTTAGCGAAACCAATGAAAATGGAAACCAAACCTTTTCTACGTCCAAACTTACCAATACACTGTTAACAGAAAGTTCAAATGTTACTAATACAACTGAGGCTTCAAATTCGCAATTACCTAAGAGGAAACCTGGTCGTCCATGTAAAACTCCTCTGACCACCAACCTTACATCACAGAAATTTGTGTTGGATTCTTCACAACCATTTGTACAAAAACCAGTTGCAAAACGAGGCAGGCCTCGGAAAGACTTAGGTGTTGGATCTTCAAATCACAACCTTCAAACCTCTGAAGTAACACATGCTATACCTACTAATGAGAACACTTATACAAGTAATTTTTATAATTTATGTTTTTGTTACATTTTGTGTTGATTCGTTTCAACATTTTCATTAGTTTTTTTTTTTAATTTGTAAACCAACAGGTGACGTTTCAAAGGAAAATTCAAGAAGAGAGTTCAAAAACAAAACTCCAATACCATTTGACATTTGTGATTGTTTATTTACATTAACATAATTATATATAAATTCAGGCATATATGGTGTCTTTTTTACATTTGTACTAATAACCGGTGTATCCTTTATACGGGTTATGTAAATCATGTTCATGAAAGTACTTCAACAAATTCTAATGTTTCTTCAAATTTAGAAGACAGAGCACATATCCAAGAACAATCAATACCGAATGTTAATAACGTTGTACTTTCAGATGAGGAATTTGAAGATGAACATGGATATATTGATCGAATTGCAGCCATTTCTAAGGGTATTTTTTTAACTAATTTAAAACCAAGTATGCCAATTTATTTTTGGAGAACCTTTTTGTTTTTTCTTTTTAATTTAATGTAATGCATCTCTAACATACACTTTCATTTGTGTAATTAGATTACTTTGACCACGGAGATCCAACGTATACATGCAAGAGTTGTGCTGCAATGTTGTGGTTAGCAGAAGCTAAGGTAGGATTGAACAATGTAACTACTAAAGATTCATTCTACCTTTGTTGTGGCAAAGGAAAATTTGTGCTACCAGTTGCATTAAAGGATCCACCGCCATTATTAAAGGGACTTATGATTGGAGAAAATCTAAAAAGCAAGAGATTCTTGGAGAACATAAGACGTTACAATTCTATGTTTGCTTTTACGCCCACGGGTGGTACTGTCGATCATAGTGTTAGCACAGGTCGTGGCCCATTTTGTTTTAGAATTCAGGGAAAAAACTATCACATGATGGGGGATTTGTTACCCTAATATGGCGAGACACCAAAGTTTTCTCAGCTCTACATTTATGATCCACCAAACGAGATTGAAAATCGAATCAATGCTGTCAGGTATAGTTTATTACTCAGTATTTTAGACTAAATTTTTGCCTTTTAACTAAAACATACTGATTACAATCACATATCAAATAGTTCAGTTCAAGAGGTAATGGGTCGTCTTCATCAAATAGTAACATGGATCGTACGTTAACTAAACAGATCAAACAAATGCTTGATCGTCAAAACCCTTTGGTTTAGAAGTTCCGAATAGCTGGTCTACAATTGGTTGCTGGTCAAGAAAATGTTAAGATAAGGCTTTTAGGAAAATGTGAAAAGGATGGCAGACAATATGATCTTCCAACCGCTAATGAGGTTGCTGCACTTATCGTTGGTGATTTTAATGAGCAGCATAACAAAAGGGACATTCTCGTCCATAAGAACAGTGACAAAATCAAAAGAATTGGTAAATTGCATGTCTCATACCTTCCCTTGCAGTACCCTATCTTATTCCCGTACGCGGAAGATGGATATAGGACAGATATATATACCATCAAGGAGTTACAGATCAGACACCAGATAAGGATAAAAAACGTGTCACCATGCGTGAATGGTTTGCTTACCGTATACAAGACCGCCCCAATAAATTTTCAACCATTCTAAATGGTAGGCGTTTATTTCAGCAGTTTTTGGTCGATGGCTATACCATGGTTGAAGCTGAGAGGATGATGTATGTTCGTAATCAACAACAAGATCTAAGATGTGAAATTTATTCAAGATTAGTTGCGGCAGCAGAATCATCCAACCAAGAGAATAAAAAACGTGGTAAGAAAGTAATTTTACCTTCGTCCTTCACAGGGAGCCAAGATACATGATGCAAAATTACTTAGATGCCATGGCAATGTGCAAGTGGTATGGTTACCCTGACTTATTTATAACTTTTACATGCAATCCTAAGTGGCCCGAAATTACAAGGTACCAGAAAAAAGGGTCTCAAATAAGAAGATCGTCCCGACGTCACAACCAGAGTCTTTAAAATGAAGCTTGATACGTTGATAAAGGACATTAAAGAAAAGCGTATTTTTGGCAAAGTTAAAGCAGGTATGTTACCAAAATCCTTATATAAAACCAACGACTATGCATACTTTTTTGTCTAAATTATAAGCAGTATATTTATATAAAAGTCAGGTTATGTACACAAACAATTTACGATGTTAATCACTATATATTAATTTGTACTTCCTTTTTCCTGTTATTTTGTAGCGGTGTACACGATAGAATTCCAGAAACGCGGATTTCCTCATTGTCACCTATGCGTATGGTTGGAAACAGAATCTAAATTGAGATTTCCTGCCGATATTGACAGATGTATATCGGCTGAGATTCTCGATAAAGATGTAGACCCGAAACTCTACCAATTGGTCAAGGAATTTATGATGCATGGTCCGTGTGGTCCTGAACATAGGAGCTTCCCTTGCATGGTAGAGAATAAGTGTTCCAAAAAGTTTCCGAAGCAATTTAATGAATCTACTTTCATTGATGAAAGTGGGTATGCCATCTACAAGAGGAGTGATAATGGCAGAACTATTCAGAAGCAAGGTGTTGATCTTGATAATACCTTTGTTGTTCCTTACAGTCCGACTTTATTGAGACGGTACCAAGCTCACATCAACGTTGAATGGTGCAATCAATTTGCATCTATCAAATACCTTTTCAAATATATTAACAAGGGCCTAAATAGAGTCACGGTAGTAATGGAAGATGAAGAAAAGGATGAGATTAACGACTTCTATGATTGTCGGTATTTATCAGCATGCGAGGCTGCGTGGAGAATATTCAAATTTGATATGCATCATAGGTATCCTTCTATAGAACGTTTGCCTTTTCATCTTCCAAATGAACATTCGGTGTTATTTGATCCAACCGAAAGTATAGACTTTCAGCTTTAAAAGGATTCAACCAATACAACTAAGTTCTTACAGTGGATGGAAACAAATAAAACCGATGAGTTAGCACGTAAGCTTTTGTATGTTGAGTTTCCAAAACATTTCGTTTGGAACAAGTCTGATTTGGTATGGACTCGACGCAAGCAAGGAAAGAGCATAGGCAGAATTCATCACGTCCTGCCTAACTGGGGAGAGCTTTTTTATCTTCGTATGCTGTTAAACCATGTCAGAGGTGCAACCGGTTGGGAAAGTTTTAAGAAGTATGATAATGTGCTTGCTTTGCACGTGGTTTGTTAGATGACGATAAAGAATACATCGATGGTATAGTTGAAGCAAGTCAGTGGGGGATGGGAGATTACTTGCGATCTTATTTTGTCAAATTAATACTATCAGATAGTATGTCTAGGCCTGAAATTGCTTGGGAAAAGTCATGGAGACTTTTAGCAGAAGACATTTTAGATAAAGAAAGGCGGAAACGAAATTATCCAGGTAATGAAAACTGTTTTTTTGCCAACATTTTAACTTTAATCATCAATTTTGGTTTCTTTCTACCAGAACTTGAACTCTTAGAAATGCCTTATCTTTGTTTCTTTCTACTAGATAATCATGGATACAATGATTTTATATTTCTTTCTACTGGTTTTGTTTTTCTTTCTACCGGTATTTTATATTCTATCCGTTGAACATGGATAAATATATGATAGACCAGATGAGTTTGTATGTTAGACCAGATGAGTTTGTATATTTAATGCCAGTTGTATGTCAAAATATATGACTGTCATAGCAGCTTATTTGACTCATAGATACACATAATTAAAATTAAGTATGACGATTAAAGTTGTAGGTGATATTCCTATATAGGTGTATTAGATCCCTGAATCATTAGTCATACGACTTCGTATTCGTTAGCCCTCTTTATGATAGCTATCATATAGGGTCTTTCTTGGACCAGAAATTAGTTGACAGGAAACGGATTTCAACTATAACCAACTGTACTAATGTTTTATATTATGTATACCCAACAACATGTTCTAAAATCAAGTCACTCCTACTGTCATATCTTTGTTTCTTTATACTAGAACTTGATATCAAATATTGGATTGTAAAATACTGATAACGCTCAGATTGTACATATTTTCAGTAGCGTTATGTGTGCTTTTGTATATGTTATTTGGTTATATTTGTATGATTTCAGTGCTTAATCGCATCAAAAGATGTTTGTCTAGATTTATAACCAAGTGCTGGGAAACGGAAGTAGAAGTAAAAGAATGTTCAACAAATGGAAGATTCCCGTTTCAGTAAAGCATGTCAAGCACAAATCAATATTTCAAGTACCATAGAAGACCAAGCTCTACAAGTTAGAATAAAGTAAAGGTCGATTTTCCATCACTCAGGAAGACCAACCGAATCGGTTGCAACTGCAACCGGATCGGTTGGATGAAGGTCAAAAGATGTATGTGAAGCCGGTCCACCCGATCGGTTTCCACCCACAACCGATGCGGTTGGAGCACTAGTAGAAGACCAACCAGATCGGTTAGTCATACGACCGATCCGGTTGGGAGATCTGTTTCTGCCAAATCTTCATCACTAAGTTTCCCCTTTGTATCCAAACGATTCTAGGTCCTTCCCTTGGTGTATTCTAGTCCCTTCCTAACTCCTTGGAGGCCAAGTTCAACAATTAATACCCTAGGCCTTGGAACTAGTATAAATAGAGACCTCTTGTGAGCATATGAGACACACACTTCAATACAACTCTCACTACTCATCAAACAAAGCTCTTAAGCTCTCAAATTCGTCCTTAGAAGTCCAGGAAAGTTTGGAGTTCCAGAAGTACCATATTTGGAGGTCAAAACCCCAAGGAGTCTACCCCAATACTTTGGGAATCATTACTTCACCATTTGTAATCTTATTCTAAGCATTGTAAGACTCTTAATCATGTTTTCTAATGTTCAAAGTTCTAAGTTTATGTTTATGTTTGCTATGAGTGGCTAGTTTCTTTATACACTTGCTTAAATGATGTTGATTATCGTATGATTAGTTTGTGATTGTGTTAACATGTTTTAATTCAATTTCAAGCTGATTCTAAGATCCAATTTTGCTAAAGTTTCATAGTGACATTTGTTAATCAAGTTTGACTAGTTGATAGTAATCGTAGAGGTCAAAAGAACTTATTGTTATTCACTAGTTATAATCATTTTGTCTATGGATGATTGTTTTTACCCATTATTCTTGATTAAACAAAGGAACTAAGGTGTGGTTGTAATAAGAACGCTTTTTGATTATCAAGTTGGATTGATTGGAAACATCTAAAAGGTCATAAGATTAGTTGTTGACAATCAATTGTAACCTTTTGTCTATAATCGGTTACCTTTTGTATTGACCATTTCTTAAGCAAATTTTGTTAGGTCACTAGTTTTACAACACAAGCTTACAAGAAAGAGATAAAGGCGATTGAACAAGTAAACCAAACACACACACACGTTATGATAAGGACGGTTACGCGTAAGATGTGAATGAAAGAAAAACTTGAACAACCAACCTTCAAATGAAGGTTTACAAGAGTATTTATAGGCAAGGAGCTAGGGCAACACTCCCACTCCTTCCCTTTTCCTTATTGGACATGGGCCTAAGCTTATGGTCCTTCTACATAAGCTTGACCTTATACAAACATAAAGGCCATAATAAACTACCTATTACATATGAGTAACTAACACTTGATTTAAGGTTTAGGAGTGATTCCAACAATCTCCCCCTCAAGTGTTGGTGATGAAAAACGGTGAAGGCGTTGATGTAATAGTAGCTTTGATGTCTTCTGACATTCTTCTTTTTTTTGAGAAGGAATGCCTTGATACGAACAATCTCCCCAGTGTAGAGAGATAGTTGTCTTTGAACAGTTATGCTTTGACGTCCTCTTTAACTTTGTTCTATGATCATTGTTCTTTGTGATGAAAGTGATAGTATGTTGTTGTCTGCATCAAGTCTGCCTCAGGTCTGCTTCGCCGCTACAGTGTCTCCACGTCATTCTTCAACATGCTCACACGCTCTTTGACGTTGGAATTCAGTACTGATGAAGTTCTTTAAGTCTTTAACTTTGTAGATTCTTTGATTTGACGAAGAATCATTCTGACTGTTGTGTTGCTTTTGGATAGAACTTTCACTAGTGATGATGTTGGCGTGAGCATGAGAAGAATCTGCACGATCATCCCTCTCCGGAGCTTCCATAAGAAGAAAACATTTCAAACGGTTAGTAATAAGCGGATTCTGGCACTTACAAGTTTGAACTTCGAGAGTGTTAACAGCATAGTGTGAAAACACAACTCTAATTCTTACAAAGGTCGTTCCTGAACTGGAGTCCCACAAGTGAGATAACGCGATATACCGAAGTACATCTACAGTTCAGATGAGTCGCTGAGGTACACCGAAGCATCACCTCACGACTGTAGACCATTTGAGACACACTAAGCATAATCCACGGGGAGTTACCAAAGTGACCTGCTGTCAGGGTTGTTTGATGTTGACCCTGGCAGGAGTTTCCATTCAATCACTGAGGATCACAGATATGAACCTCTCATAAATGTTCTCGACAGATTGCTAAGATCTGTGAAGGACTCGATAACGTACCACTGAAATTCTTATTGTTGAACGTCAAGTGATGAAATGTCAAGTGTACCTAAGAGATCTTTTGATGAATCTCGTGGCTCTAGACTCAATAGTGCGTTTTGGTTTTCCTGAGCGGAGACTAGGGAGAGGGTCTCCTTCTTCAATACCAGCGATCTCTAAGAGAAAGCCAATAGTTTACGTAGGGTTCCCTGTGAGAATGAAACAAGCTTCTGTAGAGAGAAACTTGAGTGGCTAAGAAGGTTTAGTGCATGCGTCACTGGGTCCATGACGACTTTTAATCTTCAATACCGGCGTCACTAAGTGACAACCAGTAGCATATGAATTGAACCCGGTGTCTGCCCTAAGTTGAATAATTTGGAGGGCTATTTCTTTTCACCCTTTTCTTTGCATTTCTTTTTAATTCTTCAACTCCTTCTTTCTCCGATTCTCATTTTCTCCTTTTTATCATCGTACCTAAGGACTTCTAAGTACTAACTATTTGTGATGTCCTTGGGAAGATCCCTCCGGCTCTGGCGGATCATAGGACAGTTATTCCTAACCTTAGTCACCTTATCACTCCATGACTAACCTATGTTGCCATAAAACCAATTTTCAAGAAAATCTCTCAAAGGGTTTGTAAATGAAAAACATGTTTGAACCACTGTGAGAGTTTTATCTTTTAGCAGAAATACTCTCCCTCCACATGTGCTTTAGAGTTTTGACGGAAATCTGCACTGTGTGGGAAGAGCGCGCACTTTTGAATTGATCAACTCAAGATAGACAATCCCCCGCGAGACACGGTTACGTTGCATAGTTAAAGAGTTACATTGTCAGCTTTTAGGTGACAACTAGCTCTAATAACTACCTTGAAGGTGTAGACAAACCTCGAAAGGTTGTCATACCCGTCAGAGTTCATGTCTTCCAAGAGTTTCTCGAATGGTACTTTCTACTTGGACAAGTCCTTTGCGAGACACGTTTACATTACTAGCGAACTAGCTTGAAATTATTACCCGTCCAGGACAAGTCTTTTCGAGTTACTAACAGTTAAGTACCGTCAATTCGTTGGTTAAGTCTATTACAAAAAGATTCATTTGCATTTACACAACATATTTCTTATCACATAATTTTCTCCCCTTCAAAAATGGCATATAAAATGTTATTTTTGAAAAGTTGAGAATAAATATGACCATTTCGAGTGTTGCGGGAAGATGACCACTGTGAACAATTTGTGAACAAAGTTTAAACTCAAGTACTCCCCCTCAACAAGTGATATAAACGGTTGAGGTTTTGAAAATCATACGGGGAAGTACTTGTCCTTTTGAGCAAAACCTTGAAAAATGAAAGGTTTGATAGGTTTTACTCAAAACTAAGAAGCTTTCGCTCCTTTTATAAGGATTGTGGGACTGAAACGTACCACAGGGTCCTTTCTTGACAAGAACGGGTTGTACACTATTATGTGTGCACAAGCCATTGACATAAATAATCACACATCCAAATTTATAATGAAAGAAGCAGTTCAAGGGGTACCAGAAAGTCCAGTGATGTTGCCAGGAGTGCGAACAGGGCGTTGATAGCCGGTGATGTTAATCCTGGGTCGACCACCAACAAAGCTTTCCAATGTTCTGAACTGATCCCTTCTATACAACCTTTCATCAATCATTTTGATGATCCTCCTCACATCCCTTCGATCCTGAGAATTCCATCGCTTAGGAGACCCAATATTTTGACGTATATCCTTCAACCTATAAGCCAATCCGTCCCTAACCATCTTCAAAGTGTGATCCCCAAACTTGTGAAGATCACTACACGCCATTAAGCAATTTCGTTGAAGTTCACTGCGGTAAACGACGCCGAATGGTTTGCTGATGAGTGTATATTGTGAGAGCTGGTTGATGTCGGGAAGATCAAGCTGAGGTGGAGTGAAGTTAACACGAGTCTGATATGATTCAACTGCAAGTTGGAGATCTTCTACACGTTCTTTGATGACTATGCGTCTGATGAAGATGAGCAGTGACTTGATGAATTCACGTTGTACTTCAGTTGAAAATTGCCTCATGCGACCCTGTACTTTGGCAAGGTACATGTCTTCAATGACGTTGATAGACAAATTCTCAAAGTCAGCTTCAGAGAATGCATAATCCCGTTCATCTTGCCTTTTGACCACAATCTTCTTGAGAAAAGTGTAGTCCCATTTGGTCGAAAGATCAACGTGTTTGATGGCAACGATATTCTTAGTACTGAACACTGCATGTTGAGACTTCTGAACCTGGCAGCTTCTGTAGTAGATTCTTCGGCGTTCCGGCCAATGATGAATCCCGTACATTGCATCTCGGTCGTATGCTTCCACTTTGTTGGAGAACAAATGATTAGCTCTTTCCTCGATGGCTATGCAGTTTGAGTATATGGCTGCAGGGAATGGAAGTGTCAAAGATGTAGCGTATTTCCTTGATCCATCACCACCGTGTAGAAGAAATTCCAAGTCTTTGTTGAAGAAATATCTGAATGGAATCCTAGGTTCATCTGGTTGGCCAATTGTTGGTAGTGGTTTTGACCAGTCGGTGTAATATGGAGGGTTGTCCCGTTTGGTGAAGTCGATGTTTGCTTCTGGGTTGAGCCAATCCATGTTGTTAGACATAGCTCGAGCAATGTTTTCAAGGTGATATTCGACCTCGATGGCACTTTCTGAGCTATCTTTCCACAATTGAAAAGCTTCATTCTTGATTCGCCTCAACTCGGATTTCGTCATCTTCTTCACATGGAACTTTTCTTGCATAATCTTAGCATGCTCCAATGTATTACCGTCTACCAGATCTTGACCTTCTTCAGGGTAGGGAGTTGAGTTAACAAGTGTAGAGAACCATTCAAATTCCTCTGTTTTATCGTCATCTAGCCATGATACGACGTCAGCCATGGGCGCCTTCTTCTTCTTTTGTTTAGGCCTAGATGAGGATTCTGGTTTCTGAACATGTTTGGGAGAGGTGGGTTGTTGTAGGGGCTCACGGACTTCCTCATCGTCACCACCCGTATACTCAAAGTGATCACCGGTTTTCTGAGTCTCGGGCGGTTACTCAGAATCCTGAGGTTTATCAGTAGAAGAACGAGGAGGTGATCTTTGTTGTGCAGGAGTCCGTTGTGGTGGAGGTTGCATCGAGTACTGAATAGAGGATGATACATCAGACTTCTTTGTGCGTTTGGGCTCTTTATCCTTATCCTGATCTTTGTCTTCATCATCTCTTGAACGTTTGGGCCTAACAGCTTCTTCTCGGAATGAGGACCTGAGTTGGTATTCCAATAGAGCTTCAAACAGTTTAGCTTCATGTGAGGCAAACGTTGCAGAGCGTGTCGACATTTGCGCTACTAGCCGGTTCACCAATTCATCATCTGAGAAGATTGTAGATTCAACTGGATTGATGCTTAAATTCATCGGAGTTGATTTCATGGCTTGTTTGGCTAGATGCAATAGATTTGGATACAGTTGTCTGTTATACATCTCCTTTGTCAGTTTCGGAACGACCTCCATAAGGAACTGGTGAGTGTATCCTTTGATCATTTCGTCCATTTTCCCTTGAAGATCATCTTTCATGAGCTTCTGCACATACTCTCTTTCATCTTGCATCTTGTCGAGATCATCATGAATATACTATATCTGATCAGCATAGAAATTCATCTTCCTTTGGAGGATGTCTTTCTTTCTGACTTGTTTGACAGCATTCCCAATTCTTTGAGCATGAGATATCCAAGATCGAGTTGGCTTCTTCACTGATTTGGATGTTGATTTGGTTGATCTTTTAGATGGTGGTGGTGAGGAGTGAGATGATGAATCTGATGAGGAGGAGACATGAGGAGGCTCAGGGTCCTTTGGAGGTGCAGAAGTATCCTCCTTGGAACGAGTTGGACTGTTGAGAAGATAATCATCATAATTCTCTTCGTTATCTTGTCCAGATTTAGCCTTTTCTTCCGTCTGAGTCTTAGCTTCTTCATCAGTCTTTTCTTTCTCAGTCTTATCCTTTTCTGGTTCCTCAATGTTATAATCAGTAGACTCCTCCACAAGCGTTTGTTGTTGCACAAGATTGGTGGCACCAGCTCCCTTATCGGGTTGATTAACCGCATCAGGACCTGGTGAAGAGTGGACACCACCACTCGACCCTCCGGGGCCACCCATTTGTTCTTGTTCAAACTCTTTAGCCTTTTGAAGGTGTCTAACGATTTTAAACTTCTTCCTGTAGGATTTATCCAGTTGCTCTTCATCACTTTCTGAGCTTTCTTCATATGGCACAAGTACAGGAGTCTTCCCTTTTCCATGTTCAGCTGGAGGACTGGGAGGTTTAGATACCGTTGTGGTTTCATCTTCAGCAGTTTCAGAGTAGAAAGTCTCTTTTTCTGATGCAGTACCTTCTGAGTCCTCGTCAATTAGCTTTCTCTGCGGTTCAGTTTTAGGTACGGGAATGGGAACAACTTCCTTAGAAGGAACAATCCTTTTACGAGGAGGATTCCTCTTGGGAAACTTCCTTTGACTTACAGTACTTGCATCACTTCCTGCACTGCCTCTTCTGGTTCTCCTTATAGGTGTTCCAGAAGACTTTTCATCGAGATGACCAACTTTGCCTTCTCTTACTGCTACTAGATACCTTTTGTATGTCTCGAGCTTTTTGATTTCATTAGACAGAAGGTGATCAGGTAATACAACACCCTGTTTCTTTGTTGACGATTCCTTGATTCTGACAGATAGGGTAGGTTCAGTCAACATATCGTGATTGTCTGGGTCATTGAGCCTTTGTGGAATATCGGGATGAAGTCCAAGTGCTCTCTAGATCAACAATTTTGTGTATCTGACATAGGGAATCTTTGAGCCAAGTTTCTTGGGAAATGACATCATGTCTTCCCATAACAGTGCTTCAATTTCGATGTCCTTTTTGTTGATTAATGACCAGAAGATTTGTAGTTCCATGAGCTTGGGATGCTCATAGCCACTATCACGACCAGAGACTGATTTGGTGATGATGATGTAGAGGGTTCTCCACGGTTGAGGAATGTTCTTAAGCTCCACATGAGAATGCTTAGAGATAATTCCTGAAGCTTCATCATAGCCAATATCAAGCAAGAATCTTAAAACTGTCTCCTCAGTAGGTGTGGCAAAGAAGTCGGTTGGCTCGATTTCAGGAATGAGAAGAACAGCCCGTAAATCAGCATGAGTGATGGTGACTTGTTTGTGATTGAGAGTAACAGTCACTGCACTTTGACCCTTGATCCTTTGCATTGAATTCCAGAATTGTTGCATGTAGATCTCCGGTACAGTAGCCGAGTGTGAGAGCATGTTCTGGTAAGGATGATTCTTTAGAATATCCACAGCAATGAGACAAGAAGATTCTGAGCATGTGAGGGTTTTAAAGTCAACCCTAAGGTTGTTCTTTCCAATCTTTCTAGGATATCCATTAGGGAAGATGTCAGCAATTGTGAGAACTTCTGGTGCATCCACATTCATTTGAGCAGCCATGTCGTGATCTGAAATAACATTAGCCAAAAGAACCAACATATCGAAAGACATAATGTTAGTCAACAGAAGGTTTTATTGTCTAATTTTTGAATGTACAGTGTTAATGATTGTTACGAGTCCTAAGTCACTTGTTTGTCCAATCGACCAATAACTTCGTGATAAGTTTCGTGAGTTAGTTAACTTTAAGTTTTAAAGTTTATTTTATCACTTATTTAACACAACATATTAAACGATTAAGTTTATTAGTGACATTATTGGTTTCGTGACGATATGATTTGTTTATTAACAAGTTTGTACACATAACAATTCATAATGAAGGTCAATCATGGCTTAGGCGTAGATTTGGCAAAGTTACGCGTAAACATAAGTGACATACGCGTAGACGAAAGCTTATGCGTAGGATCCTAACTTACACGTAAGAAATGTTACGCGTAGGAAAAGGAGACCTTATGCGTAGAGCTTACGCGTAGGCGTATAAAGACCTTACGCGTAAGGCTTACTCGTAAGAGTAGACCTTATGCGTAGAGATCACTGTTTACGCATATCCTTCACAGGATACGCGTAGTCCCATTGTAGAACCTTACGCGTAATAGTTACGCGTAGGATTTCTCTTACGCATAACTATCTACGCGTAAGGTAATCCTTATGCGTAGAGTAACAATCAACCTTGATTCTGAATTTTATGCGTAGCAAGCCTGAAATAAGATCATCATATCATCAATCTTAACACATATATTCATTTTACAACAAATCATGGCATTAAAGCTTATTAAATATTTTACGCGTAGAAAGTCATACGCGTAAGTCAAAACCCTAAAGTTTATGATTTACGCATAAGATTTCTAGCCATAGGAATTGCACCATAGTGTTTCTGGGAGTTATAAGAGGCATATAGAGTATGTTTATCCAAGTTTGAACATCAAAAATGTCAAGAGTCAAAAATACCCAAACAGTATGAATGTAAACCCTAAATTCCCATTGATGATTCATTTGAGTTTCTGGGTAAAATATGAGCTAGGATATGTTCAATTCAACTTGAATACAACCTTATACAACAATATTTTTGACCACAAACATACACATTTGAAAACACCCAAAACCATGCATAAACCCTAATTTCACAAGTCATTCAATTTGTGATTCTGGGTGAGTTTTGATGATTAAAACGGTATCATTGATGTATTAGAAATGTTTTGACACAAACCTTTTAACCATAAACACCCTTTCATGATTTGGTGTTCTTGCGCTTACGCGTAAGACACAAAAGTGATCATATCTCAAGATTAAACCGTTGGATTTTTGAAAAATTCAAAACCATTGCTTAAAAACTTGTTATAAACACGAAATCACTTACAAATTGATGATCTGAAACACGGATTTGTTGAGCTAATCTTAGGCGTAGGATGTTTTTAGGTGTAAGTAATAAATGTGAATGGTAAGTTAGGTGGAGTGTTTTTAATAAAAGTAACTTTAAACTTTTGGCAGTTTTGGTCCCTCCACCTTTTCCATTTTCATACAAAGCCATTTAACTTCCGTTTTGGTTACCAAACAAAGATTTTAAGAAAGAAACTTTGACGACACTCCCCCTTGACTTAAGAAAATAATGAAAGGTTATAAATTTTAGTCCGAGGAGTGTCATTGAACCAGAAAAAATTACCACCATTGATAAAAGAAACAACCAGGATATGATAACATGCAAGTACACAGATGTTTTGAAATAGTTAAGTGATTATTTTCTCCCCCTCAACACTTGATCGTAAAAATACTGAATTTTGAAAGATTAAAGTGTTGACGAAAGAAATGTACTTGCCATGTTGAAAGAAAAATTAGATTAGAAGAATATTTTTGTTGTTTTATCAGGTTTTATATTTTTGTATTTTGTTTTTGAAAAATGTATTTACAAAAGATATTTTGGTGTTTGACAGGTTTTTAAGACTGTTTTAGGAGGTCATCCAATTCCTCTGGAGTCAAACATCTCATACCAATCCGGTGGACCAACTCATTAAACCTAGCGGGAGGCAAGGCTTTGGTGAGAAGATCTGCCAATTGGTATTCTGTACCCACGAAGTATAATTCAACCGTACCCTGTTCCACGTGGTCCTTGATGAAATGATAGCGAAGATCGATGTGCTTTGATTTCGAGTGCTGAACTGAGTTGCACGAGATCGCAATGGCACTCCGATTGTCGCAGTACATCGGGATTCTGTCAAATACGTAACCATAGTCTTTGAGTTGTGTTCTCATCCAGATGACTTGAGCACAACACGCGGACATGGCTACATATTCTGCTTCGGTTGATGACAGCGATGTACAATCCTGCTTCTTTGATTGCCAGGACACCAGTTTATCACCAAGAAATTTAGTGCTCCTGAAGTACTTTTCTTTGAGTCTAAGCATCCTGCGTGGTCAGCGTCTGAAAAAGCGATTAGTTCAAAACCAGAATCCTTCGGATACCAGATCCCCAAGTTAATGGTTCCCTTGATGTATCGGAGGATTCTTTTAGCCTCAAAGAGGTGGGTTTCAGTTGGTCGCGACTGATAACGGGAGCATAGATAAACGGAAAATACAATATCAGGTCTGCTAGCTGTTAGATACATGAGAGACCCAATAATACTTCGGTATTTGGTAGGGTCAACTAATTTCCCATGTAAATCAGCATCTAGCTTCTTGGTATGAGTCATTGGTGTGGCATAAGTATCACAGGTTTTCATTCCAAATTTGTTTAACAATTCAAGGGCATATTTGGACTGACTCAAGAAAATACCACGGGGTGATCGATGAACTTGTAATCCTAGAAAGAACGTAAGTTCACCCATCATGGACATTTCAAAATTTTTCTTCATTAGTTTTGCAAAAGCGATTGAAAACTTTTTATGTGTAGACCCAAAAATGATGTCATCCACATAAATTTGAACAATTAAGATATGTGCCCCGTGATATTGTATAAAAAGAGTTGGGTCAACCGAACCTTTGGTGAAATTATTAGCAATGAGGAAAGATGATAGCTTATCGTACCATGCCCGAGGGGCTTGTTTGAGACCATAAAGAGCTTTGTTCAGTTTGTAGACATGGTTCGGGAACTCTGGATCAACGAATCCTTCTGGTTGGCTGACATAAACCGTTTCTTTCAGTTGTCCATTGAGAAACGCAGTTTTGACATCCATTTGAAAGACCGTCATATTCATATGAGCCGCGAACGCGAGAAATATCCGAACAGCCTCAAGACGAGCAACCGGAGCAAAAGTTCTTCAAAGTCTATTCCCTCTTCCTGACGATAACCCTTAGCAACTAGACGTAACTTGTTTCGGATGACGTTCCCTGCAGCATCCAATTTGTTTTTCCAAATCCATTTGAGACCAATGACGTAGACCCCTGTTGGTCTTTCAACCAGTTCCCATACTTCAAGAAGTTTGAATTGGTTGAGTTTTTCTTGCATGGATTCAATCAAGTTGTCTTTTGCAAAAACTTCTGAGCCATGCCGGATTCAGATCTTGGCGGAGATATTAGATCAGAGATAAATATGGTTTGTTCGGGTACCTGAGACAAGCCATCAGTGTCATACACTGGGCCTGTGTCACTCATATGTAACTCATGCATATTAGCCATCAACATAACTGCTGCATTGGCCTGCAAGTCCTCCATATCATCATCTGAGTCTGCATTTGCCATAAAACTCTGTTCTTTGTCTGTGAGAGATCCACCAGCTTCATCCTTAAGAGCCAAAAGAAGAGCCTCTTTGAAATAAGCACTGCCCCTAGTCCTCGGCTTTGGGCATGCATTAGCCAGGTGTCCCTTCTCATTGCAGTTGTAGCATCGAAGACCATTCAACCAATTCTGAGCATTTCCATGTTCCACCACTGGAGCTTTGTTGTTATTCCGCCCCACAGCATTAAACCCTTGACCACCGCCCATCTGACGACCATATCCACGATTCTGAACTTCAACTCGTCCATTGTTTACAACAGCCTTATTTCGTGTGTTAGATGAGGAACGAATACGATTGTTGGATTTGTTGGTATAACGGCCAAAAGCATTAGCAATCATAACAAATCCTTGTTGCAATACGTCGAACGGATCGATGTCCTCATTGGCTTCACTGAAAAATGGTTGAGCATTGTTGTTGTGAAGGATCCGTTTTGTGTGACAGTTGGTTAAGTTTCTTGTTGAGGAGGATAACTTTGTTGAGCATATAAGGCAAGTTGTTGATTTTCCGGATGTGTAGGTGGAGCAATTTGAGCACGGAGAATCCTTTCCCGATCAACTTCCTTTTCATGAGGCTTCAAGTAATCGTACAACAATCCATATGTAGAATGATGCATATTCTTCGCTTGATGGAGAAAAATGACATACTTCTCCCATTCAGGACCAAGACTACTCAGGAACTTAGTATTCACTGCAATTCTTGGCATGATGATGTTGTGTTTATCCAAATCATTGATGATGTCTGAAAATCGATGATGATAAGACTCTAGTGTCTCTCCAGGTTCAATCATGAAGTGTTCATAAGCCAAGTAAATTTTGGATTCCAAATCCTCCTGATTGAGTACAGATCCTTCCATAAGAAGATGAATATGTTCCCACATTTCCTTTGCAGTCTTTTGAGCATCAACACTTCGAAGAATTGGGTTAGGTAATCCTAAAAGGATATATTGCATTGCAAGCTCATCAGCTTCATAGTGTAGAAGTTCTGTTTGATTTAAATCTGCAACAGTAGCAATGTTCGTTTGTTCATCTCTTGGTGGAATAGCATTAGGATCTCCGGGTACAATGACAGTAGGCATCTCAAATGGATCTTCCAAGATAACCTTCTTTAAAAACTTTCCATGTGGCTTCTTCAGATCACAAAACCTAAAGAACCTTATCACCCATTGATCGTAGTTTCCTGGAGTGAGCATTGGAGGTCTATCAAGTGATCCAGCCTCATGAATTGATTGTTGGCTGCTTAAAGCTTCACACATCTTTGCAAACCAAGTTGGTTCCTTCATAGTGTTCCTTGATGGATGTTGATTGAAGTCATTTGTGTAGGGTTGAACTTGAAGACTTGGCGGTATTTGAACCATTTGTGGTGGAGGAATTGCTCCAAGTTGTGGAGTATGTTGTTGATTAAATTGTTGTTGATAAATTGCTTGTTGTTGATTCCATTGTTGATGTTGTGGACTAAGTTGTTGTTGTCGTTGAGAATAAGTGTAAGGGAAATAGTTAGAGTATGGTGGTTGTGACATGTTGAAAACTTGTGTTGGTAAAAATGGATCTTTGTAGTCGAATGAACCTTTGTTGATGAAGTGTCCTTAGGCGTAGAAATCACAATTATCCAAGTAGCACTTATGCGTAAAAACACCAAAGTTACGCGTAACAATCGAGAGTTACGCGTAGATTTAGCTTACGCGTAAGTAGGGAAAAGACTCTAAAGTTATGCGTAGACACAAAGTTAGGCGTAGAAAGTTAGGCATAGGATTACCTTATGCGTAAGACTAGGCTTAGGCGTAAGATTAATCTTATGCGTAGGATTTCTACGCGTAAGCTTTATGCTTATGCGTAAGATTAGGGTTTTATCCCAAGTGATCTTTTACACTTCACAGTGCAAAGGATATCCAAAGTTGACGTATTTTCAGGCTTATCCAAGCAAGAAAACACGGAGTAAACCACGAAACTGAAGATCAAACCACGGATAAAGTTACGCGTAAGATTAGGGTTTTGATACGCGTAATCTTACTCGTAAAAATGATTATGCCCAAATTTGTTTCTAAACCAGATTTTTGTTATGGAATAGCGTTAAAAGTACCAAAATAACACAAAAGTGTGAACCTTGATGAACCAAAACAGCTAAACGGGTTACGCGTAGAACGATACCCACGAACAAAAACAAGCATAAAAACTTAGATCCACGCGTAAAGTTTGAAACTTTTTGCCAAAAACAAGTATTTTAACACCTTAAAACGTTGAAAGTACAAGAATCTTGGATTAAAAAGTGTAAAAAACAAGGTTTTAAGCGAACCAAAGTATCTTGTTATTCTACGCGTAGGACCAAAACCCACTTCAAGAAATAACGATTCACCCAACTAGTAGGCGATTGATACCACTGTTAGGTCACTAGTTTTACAACACAAGCTTACAAGAAAGAGATAAAGGTGATTGAACAAGTAAACCAAACACACACACACGTTATGATAAGGACGGTTACGCGTAAGATGTGAATGAAAGAAAAACTTGAACAACCAACCTTCAAATGAAGGTTTACAAGAGTATTTATAGGCAAGGAGCTAGGGCAACACTCCCACTCCTTCCCTTTTCCTTATTGGACATGGGCCTAAGCTTATGGGCCTTCTACATAAGCTTGACCTTAAAAAAACATAAAGGCCATAATAAACTACCTATTACATATGAGTAACTAACACTTGATTTAAGGTTTAGGAGTGATTCCAACAAATTTGATAAAGCAAACGGATGTTTTTGTGTTTAAGTTTGTGAAAATAAACTTATGAAACTTGAATTGATTGGTTAAACTTAATGCTTGTTTTTATGAACTAAAATCTTGACGAAGGTTTAACTTGTAAGAACAATAGATTAGTACACCAACTCATTATCATAACCAACATGTTAAGAGGTTAACACAATCATACTAATCAAGGATAAGAAACTAGTTTAAGCAAGTGTAGTTTTTAATCATCTGAATTTCATTATATCTATTTTCGTTGTTATATGCTTTTGGATTGCCTTAGTTGATTTAGACTTGTTAATTAGATTCACTCAAATCACTGCGAACGATCCCGACTTACCTTCTAAATCTTGCTATAACGGACGAGTGCACTTGCTCGTATGTGGTATTGGTAAAATTGGTAAATCGTCTTTTATAAATTTAAAACTTGTACACACGTAGCACATCAAGTTTTTGGCGCCGCTGCCGGGGATTTGATTGTGTTTCAGCAAGTTTTAAATCCACGTCAGTCAATCCATTCCTAAAAAAAAGAAGAAAATTTCAGAAAGCTTCAACCGATCGGTCGTCTCACAACTGATCCGGTTGCGCCCTAAACCATAAACAATTGATCTAACTGATCGGTCGCTCTTCGCAACCGATCCGGTTACTTGTTTCTGTCCAGAAAACTGTTTTCTTTGTTTGTTCGTGTGTTTAGATATTGCCTGGATTCTCTAGGTCATTGTATGAACACTCGTGCAGCGGGAATAGAACCAATCTCACCTCTTACCAACCCCGAACGTTTGATTTGAAGAAGAAGAAGAACACCTTTCACACCCTTAGCCAATCGTGTACCTAGAGTACCAAACCCACCATTTGATAACCTTGTAGAAGCCAAAGTCGTTTACAACCCTTTCACCAATTTACCTTTTCCCATGGCGGACGATCAACCCATGTGGGGAACCAACCGAGCCGTAGCACCAACCTCTGGGAATGCTATTGTTGCTGTCAACCTTGGTGACAACTTCACCGGGAAGGGTCATCATCTTTCTATGATCAAATACCGTCAATTCGATGGCCGTACGCGGGCCGATCCGCATAAGCACATTGCCGAATTCTTTGAAATTTGCGGCATGTTCCGTTATGCCGACACCGATGTCAATGCCATCAAACTCAAACTTTTTCCATCATCACTCGCCAGAGATGCTAAAGTATGGTACAATGAATTGACCCCAGGAATTATCAATACTTGGGAGGAGATGAGGCAAGCCTTTGTAAGCTGATTCTTTCCACCTGCCATGTTTGATCGATTAATGGGAGATATTCATGCTTTCACACAAAATCCCAATGAATCACTTGTCGAAGCTTGACTTCGGATGAAAGATTTGCTTCGTAGTTGTCATGGACATGGATTATCCAAAGGAACCATTATCCAAATCTTTTACCATGGACTAGATGAAATCTCTCAAGGCATCCTTGATGCTGGAGGAATTTTTCTCTATAAGAATCCTAACGATGCACACTAATTACTCGAAGATCGAGTACTTCTCAAACTCAATTGGTCTAAAGATTCAAAAACCAAACCTCTTCGAAAAACCGTTGCTTTTGTCGAAAACACCGATACCTCAAAACTCATGGAGAAAATGGAAGCCTTAACCTCAAAAATCGACTTGCAATACAAAGATATCAAAGACGAAATGAAGGAAATGCGAGACGGATGCAACAATTGTGGAGGAAATCACCCATCTTCTGAGTGCGACGATAAGCCCATAGGTGGACCTAACGAAGGAGAAGCAAATTATGTCCAATGAGGATATCGTGGTAATTATTACGGTAGAAATTCTGGAAATTGGCAAGACCGCCGACCAAGGGACGACAACCGTGATTCTCAACCTCGAACTGACAATGTTAGGTCACCATATTGTAACACAAGAATCAATATGTAAGAAATATAGATAAGGTGATCGGATGAACACAAACACAATATACACGTATAAGAATGATAGAACTTTAGGCGTAGGAATAAAGTGAAAGTGATTAACCAAACTTCAAATGAAGGTTTACAAGACTATTTATAGGAGAAGGGACTAGGGCAACACTACAAGTCCCTTTCCTTTCTTATTGGATTTGGGCCAAGGCTTATGGGCTTTCTACATAAGCCTTGCCATTAATACTAACATAAAAGCCTAATTAAGCAACCTATTACATATTGATTACAAACACTTGAAATATAGTTTAGGAGTGATTCCAACAATCTCTCCCTAAGTGTTGGTAATTAATGACTTAAGTAATCTTGAAACGTTGTAGGTGCTGATGTAATAGTTGCTTTGACGTCTTCTGACATTCTTCTTTCTTGTGAGAAGAAGTGCCTTGATTCTAACAATCTCCCCAGTGTGAGGATCTTGTTTTTCTTTGAAGTTTTTCAGCTTTGACGTCTTCATATATCTTTGTTCTTTGTTCTGGTGTGGATATGGTGATGTTATGTTGTTGTGATCTGCATCAAGTCTGCTTCGTTGCTCAGGTGTCTCCACGTTCTTATTCAACATGCTCACACGCTCTTTGACGTTGGATTTCAGTGTTGATGTAGTTCTCTTTAGTCATTAAACTTTGTAGATTCTTTGGCTTTGACTAAGAATCATTCTGACTTTTGCGTTGCCTTTAGAGAGAACTTCAATTTTTGTTGTTGTTGGTATGAGCATGTAGAGAATCTGCACGATCATCTCCCAGGAGCATCCATAAGAATAAAACATAAGAATGGGTTAGTGATAAACACCAATCGATCACTGTGGTCATTTCTTAGAAAATTAACCACTACAATTGTTCTTCTGATGAATTTCTTGATTCCATTCACCTTGGTCGGGCGAATCAGCCATCCGAAGCCCATAAGGGACAGTTGGCATTACATTGAACAAGTTCAAGTAATGACCCACATCTTCAGGACTCGATTCTTGAAAAGAATCTCTTTAGCGGGATTTCCAGCACTTACAAGTTCAAACTTCGAGCGTGTTAACAGCATAGTGTGAAAACACATCTCTAATTCTAGCAAATCATGTAGGATAACACGATGTACCAAAGTACACCTACAGTTTAGGTGAGTCGTTGAGGTACTGTTGGGTTCAGTAAATACCCAAACCCCTTAATCTAGGATTTGAATAGAAAATAACCTAAGTGCTTAGATCGTTAAACACTAACAGGTCACTGAGTGCATAGTTTCTCAGTGAGCCATCTTCAGGACGCTCAGTAAGAGACATAGAAGAAGTCTCTCCACTCAGTAAGGCGGAACTTAAAGGGTGAAGACTGAGTCAAGAAGAAGATGGTGGATTCAGTAAGTGATGACAATAACTTACTGAATCCCTCAAACTTCTCTCCAACTACAAACACTGAAGACAAACTGAAACTGAAGACAGAAGACTATGAAGACTGAAGAATGGGCGGGACAAAACGGTTATGCTTGAAGCGATAAATACGGAGTACTTATCTTTAAGAAGTCAACCTTTCCTAAAAGGCTCAGCATCAGTACTGACATGAAGAAAGTGACTTGGTCCCTTTACCTAATATAGTCTTTGTAAACAGAGACAAAATACATCTGTATTTTGTCTTCTACAAATTGTCAGTTTGTCACTTAGGAAAGAGTTAAAAATCATACTTGTATAAATAGCATAAGAGATGGAGTGAAAGGTTAAGCTTGTGAATTGTAAAAACACATACACGCAAGCCATCTTTCACTCCTCCAAATACAACTTAATCCCTGAGATAGCTCAGTGGGTACTTGTAGTTGTGCTCAGACTTAGCCTGAGCTTAGAGAGGAGTTGCAAACACTTTGTCATTTCAATCCCTAGTACTGTTCCGCAAGTACTAGGGTAACGTATTCTTCTGATTCATTTCTAATAAGAATATGACGTTGAAATTACTCTTGTGTTTTATTTATATCTTTTCAGTCATTAATTCACTATTAGTTTTGTTTACTTTACTTAAACTGTTTTATACTATAGTGAATAGGGAACAACAAGTGGTATCAGAGCAAGGCTGGTTATAAAACTGTTTTTAAGCCGCTCTAAACGTTTTTAAATCAGGATCCTTTAAATGGCTGAAATTGATGTACCCCAACTAGTCGATAAAAAGGGTGGAGCTTATTCAGCTGTTGCCCCCAAACTTGAAGTTGGAAAATTCAACAAATGGAAAAAGCGTATGCTTTGCTATTTGATTGGGATGGAACCTTATTATATCAAGTGTAAAAATGAAGGTCCATTTATCCCAAAGACTATTGAAGGTTTGCCTAAACCTGAAGCTCAGTGGACCCAGGATGAAAGAAGAGTGGTCAACCAGGACTAAAGGCTCAAAAGTATCATAATATCTTGTCTTCCTGACGATATTATGGAGTCAGTTATAAGCTGTAGTACGGCCAAACAAACCCGGAATGACCTGGTTCATAGTCATGAAGGTCCTTCTGATACCAAGGAAAACAGGATTATGGACCTGAAACTTGAGTATAATACCTTCAGGGCTAAGGACTCAGAAACTCTGTCTCAAACTTACACCCGTTACAAAACTCTTTTAAATGAACTGTCAAATGATGGTGTTAAGTTGTCCAAACATGAAATCAATGTTGGCTTTGTCAATAGTCTCCCTGAGAAGTGGTTAAATTTCTCTCAGGGACTTAGGAATGCTAATCATATCCAGAATCTTGAGCTTCCTAAAATTTATGGGAAATTTGTCTATAAGGAAAACCTCATCAACAGACGATACCCTGACTTAAAGAAGTCTCAGGAAGTCAAGAAGTCCCTGACCACCACCTCATCACCAATATTAACTGCTTTCTATTCTAACAATGTTGTTCAAGATTTTCATGAAAGTTCAGATGATGAGCCTGATGAGAGATCAAGTGAGGAGTACCTAAATGACCTGAACACTGAATTTCAGGAAAGGGCACTCCTTGCTAACTCTCGAAGGTTTATAAAAAGAAACAAAGGTTTTTCAGAGGCTAAAGCAAATGAGGACACTGAATGCATTAAGTGTCACAAAAGATGTCATTTTTCAAAAGACTGTTTTTCAAAAACTATTTCTGAACCCTCTTATAAACCATCAGGGTCAAATCAGTCCTCAGGCTTTAGCAAATTTCAACCAAAAATCTATCAGTCTCATCAAAACTTTTAAAACAAATCTGATCAAAACAAAACTATTGATTTTGAAGCTAAGTATAAGAAAGTCAAAGCTAAGCTTGCATTGCTCGAGGCAAGTCCCTCAGAAACAACAAAAAGTGTTCAATCTGTGTAGGGTAAAAACAAAGGCCTTGTTGCTGAAACCTTTGACTGGGATAAAGAGCCAGTGTCATCAGATGATGAAATGGTGCATGTCAGTGCACTGATGGCCCTCTCAGAAGAGGACAAGCTAGCTGTTGGAAAGAATCATGCCAGGAATGGAGAATAGGTCAATATCACAATGAAGAAGGTAAATATTTTACTTTCTATGGATGATGACTCTGATTGGCAGTCTTACATGAATTATCTTAATGTTGACCTTAAGTTCGTAGAAGAGTAAAGACTAAATCTTTTTTCAAAATACAACAGGCTAAGTTTTGATATAAACAAGTGTAGGGATGAACTGCTTCTTTTAAAACAAGCTAAGCTTGAGGCTGTCACTTTGAAAATTCAAAACACTGAACTAGTTAAAAGAAATCAGGCTCTTCAAGACGAACTCAAAAAGGTTCAAGATATTCTTGATAGTTGGACTGCTAAGAATCCCAGGGTCTTTGATGCTGTGGGAGCCCCTAGTAGCAAGAAGAGAGTCTTAGGTGAAGATCATCTTCCAAACTCTCTCAACAAAGACCAGGGTCCTAAGCCATTTGTGTCTGGTGGTATGATTACCAGTATGTTGACTAGTCCCAAGCCCAGTGATTGGATTGATCGGGTTAACCCTGATAGTAAGCTTCCTAATTTCGATTCTGGAAGAATTCTAGAGCCTGAGAGTCAAGCTCTTAAGAGCATGCTTGGACTCCCTGATGTGCCCAGTAGTACTGAACACATTGAGTCTGAAGCAGAGTATAATGCAATGCTTCCACCCCTGGAACCTCTTCAGGGTGCTGCACCAAGCTCTGAGCTTACTCCAATGCAATTCAATCCTCATTCACCAAAAGAAAGGTCTGGACTTGGTAGAACCATCCTGAAAAAGCCAACAAAAACAACTCAACAAGAGTCTACTCCTACTGAGACTTCCACATCCTTGACTCCCACTGAAGCTGACCAAATTCAGCAACTGACTGAACTTGTGAGGAAGCTAACTGAAAAGATGGAATCCATTGAAAAAGTCCCTGAATCAATCAAGGAGACAAAGTCAGCTTCCTCTAGTTCCTCAAAGTCCAAGTCAAACCCCAAATCCAAGCAGAAGTGTGATCTATGTCACTATACCAGTCACACCACTGACAACTGTTATAGAATCCTTTTTTGTATGATCTGCAAAAAGGATGACCACAGAACTTCTGATCACTTACAATATGTAAGTTCACTCAGTGAAGCAAACTATACCAAAGTTGGTCATCAGTATGCTTCAACCTCCAAGTCTGCTCGAAAATTTTGAGCAAAACCTTTTCCTCCTTGTCCACACTGTGGGTTTAATGATCATCACCCTGATGATTGTCTTATGAACACATGTTGTGATATTTGCGGAAATCCAGCTCATAAGACATCCCAACATGACAGTGTCATCCATGAAAGGAGAAGTTCCAAGCAACCCAAAATCACTGAGTCATCCTCAGTCTCTAAATGCAAAACATGTGGTAGCACAATGCACTCAACCACTAACCATGAGTCAATTGCTAAATTCAAAGAGACATTGAGACCCAAGCCCACCAGTAAGTGGGTCACTAAGAGAAACTAATTCAGTTTACTACTTGTGCAGAGACACGCCAGGGAGCCTATTTGGCATCTAGACAGTGGATGCTCAAGAAACATGACTGGTGTGAAGGAGTATCTGCACAAGTATGTAAAGGAACTAGGACCCAAGGTAGTATTTGGTGATAACTCATCATGTCCCAGTGAAGGTTATGGTTCAGTAAACTGCAATGGAATAGTTTTCTCTAGAATAGCTTATGTCAACGGTCTCAAATACAATCTCATCAGTGTCAGTCAACTATGTGATGCTAAGTACATTGTGCAATTCAATGACAAACAAGGTACCATTTTCAATGCCAACAAAGAGGTTGTTTTGATAGCTCCTAGAAGAGATGATGTTTATGTCTTAGACATGTCTACTCTTTCTCAAGATGGAACCTGTCTCTTTGCCAAAGCCACTGAAACTATCAACTGGCTGTGGCACAAGAGACTCTCTCACTTAAACTTCAAAAACATCAACAACCTGGCAAAACAAAACAAGGTCCTTGGCTTACCATCACTGGTTTTTGCAAAAGATAAACCATGCTCAGCCTATGAAAAAGGCAAACATCAAAGAGCATCTTTCAAAACAAAACAAAATTTCTCCATCAAAAGCTGCCTTCACCTCTTGCATATGGATCTCTTTGGACCAGTCAGTCCTAGATCAATCCAGCATGAGAAGTATACACTTGTCATTGTTGACGAGTTTTCAAGATACACTTGGGTATACTTTCTTTCAAAAAAGAGTCAGGCATCTGACACAATAATGTCATTCATCAGGAACATTGAAAACCAGAATGACATTACTGCTAAACAAATCAGGACTGACAATGGTACTGAGTTCAGAAATGATAAGCTTGAGAGTTTCTGTGATGAAAAGGGAATCTCCCAAAAAATTTCATCTCCCTACACCCCTGAACAAAATGGGGTGGCTGAAAGGAAAAACAGAACACTCATTAAGGCTGCAAGAACCATGTTAAATGGCTCAGCCCTCTCAAAGCATTTCTGGACTGAAGCAGTCAAGACAGCCTGTTACACTCAAAACAGGTCAATCATTGTCAAAAGACATAACAAAACCCCATATGAGATATTCAAAGGTAGACTTCTTGATATCAGCTATTTTCATGTGTTTGGATGTCCTGTGCTTATTCATAACCACAAGGATCATCTAGGCAAATTTGATGCTAAAGCTGATGATGGATACTTTCTAGGTTACTCACTGATCTCCAAAGCCTTCAGAGTATTTAACACAAGGAGACAACAAGTTGAGAAAACCTTTCATGTCACCTTTGATGAGAGTTCAGAAAGCATCAGGTTCACCAACACCTCAGTGGAGGAAATAGGAATTGATAACTCATCAAGATATCCTCCTGATGAGTATAACACTGAAATCAACTCCTCATACCAAGCCGATGCTGACATCTCATATTATGTCTTGCCTCACAACCTGTCACAACCAATTGTCAGTGAATTCATTGATAATCAATCAGTCCCTGCTGGGATAGGCAACACTGATCCAAATGATCAGGAACCTGTGATTCATGAAACCCAACCTGAACAAGACATCTCAACAGATGTTCTTAATGATTCTGTGGCTAATGCACCAGAACTCACTCCTGAGTCTCCAGTGACCTCCTCAAGTTCAGATCCTAGACCACAAAGTAAGTGGACAAAATCTCAGGACATTGAGCTTGTAAACATCATTGGTGAACCTACTGAGGGCATGCTCACTAGAAGCATGGCTGCTAAGTTAACTGCAGCTTCAGCCAATGAATGTCTATATGCTGATTACCTATCTGATATAGAACCCAAAAGTGTCAATGAGGCTCTAAAACACCCAAGATGGGTTCAGCCCATGCAAGAAGAACTTCAACAGTTTGATAAAAACAAGGTCATGACCTTGATCAAATGTCCTCAGGATGTCATAGTCATAGGAATGAAGTGGGTTTTCAAAAACAAAACTGATGAAAACGGCATTGTCATTAAAAACAAAGCTAGACTTGTAGCCAAAGGTTACAGTCAACAAGAAGGCATTGACTATGATGAGACATTTGCTCCTGTTGCAAGAATGGAAGCCATCAGGATCTTCCTTGCATTTGCTACCTACATGAACTTCAAAGTTTACCAGATGGATGTAAAAAGTGCATTCCTGAATGGTGAACTCAAGGAAGATGTGTATGTTCAGCAACCTCCTGGCTTTGAGAGTAGTGAATTCCCTGACTATGTCTGCAAGCTTGATAAAGCCCTTTATGGACTGAAACAAGCTCCCAGGGCATGGTATGAAACTCTCTCAGCCTTCCTGATATAAAACAAGTTTGTCAGAGGAAAGATAGACAACACATTGTTTATCTACAGGACAAAACAAGATATGATACTAGTCCAAGTATATGTTGATGACATCATCTTTGGCTCAACAAACTACACTCTTTGCAAACAGTTTGAAAAACTGATGACAAAAAAGATTGAAATGAGCATGATGGGTGAACTCACATACTTCCTTGGACTACAAATCAGGCAAACTGATAAAGGAATCTCCATAAGTCAAGAGAAATACACAAGGAATCTCTTGAAGAAATATGTGATATCTGACTGTGCCTTAGTAAAGACACCAATGGTGCCTCCTAACAACCTTGGACCTGATCTCACTGGCAAGTCAGTCAATCAAACCCATTTCAGAGGGATTGTTGGCTCACTGATGTATCTAACTGCTTCCAGACCAGACATACAGTTCTCAGTCTGTCTAATTGCAAGATATCAGTCCAATCCCAAAGAATCCTACCTCACTGCAGCCAAAAGAATACTCAGGTACCTAAAGGGAACCCCAAGCCTTGGACTTTATTATCCAAAGTGCTCAGGGTTTGATCTCAAAGGTTACTCTGACTCTGATTATGCTGGCTGCAACATGGACAGAAAAAGTACCTCAGGGTCCTGCCAATTTCTTGGAGGAAAACTGGTTCGTTGGAGTGCTAAAAAGCAACAATCAGTGGCTATGTCTTCAGCTGAAGCTGAGTATGTGGCAGCAGCAGGATGCTGTGCCAATGTTCTATGGATGAAAAGTCAACTCAGTGACTATGACATCCATTACAAAATGGTACCCATCTTCTGTGACAACACCAGTGCAATTGCAATCTCCAACAACCATGTCCTTCATCAACGAACCAAACACATTGATATCAGATATCACTTCATCAGGGACCACATAATGAAAGGAGACATTGAACTCCATTTCATCCCCACTGAATATCAATTGGATGATATCTTCACCAAACCCTTGGATGAACCTACCTTCAGGAGACTGAAAGCTAAATTAGGAATGCTTGACATTGAAAGTCAGGCATCTGAAAACCAATCTCAGTAAGTTCTCTGAAATGGTTCCTCCTCCCTGAACGAAACCCACACAACAACCTCTCACTGAATGAGTAAGACTCATTCAGGGACCCTGACTATAGATATTGAACATTGAATGAGTAACTAAATGCACCAAGTATTAGTTACTTAAATGTCCTAGGTTGGTAAACACACCAATTTAATAAAGGAATATATGTCTCTTTGTCTTACTGTCATCCATGTCAAGGGTCCCTCAAAAACTTACCTCACCCCACTTGGCATTAAATGCCTCTCCTCACATGAAATATCCTAAGGATATTTTATTACTGCAAATTGCACTTTTACTGTGCACTGCAACTGTTCCCTTAAAAAATGGGATTTTACTGCGGGTAGTGGAGGGTGGCAATAAATGTGGAAATTCAAACGTTTTTAAAAACCAACTTTACAAATCCACAAATATGCACAAACTATCCCTCTAAACACTCTATAAATACCCTCACAAAATCATTATCACACACACAAAAGATTTCTGCTAACAAAACTCTGTCAAAATCTTTTTTTAAACCCATAAATCTTTGTGTTCTTCAAATCCTTTTCTGAAAAATCTTCTTTGTAAACCTTTACAAAAGTTTTTCATCACAACTTAAGAGATTCAAAAACCTTTGATAGTTCTTGTCAAGAAATTTTTTTTCAAAACCCTAAAAACCTTTTAATGGAAATGGCAAGAACACAATCTCTTCAGTTTGCATCACAGTGGGTAGGGGATCTCAGTAACGTTGAATTTAAAACAAACAATGTCATAGGCAATTTTGAATACCCACAAAATGTGCCAGCCTATAAGGACATAATGAAATTTTTGTTCAACTGCCCACTGAAAACGGCCCTTGTTTTCCCCAACTTCTTCCAAACATTCTGAATCAATGGCTAACTCTTTCTTACTCTCTTCCAAGTGTTTCCAATCTTCTCCAATGAATTACCGGTATCCTTAAACATTTCATCCAAGTTGCGAAGATACTCGAAAATACCACTCAAACTATCCATATCAAACTTATCTAAACAAAACAAAACAAAACAAAAACAAATCATCCAAATTATTAGCGTTAGAATTAGTTAAAATCAAAACAAACTACAGAAATGCATGCTAAACAAATAAAGACACTTATTAAGACTAAAAACAAAAGCTAAAACTTGAAATTAAAAATATTAAAAAATTGTTATCGAGAGCTCCAACCGATTCGGTTGGTGGTATGCCTCAAACCAAATTCGCCTAGCCGATCCGGTTACGGGTTCTGACCGATCGGCTGGAGTGAAATTCCAATTTTTTTTTTATTATTTTTTATTATATTATTTATTTTTTATATTTTTTATATTATTTTTTATTATATTATTTATTTTTTATATTTTTTTTATTATTTTAATATTAATTAAAGACAATTAATTACAACTTAAACTCTAATAAGTGTGACTACTCATTAACCTATTAATTAAAATCATTAACTACACTATATAAGCATAAACAATCATTAACTAGACTTAATTAACTAATCATTAAAACTAACTAAAACTGAAAATTAACTAGATAATTAAACTAATCAATACATAATTAATTAGAAATTAAATAAAACTAAAAATAATATATAACCAAAAATCTAAAAATGATAAAAACAAGCATAAGCAAGCTTCTAAACTAGCCTAAAAAATCAGAAATGACAGGAAATAAGCTAACAACTAAAACATAAAACACTAGATTAACTAGAAACTAGAAAAATAAAAACATAATCTTTTACCGAGAGGACCAACCGGATCGGTTGCTCGCGCAGCCGATTGGTTGGTCGAAAAACCATTGTTTTTTTTACTTTTTATTTAACACTTGAAACCAAACTCAAATATTACGAAATTTACAGAAAGAAACAAATAAAAAACACTCAAATCCCCGGCAGCGGCACTAAAACTTGATGTGCTCAACCGTGTGCAAGCTTTAAAATTTATAAACACGATTTATCCGGTAATTACTTTAACACATACGAGCAAGTATACTCGTTCATGATAGCAAAGGTGGGTAAGTCGAGGTCGTCCCAAGGGATTTGCGTTTTAATTTGTTAAAGTGTTTAAGCCAAGAAACTTGTCAAGGCTTCCTTCAAAGTGTTGGTTTAGTAAAAATCCAAATTAAGAAATATATACTTGTGTGAAGTCTATAGGTAATCATAAAGAGTGTTCATGAAGGCTTGGTCTAAACTTTGATGTAATGCACAAATCATAAGCAAATGATTTCCAATCCATGGTTTATGTTTTGTAAAAATCAATTTAAAAATAAAAACATATAGGTAACCCTTTCGGTGCTTAGCCTAATGATTATTCTTTAGAAAATCCATTTGTTTGTAAAAGGTTCTTATTAAACTTGTTCTTACGAATCTTTCGACCCTTTCATGATGAAAACGTTTCTAGTCTTGTTTTAATAAGTAAACATGATGAGTGTCAATCACCATATCCCCATACTAGTTTGTCACTTAACTTTTTGGAATAAAATATAAGAGAAATCTTTTCGGTCCTTTATCTTGAAAATGTTTTACCAACAAATCAAACAAGACTAGTAGTATTTCCAACAAACTCAATTAAACAAGATCATTTACATGCATCACATATAGAACACTCCTACAATTTCCTACATCCTTACACACAAGTATATTCAAGAATTACTCCATGACAATCATAACATAACACAAGTAGTAACAAGAATATTCAAATAATTCAATAGAATAGAGATTCATGACAAAGTTCAATAGAATACGTAAGCCTTGGATTACAAGAATTAGAAAATTGTGGAATATAGCAACCACACACCTCCAATCGTCTTAGCCTAACCGTACAACTCCAAATGATTACACAATGGATGAGAATTTGTCTCACCACTCTCCTGGACGTTTTACAGCAGATGTAGCACTTTTGGGATGAATAATAAGGGTTGGCAATAGCTTTAGTGTAAACTATTACTCTTTTGGATGTGTCACACCTAAACTACTAAGTCTAGGTGCATTATATAGATAGGAACCCTTTACTATCAAGCCAAAAACGTCCTCAATAAGTTATTAACTGGAAATGATCGGCCTCTCATGATTAATAGAAGCTAAGGCATCAATAAATAAGCAAAAGTGTAACTGCAGGTGCTCCAGCCGGATCGGTTGCGACGCAGCCGATCCGGTTGCGGGCTCCAACCGATCGGCTGGGAGCCTTCCGTACACCAAATCTTGACTTTCGTTGACTTTTCTCGATTCGTGCCTTTTTCTTTGCTTTCGATGCTGATTTCTAAGACGAAACTTGATATTTATTTGATGTAGACACTTAGAAATCCTTTTGCTTCCTAATCATTGAGTCCATGAGCTTCCTCACTTTTCTTTCTTCCTCGGGAATTATCCAAATGTGCATGAAATCTTCATTTCTTCACCTTTTACGATACCTGGCTACATACACATACAAATATGCTTCTTTTGCACTTTTGCAACAATTATGAGTAAATATAGTCGATTATCATACACAAAACCAACAATAACGCTACTAAAAACATGCTCATTTTGAGCGTTATCAGAAACCCTAATGACGGCGACCAGACGGCGTCACCAGCAAAAGGCGACGCCGTCGCATTTGTAAATCTATATATATAGTTTGATTTTTCTGCATTTAGAGTGGTAGAATTTTGGAGAGCAAACCCTAGTTCGTGTGTAGTCCAACTTGGACAGTATTTTCGGGTTTCAAACCCTTCTTTACATTAAAGATAAGTTTGTTAATCCATTATATCACCATGTTTATCCTATATTCAATTGTTTGTGTGCATGCTTATCAATCATGAGTAGCTAAATTACTATTGTGTTTGCTTAGATCTATGAAACCTAGTTGCTGATTATTGTTAGGTTGTCTCTTGTTTCAATTGGTAACGCTAGAGTAAGGAAAACTGGCTTCTTCTTTAATATTTGAGAGCTTGAACGTCCTAAATAGCACAAAGCTTGAGAGTGCACTTGAGCAATCGTTGTGTTTATTGTATGAGTTGTAGCTTTAGGATAATAGTGTATTCGGGGGAGATACTACAGTACTTAGCAATCCCGGATAGTCTAGAGAAGAGTTACAATTCATAGAACTAGGGAATTAGGCACCCCCTATGACCACACAGAATATAACACACCAACTAAGATGAGGACGTGACAATTCAACCGACCAATAAGAGATAACTAGGGACTAATGTGACAACTAGCAATTGGTTATCGAGATTCCGTTTTCAGGGAAAAACAATTGCAAATCAAGTATAACACGCTTGATGTTAATCTGAACTTGAAAATAAAATCTTTAAACGCGGAAATTTTTGAACTTGAAAACCAAGTTTCTAAACAACAAGCAACTTATTCTGATCTTGAAAAAGAGAAGAAACAGTTGATTGCTGATTTTTCAAAACGTGAAGATTCTCTTCTTGATGAAATTCTTGACAAAAATGAAAAAATCAAAAAGTTGGAAAATTTGCTTGTTACAACTGGTCATTCAGCCAAATCAACCAATATGCTAATTAATCAAACAAATCCGTATTTTCATACAACACAAAAAATGGCTCTTAGTAACACACCTCCTTGTTTCCTCAAGAAAGCTTAGAACGAACGGAATGTTTTGAACAATGGAAAAGCTTTGCATGAACCCATAATTGTTCGTGATTCTCTTGAAACGTTAGAACTATCTGAGGAGAGTAGATCAAAAATGAAAAAAAATCCAGAAATCAAACCAATCGACTACAACAAATGGAACAAAATTTCTGGAATTACTTTTGTTACACAAAAAGAAAAATCAAAGTTTTCCATCACACCAAGTATTTCAAACAAAGAGTCAACACCTGTTTCAAAACAAGTTTCAAAACCAGTTTCAAACCCTCTAGTTGAATAAAAATCATTTTCAAACATGGAACAAATGTCTTCAAACAATCCATTTAACACAAGTGATGCCAGAAGCATTTTAGAAGATGTTAAAACTAGAATTGGGAGACTTCAAGAGACTGTCAAATCTAAAACCAATATTACAACTAACATCTGGTTTTCTAGTTTTGATGATGAAAATAAAAAGCTTTTTGAAACTCAAATTGCCCCTCAGCTGAATAACATCAATTCAAGGGTAATTCATTTTGAACAAGCATTTTTGAAAGAAACAGTTGACTTTGTCAAGGACCATAAATCCCTGGAAAAGAAAGCTAATGAAAGTGTTGAACACATCAAAGTTTTGGAAAATTTAAATGATTCTCTCTTCGAAGATGTTCTGTGTACCGATATTATGTCCATTGTTTTACAAACATATTCTGTTGAAGATCATGAAAGACTCCAGTCTGAGACCTCCAAAATTGTTTCAAAATATGTAAAAGCTCTTGAAAAACTTGAAAAAGAAAATGTCTCATATTTTAAACAACTTGATCGAAAAACTGAGGAATGCAAGTATGACAAACTGTCGTATGAGCGTGCCTATAATGACATGAAAGAGAAAAATGATCTTTTGAGGGCTCAGCTGGAATGTCAAAAAGGAAAGGCTGTGGATACTAAGATTTCAAAACCATTGACTGAGGAGAAAGCAAATGTTCCCAAACCGGTTTTCAAACCAAAAATGTCAATTTCTATGCCTCCTCCAAAAGTCAATGAGAAAAATGATTTGTCAAAACAAGTCACTCCACCTGCCTTGCCTAAACAAATTGTTGAAAATGAAAAAGCGGTTATCGAGAAACCAAAAGTTTTAGCACCTGGCCTTTTTAAGATGAGTACCACTAATGCGTCTGCCTCCACATCTAAACCATACGGAACAAACGACATAAGTTTAAACAAGCACTCTAAAGAGACTAGGAAAGCTGAAACCACTTCTCTAGATAAAACTATGAATCCTAATGAGTGTGCCTTACCTTCTACAGGACTAGGAAGCAATCTAGGAGCAGCAGACTAAAGCCTAAGAGCAATACAAGGAACAATAGAGTCTCGCATGCCTCTAAGAGTAGTAGCTTGAATAAAGAGAAGAAAGTAGAAGAACACCCTAGGAATTTACCGCTTTGTAATAAGAAAGACATTTCATCTGAATGTAATGAACCTATGAACTCTGCTAAGTTTAATGAATCTGTTGAATTTGTTTGTTTAACTTGCAAGAAATCTTTAACTAATGTTCATGATGATTGTGTTTCTAAGAATGAGATTGTTAAGCCTGTTCAGAAGAACCTTCCTAAAAGAACTTATGCTAAACCCATAGGAAGACTAGTTGCAAGATTTAGGTCTTACACTACTGATAGGAAGCATAGTCCTTACTTTAGGGATGATATTTGGAAACCAACGGGTAGAAATTTCACACTCCAGAATGGTAGAATGAGTGATGAACCTGTCTTCCCAGTAGATAACTTCTATGAGTGTGATCAGGATTTTACCTCTAACCCAAAGGAACCAAAATCAAAACGGTTTCCAAAATCTTCTTCTTCTGCTCTTGGCAGGTTATTGAAATATGTCTTTGGATCGTCGACTCGGGTTGCTCCAAGCACATGACCGGGAATCTGAAGCTGCTGATCAATTTCATCTGGAAATTCATGGTAACCGTACGTTTTGGAAATGATCATGTATCAGCTATCATGGGTTATGGAGATCTACCTTTTGGAAATTATTTGATCACTCTGGTTTATTATGTCGAAGGGTTGGGACACAATTTGTTTTCAGTCGGGCAGTTCTGTGATGCAGATTTAGAGGTTGCTTTTAGGAAAAATGCTTGCTTCGTTAGAAACTTGGATGGCACTGATCTCTTAACTGGGAATCGTGATACAAACTTGTATGCTATCGACATTAACCAAATGGCCTCTTCATCACCAATATGTCTTATGACACGAGCATCTGGAACAAAGTCCTGGTTGTGGCATCGAAGATTATCCCATGTCAACTTCGACACTATCAACAAGCTTGCCAAATACAACAACGTCAACGGACTTCCAAAGTTCAAATAAACCAAGGATCACTTATGTCCATCATGCGAACAAGGAAAAAGCAAAAGAGCATCATATAAACCCAAATCCGTACCTAGTTCGGAAGCAAAGTTGCATATGTTGCACATGGACTTATGTGGCCCAATGAGAGTTGAAAGCATTAATGGGAAAAAGTATATTCTTGTTATCGTAGATAACTATTCAAGATATACATGGGTTAGGTTTCTGAGATCAAAAGACGAAGCACCAGGCATCATCATCACCTTTCTGAAGCGTATTCAAGTACTTCTTCAAACTCCAGTAAGGGTTGTAAGAACAGACAACGGCACAGAATTCACTAATAAGGAGTTAAGAACTTATTTTGAAGATGTTGGAATCACACATCAGACATCAGTTGTTAGAACTCCACAGCAGAATGGGTTAGTTGAAAGAAGAAATCGTACTCTTGTTGAAGCTGCTCGCACAATGCTAATTTATTCCTGTGCACCGTTATTTCTATGGGCTGATGCTATTGCCACTGCTAGTTTCACTCAGAACCGATCCCTAATCCATCCATGATTCAATAAAACCCCATATGAACTAGTGAACAACAGAAAACCTGATATCTCTTACCTTCACGTGTTTGGCGCTTTGTGCTATCCGAAAAACGACAGAGAAGATCTAGGAAAACTGAAAGCTAAAGGTGATATTGGAATCTTCAATGGATACTCAGAAAACTCGAGGGCATTCAGGGTGTATAACATAAGAACTAAGAAGATAATGGAGACGATGAATGTGAATTTTGACGAACTTTCACAAATGGCTTCTAAAAGACTCGCTCTAGAACCCGCGCTTAATCCAATGGCTTCTGAGAGACTCGCTCTAGAACCCGCGCTTAATCCAATGGCTTCTGAGAGACTCGATCTAGAACCCGCGGTTAATCCAATGGCTTCTAAGAGACTCGCTCTAGAACCCGCGCTTAATCTGATGGCTTCTAATCAAACCAGATTAGAACCCGCACCAAACCCGCAGACTTCTGGACACATCAGTTCAGGACTCATACAACAAAGAGCTCCATCAACTTTTGCTGACACACCACATGAAAAATAATGGGAGAATTTCTTCGAGTTAATGTTCGATGAGTACTTCGGTGGAACCTCGACAAATGCATCAAACCATCATTCCGTTGCACCCACTCAAAATCATCTACCACCACCAACAGAAGACGCATCTACCACGGTTGAAACTAATGCACCAACTCCATCAACATCATCTACATCGACTTCTGCAAATCCTATTCTTGAAACAGTATTACCAGCAGTTGATGAGCAAAACCAAAACATATCATTTCAAGACGAACCCACAAAAAACCAGAACGATGCAACGTTAGATGAAGACTTATTTGAAAACCCGTTTGCTACGGAATCAGCTGAATCATCTTCAAACTTACGAGAACCATCTAACTCACATACGTTTAACCAACGGTATCCTTCTACTCTGAAGTGGACAAAAGACCATCCAATTGAACAAGTTATTGGTGAACCTTCACGGCCAATTCAGACGAGATGCCAACTTGCCACCGATTGTGACTTGTGCATTTACATTTGCTCAATTAGCAATATTGAACCGAAGAACATTCGGGAGGCAATGTTAGACAATGCATGGATAGAAGCAATGCAGGAGGAACTTCTCCAATACCGTCTACATGACTTTTGGGATTTGGTTCCAAGACCAATTGACATTCGCGTCATTGATCTCAAATGGTTATGGAAGAACAAAAGGGATGAAGAAATGACTGTAATTCGCAATAAAGCTCATCTTGTGGCCAGAGGATACAGACAGGAAGAAGGAATAGACTTTGAAGAGTCATTCGCGCCGGTAGCTAGACTTGAAGCAATCAGAATATTCTTAGCCTATGCATCTCACAAAAACATCACGGTTTATCAGATGGACATTAAGACCGCGTTCTTGAATGGAACTCTGAAAGAAGAAGTGTACGTGAGTCAGCTAGAAGGCTTCATAGACATGGAACATCCAGACTACGTCTACAAACTCAAAAAGGCAATCTATGGTTTAAAGCAAGCTCTGAGAGCGTGGTATGACGAACTGTCCTCTTTCCTGATTCTAAACAATTTCACCAAAGGAACTGTTGATCCTACCTTGTTTACACAAAAATGCAAAAATGACATTTTGTTTGTTCAGATTTACGTGGACGATATCATTTTTGGGTCCACTAATCCGAATCTTTCAAAACATTTTGAAAATCTCATGAAAATCAAATTTGAAATGTCCATGATGGGGGAACTAAATTTTTTTCTTGGTTTACAAATACATCAATCCCCACGTGGAATTTTTATTAATCAAGCTAAATACACAACTGAGATTTTGAAAAATCATGGTATGGATAATTGTGATTCGGTTGGTACACCAATGGTAACTTCACCAAAAATTGGAGCCAATTTATTTGGGAAACCCATCGATCCGAATAAATATCGGAGCATGATTGGTTCTCTCATGTACCTCACTGCTAGTCGACCCGATATTCATTTTGTTGTTTGCTTATTAGCACGGTTTCAGGCAAAGCCTACCGAACTATACCTCAAAGAGGTTAAAAGGATCTTTCGGTACCTGAAGGCATCCATTCAGATGGGACTTTGGTATCCGAAGGAATCTGGATTTGATCTAATTGCCTTTTCAGATGCGGACCACGCAGGTGATCAAGTTACAGCAAAAAGTACATCAGGAGGAGCACAATTTTTGGGTGAAAAGTTAGTCAGCTGGTCTTCAAAGAAACAAGATTGTACTGCACTTTCAACCGCTGAAGCCGAGTATGTGTCTCTATCTGCATGTTGTGCTCAAGTTCTATGGATGAGAACACAACTCACAGATTATGGCTTTACTTTCGATAAAATACCTATGTATTGTGACTTGAAAAGTGCCATAGCCATATCATGCAATCCTGTTCATCACTCAAAGACTAAGCACATTCGTGTCCGCTATCACTTCATAAAAGAGCACATGGAAGAAGGTACTGTTGAATTATTTTTCGTGAAGACAGATTACCAACTCGCCGATCTATTCACTAAAGCCCTTCCAAAAGAACAGTTTAACGATTTAGTTCGACAAATTGGAATGCGAAGCCCAGCCCCTAAGGAGTTAGAACGTCTTCTCGAATCTTCTTGAAAATGATTTTCCAAACAAGCTTCGCTGTAAATATTTTTGAAAAACAAAATACAAAATTTGAAAATCCAACAAAAGCAAAATATAAAAATATAAAACTTTCAAAAAATACAAAAACAATATAAAATCAAAAATACAAAAATATTCTTCTCACGCCATGTCTCTCGTATAATCGATATTCTGTACGTTTCTAGAAATGTCATTCAACAATGATACAGACATGTAAAGATGCTTGAGCGAGAGTTCTTTAAATGTTTTCTAAAACATGTCGTTTCTCAAAATTTATTCAAAAATGGCTTTCGTATACTTCAGTACGAAACCCGGACTAAAGTGATGACTTTTGATTATTTCAAATCAAAACTCGTGTTTTTAAAGCAAAAATCATGTGTACGCTTCATTGCACTACATTTAAAACTGGTGAGAAATCATCATCATCTTGAGCACCTTTTCAAGATTTTTTAAAAAGATTTTTAAAATCTTTCAAAAAATTTTGTGCTCAAGATAACTCCCTCTAAAACCCTTTAATTGATTATGCTTTATTAAAGGGGGAGTATAAAACAAAAATGTTCCAATTTCATGCTTAAAATCTAATCCGTTTGTCTCCCCAAAATATTCTAAAAATGTTGTTTAATCCATTGATATAAAAAATATCATGAATATGCTATTTTTGAGGGGGAGAAAATGTGATTAAAATGTGATCAAAAATGTTTAATGATCGTTGTTTGAATCTTAAAAGAGCTCGACTCAGTCAGAACCAATGAATTGACGAGTAATCAAAGTCAGTAAATGTACCAACTCGAGAAACTCGTAATAGACATGCACTTTCATGGGTCTAACCTTCTTTTCAAGAAGTGTTTACAAGTTCAAGTTGGTTATTAAAGCTAGTTGTCACCTAAAAACTGACAATGGAACTCTTTAACTATGCAATGTAACCGTGTCTCGTGGGTAATTGTCTATCATGAGCCGATCAATTCAAAAAGTGCAAACTCTACCCTCACTGTGTAGATTTCTGTCAAAACTTTTGAAGCACATGTGAAGGGGGAGTGTTTCTGAAAATATAAAACTCTCGGAGTGTTTCAAACATGTTTTCAATCATAAACACTCTGAGAGATTTTCAAGAAAAATGGTTTTATGGCAACATGGGACAGTCATTGAGTTATAAGGTGACTAAGGATAGGAAATCCGTCCTATGATCCGCCAGAGCCGGAGGGATCTACCCAAGGACAATACCCATAGTTAGTATTAGAATTCCTTAGGTATGATTGAAAAAAGGAGTAATGTGAGAAAGGAGAAAGAAGGGGTTGAAGAATTAAAAAGAAATGTAATGAAAAAGGGTGAAAAGAAATAGCCCTCCATAATCAACCTTAGGGCAGAAACCAGGTTCAATTCATCTGCTACTGGTTGTCACTAAGTTGACACTGGTATTGAAGACAAAGACCTCATGGACCCAGTGACGCACTGCACTAAACCTTCTAGCTACTCAATTCCTCTTAAAAGGATTTGTTTCATTCTCACTGGGAACCCTACATAATCTATCGACTTTCTCTTAGAGATCGTTGGTATTGAAGAAGGAGACCCTCTCCCTAGTCTCCGCTCAGGAAAACCAAAATGCACTAATTGAGTCTAGAGCTACGAGATTCATTAAAAGATCTCATATGAACACATGACATTTCATCGCTTGTTGTTCATCAATAAGGACACAAGTGATACATTCTAGAGTCCTACGCAGATCTTAGCTATCTGCCAGACATTTATGAGGGGAGTTACAATTGTAATCATCAGTGATTGAATGGAAATTCCTGCCATGGTCAACATCAAACAGCCCTGACAGCAGGTCACTTCGGTAATTGTTTATGGGTTACACTTAGTGTGTCTCAAACAGTCTACAGTCGTGAAGTGATGCTTCGGTGTACTTCAGCGACTCACCTGAACTATAGATGTACTTATGTATGTCGTGTTAGCCTTCATGAGGGCCTCCAGTTCAGGAACAGCCTTTGTAAGAATTAGAGATGTGTTTCACACTATGCTGTTAACACCCTCGACATTCGAACCTGTAAGTGTTGGAAATCCCGCTAAAGAGATTCCTTTCACGAATCGAATCCTGAAGATGTGGGACGTTACTTGAATTTATTCAATGTAATGCCAACTGTCGCTTATGGGATCAGGATGGCTGATTCGCCCGACCAAGGTGAATGGAATCAAGACATTCATCAGTAGAACAATTTTAGTAATCAATTCTTTAAGAAAATATTACAATGATCAATTGGTGTTCATGATTGTACCTGGGAAGCTGCTACTGATGGATGCTCGCGGGAGGAAGAGATCGTGCAGATTCTCCACATGCTCATACCAACAACATCACAAATGAAGTTCTCATCAAATTCAAAGGCAACACAAAGTTAAAGATGATTCTTCGTCAATGTCAAAGAATCTTCAAAGTTTAAAGACTCAAGAAATTCATCATTGGAAACTCAAAGTCAAAAAGAAGTGTGAGCATGGTGGAGAATGACGTGGAGACTCCTAACCAAAGAAGTTGACTAATGGCAGAATACCATATTAATTGATCACAAAGCATGAAGGAACAAAGAATTAAGACTATTCTATATCTACACACAAAGTTCAAGCACAAGGAAAGTAAAGACCTAATCAAGTGGAGCATCTTTTGAATGACCACCCCTTAGAGGGAGATTGTTAGCCTTAATAATAATTAATAGAAGTGATGGTCATTCACGTTTAGGAACTTTGTAACGTGTGTTAGATATCGTATTAGAATAGTCAACGGGCTCGTGGATTGGGCTAAGCTAAATGGGTATTAGTTTAGTTAAGCTAGCCTTTTATTATTTGTAGTCCAATCCAAGTCCACGAGGCCCAAGCCCAAGCCCATGGGGCGTCATGTATTTGAAGTATAAATACCCCTCAAATGGTCATTTGAGGGGTGTGTATGTGTGTGTTTTCCCTTTGATATAAAAGTTCTTCTTTTCATCTTTTCTCTCTAAAACATACGCCTAACATATATCATCTTAAGTCACCACTTTCCTTTCTTATTAATCTTTACGCATAACATATTGCTTGTGTTTTACGTGTATAACTTGTGTGGTAACGTGGGTATTTGTGATAAGGTTGAGATAAACAAGGTCCTACAGTATCGTTGTTAGGATCATTTTTGATTTCTCCGTATCCTTCCATGTATTCCACTTTGAAACCTATGAGTTATGGTTATTGGAACGTGCATCCTTTGGTTATGATTCGGACTTTAGTTGTTTCGTTATGGTATAGCGTTATCCTTGTTGACCTTGAGTATGTATTCGAGTGTTATTTGGTGATCCTTGCAACCCAACTCTATCTTTAGAGCGTGAAATGTGAACTTATGAAACTATTATTCTTGCCTTCAGAATGATGGCAACAAGACGAAACCCGCCTAGGAACAACCGAGTAGCTCATGCTATTGAGGTTGCCCCTGTCCGTCGAGGTCGTCGTCCGACCCCGGCCACTCCACCTGTTGAGAACCTGAACACTGATAACCCAGCTGTAGGGAACCTGATTATGAACGACCGTGCTGAGAATGGTCCCGTTCCACAAAACCCTCCACCTGTGAACCCAACCCATATTGACCAGCTTGTGACGCAGCGTGTCGCTGAACTACTAGCTGAGTCAAATCTCTCTAACACCTCTGGTGGAACCCCAACGCTAAATCGAACTCGAGGTTGTACCTACAAAGAGTTCCGATTTTGTGGTCCCATCGAGTTCGGAGGAACTGAGGGAGTAGTTTACCTAACTAGGTGGTTGGAGAAAACTGAATCTGTGTTTACCGTTAGCAACTGTGATGAGGATTGTAAGGTTAAGTATGCAACATTTACCTTGAAGGACGAAGCGTTGACCTGGTGGAACAACTATCACAAATCAGTAGGAAGTGATGTAGCTTATAGCATGACTTGGACTCAGTTTAAGACTCTCCTGATCAAGACTTACTGTCCTAGGAATGAAGTTAAGAAGTTAGAGATTGAGTTCTGGAACCATAAGGTTAAAGGTACTGACATGACGACTTACAATCGTCGTTTCCAAGAGTTGTCGTTGCTTTGCCCTGATATGGTTCGCACTGAAGACCTTAAGATTGAGAGGTATACTGATGGATTACCTTTAGCTACTCGAAATGATGTCATCGCTGCGAAGCCAGTTAATTTGCATGAGGCAATTACTGTGGCTCAGCGTTTGATGGACTTTTATGTATTAGAAGTAGGAGACAAGGGTAAGAGTGATAGGAGTGATAAGAAGAAGAGGAATGAAGTTTTTAAAGGGAATGTGATACGCTTACGCAGCGCGTTCGGGGTCAAAGGAACTTCCTTTTCTTCGAGCAAGTTTTTCAACACCCTAGGCAGTGAACCTAATCGTTGTAGTGTAGTATTAGGGTAAGCCACGGGTATTGATATCGTTCTCTAGGGGAATAGGAATGCTAGTGAGAAGTTACTACGCTAAGGTTAAGGTTGAGGAAGATTATTTTTTTATCTTTTTTATGTTTTTTTAGGAAATTGAAAGGTACGAATCTCGGGTATTGGATTTGGGGGGGGGGGTTGGTATTTCTACCGATTACTCTACTATTATCTAATTATCTAAACTAAGGTGGTGGTAGTCTATGTCTAATTAATGTGTGCTCGTATGATAGTTTAAAGATGTGTTTACTTAGGTTTTACTACTCCTTAATTATCTCCTATTGATGGTTGAGTTGTCACGTCTTATTCTTAGTTGCGTTGTGTGTCTAAAGTTGTAGGGTATGCGTTTCTCCCTAACTCTTTGAACCTACCAAAGGGTCTCGTCTACAAAACCCACTAGGGATAATAAACTTTTACTCTAAGGCACTCTTTGGATGGTTTAGCTTATAACTACTCAGGTAATTATATTCTAAGGTTCACAAAGATGAATCAAGCATTAAGTACACAACGAATGACCTATCGCATTACTAGATCATTAATCAACTAAGATAAGAAACAACCAATCAATATTCAATAATTAAGTTTCATACTCCCTAAGCAAACACACAAATAAATTAGCCGGACATGGAGAACATGCAAGCATACACACAAATAATCAAAGACATAATTAAATTGATGAAGTAAATACTTATCTTGATGTAAGATAGGGTTTGGAACCCTAAAATACTGTACAAGACACCCTTGGTTCGGTTTTAGGTTTTTACTCCAAAAAGACTCTCTTAAAACTGAAAAATTCGGATTCTATATATAATATTACATATGCGACGGCATCACCTTATGTTTTGTGACGCCATCGTGTCGCCGTCATTAGGGTTTCGTCTTGGCCACGTTAACCTTGCGACGGCGTCACCTTATGTCTGTGACGCCGTCCTCTTCAGCTTCTGACGTCGTCTGGGTCGCATCTAGGCCGTCTGAGTAGCAACGGCCTACTCTTTTAAAGCCCGACGTCGTCACTTGAAAATAGGGTTTTTGGCTTCTGTATCGTCACAAAAATCCTCCGACGGCGTCGCAATTAACACCTGACGCCGTCGCCTTCTGTTTTCAGCAGCTTTGAGTGTCTCGATTCTGACTTTGGCCATTTTCTTCGTATATTCGCGCCTTTTCGTCCAAATAAGTGCCATTCCAGCATTTTGCCTTCAAGAGACCTAAAAAGTGAAAAGGAACGATATTAAGCAATAACGGATGCAAAAGTGATCAAATAAGGGCTTAAACGACCCCTCAAAATGGTACCTTTTAAAACCTTATCAAATATCCCTACACTTATTATTTGCTTGTCCTCAAGCAAATGTGCTTTTAGCCAATTAATTTATAAGTTAGGGGTCATGAAGCATTGATTTAAAACGGTCCACAACACATATAAGCCCCGCAAAAGTCATAACAAGCACGGAAATTACATACTAGTACCTCACATGGGGTGTTTGGATACTCACATCTCTCTCGGGTGTATATATGAAATATAACAAATAGGAAATGGAAGATAAACACTCATTAACCGGTCCTAGTACATAGATTACCATAGGCTTGAGAATAGATCAAACCTCCATCGCTTTGGCGTAAGCACCTAGGAAAGACTATCAAAGAGGTCTTTTAAAGGGTTGTAATGTTAGGCTTACGGTAGGGAAACAAGGGTTTGGTGGGATAGGCTATTTAGTGGTGGCAAGTCAAAAATCTCTATGTTAAATGCATACGAAGAATGGCGTTGCTAAGCCAAGACTCGACACTCTAAAACTCTAGGTAACGGAAATAAACAAACATAAATTTAAAGGATAGATGTAGGATGGTAGCCCGTATGTTTTTTTTTTTTTTTTTTTTTTTTTTTTTTTTTTTTTTTTTTAACACTCTATTTTTTTCTTTTTCTCTTTTTTTTTTTTTTTTTCATACACTTTTACTCTACCATCCTCTACGGTAACATCAAAATGATAGGAATTTATAGGCACATCCCTTACACTTGAGTTTTTATTAATCTAACACTAATTTGACCCGAATTGAAAAGATCAAAACACTTGGGGTACATTATTACGCAAACAAAGGGAATTTGAATTTAACGTTCCCTTCCCGTCATTTCATAAACTTTAACTTTTCCCATGAATCCCAATCGTCCCAAAACTGTATACAAAGGATATGACTCGACTTAGCAACTCATGCAAGCAACCAGATAATTGAACTAAGGGTTTAGGGTGATAACAAACATTTGCACTAAAAGTGAGTGCATAAGGGGTAGGCTAAGGCGATTTGGGTGTATATTTGGGGGTGGGGTGTAAACAATGCTCTTCATTAATATTCCGGAAAAACCGAAACATCACGAGAACCGCGAAAAGGATAGGCTCTGAGGGGTTAACTAGGGGTATCGTGTACTAAAGATGAGTACAACGCAAAGGGTGTGGGGGAATTACTCAACCTATGTGGAAGAAGTAATTATATTACAGGTATCAAACAAGGGTTATCCTAATGCCTCTTATCATTTAGTTATTCCTAACTACACAAGTGTAGTCTCACTTGCGATCTCAGAATGCATCACAAAACAAGTTCTAGAATCTAATATACTACCGGTTCACAATCTAAGCATTGAAGATGAATGCTTTTAATTCCTACTAATCTAAGGGCGATCCTCACATTTTGGGTGGAATTTGGGTGGTAAAGGGTTTTTTGTGCTAGTCATGCAACTTTCTATCCGTGAGATGCTTTTGTTAAGACTAATGGCCCACTCCTATATGTCATGAAAAATTTTAAATTTGGTGCCAAAATTACCCTAACCGACATTTTCTCATGGTTTATTACACAATCACAATTGGACAAAGCAAATAATCAAGGATAAGCATAGTTTCAAAGTTCCCGTTTTATTTTCCCTCCCTACACTTAAACTGAACATTGTCCCCAATGTTCCCCGAAAGTATCAAAGTTATGATAAAAGAAGGTAATCAAAAAAACGAAAGAAACTAATACTCCCCTGATTAGCTTGGTAGGATCCGTGTAAAGTGGTGGTTAAATCCTTTCCAAGAAGAATTATTGCGTGAAAAGCTCCTTCCAATCTTATGTAACTTCTTCTTGACAAACTAAACCTGCACACTTGAAGAAAACAAACGAAACCTTCACGTAAAATCGGCGGTAATAATATATATAAGACTCGATTTAAACTAGGATATAATGCTTGTGGAATGGATGTTTACAGAATTTCTAAGAAAATTAAGACCTGGAAAATTCCAAAAATTTATAAGTAGCTCAGAAAACGAGAAAAAGTGATCTGATGTTTTTACTCCTTCCTGACGCCGTCAGGTTGCAATCCTGACGCCGTCAGGTTATCCTGACAAAAACTGTTCTGCGATTTTCTGAAAAAAAAATTCTGGAAAATTTACATCTTTAGAATCTGGAAAAATTTCTGCAAAAACATCCATTATGACTCGATACAAGCATTTGACTCGAACAAACAAACATACATATCTTTTAGTTAATTGTTATTCTCATGTTTACGTTTCTTTTGAAAACGTGTGTAATCCTCCCTACACTTATCCCTTTATGTAAAATACCTTTATATGCAATTAAGACGAGGTTAAAAACAAAATAAAGCATTTTTACAAATTTAAACATGAGGATAAACAATTAATAAAAGATATATGACACTAACAAGCAAACAATTAAGCATGGGTTGCCTCCCACGAAGCGCTTTTCTTTATTTAAGAGTCTTGTAGCTAGACTCGTAGTCGTGCTCCTACGTTGCCTCGTTTTGCATCCTCAATGAGAATTCTATCATGTTGACAAAATTTTCATCGACTCTATACCTAGGCCCTAGGGTCAAGCAATCCTTATAATAATGCCTCCTTCTTTCCCACATGAATTTATAACCTTTTTCAACATCTTCCTTGCTCTTGTCCTCAAAAGATTTGATGTTGTCTCGATCATAAATGGACAAGTGGCCATACTCATTTGTTTTCCAAGGCATCCTATAGGTGATCTCATCGGTTCCTTCCTTAAACCTAACTATTCCATCATGCTTGTTATGGCTCATTCTAGATGTTTCAACAAACGGTTTCCCTAGCACTACTTGGGATAAACTATAGTCAATGACGCATCCTACATCTTCTAGGACCATAAAATCAACTAGGTAGGTGAAATTTCCTATAAAGACATGCACGTCCTTGACTCTTCCCACAAAGTTGCAAACTCCTCCTGGATACTTAGGGTCTCTCCTAATATTAAGTCGCTCATTCATAATGTCATTGTAGACAGCAGATGACATTACATTAATGGGAGATTCCGTATCTATGTAAGCATGTTCGACACTCCTATATCCGATCATACAAGGGATTTTTAGGTTCCAGGGGTTTCCTCTCCTAATCTTTGGGCATATCCTAATGATAGGTGATTGTGGATTATCGATTATGTATTGATGGTATGCAACCTCTTCCTTAGTGGGGTAAAGATTGAAGTAAGCACTATTTTCCACATCCACGTTGTTGTTTATCATGCCATTGTCCGAATTACTGCTGATCATAGAGCCAACTACAGAGGTGCTGACTACTTTCTCAACAGCTTCCCTAATTGTACTATCGAATATTTTCTGCAAATCCTGAAGGTCGGTGTTTCTACTCATATAGCGGCTTCGACGGTTGTGTTGGTTATTGGTTTGGGTTTTGAGTGACATTGACTTAATTGGTGTTGGGTTATCAAGTGGTGGTTGGTTATCACCTTCCATGATGAAAAGTGATGGGTGTTACGAACAAAGGTCAGGAAGAAGGGGGATAGACTAAGAGGAAGCTAAAAATGAGAAAAATTTACTTGATAGGAATCAAGCAAAGAACCTAAACGAGGTAGACTACTAACTAGCTATTCTATTCCCCGGCAGCGGCGCCAAAAACTTGATACGCTTACGCAGCGCATTCGGGGTCAAAGGAACTTCCTTTTCTTCGAGCAAGTTTTTCAACACCCTAGGCAGTGAACCTAATCGTTGTAGTGTAGTATTAGGGTAAGCCACGGGTATTGATATCGTTCTCTAGGGGAATAGGAATGCTAGTGAGAAGTTACTACGCTAAGGTTAAGGTTGAGGAAGATTATTTTTTATCTTTTTTATGTTTTTTAGGAAATTGAAAGGTACGAATCTCGGGTATTGGATTTGGGGGGGGGGTTGGTATTTCTACCGATTACTCTACTATTATCTAATTATCTAAACTAAGGTGGTGGTAGTCTATGTCTAATTAATGTGTGCTGGTATGATAGTTTAAAGATGTGTTTACTTAGGTTTTACTACTCCTTAATTATCTCCTATTGATGGTTGAGTTGTCACGTCTTATTCTTAGTTGCGTTGTGTGTCTAAAGTTGTAGGGTATGCGTTTCTCCCTAACTCTTTGAACTTACCAAAGGGTCTCGTCTACAAAACCCACTAGGGATAATAAACTCTTACTCTAAGGCACTCTTTGGATGGTTTAGCTTACAACTACTCAGGTAATTATATTCTAAGGTTCACAAAGATGAATCAAGCATTAAGTACACAACGAATGACCTATCGCATTACTAGATCATTAATCAACTAAGATAAGAAACAACCAATCAATATTCAATAATTAAGTTTCATACTCCCTAAGCAAACACACAAATAAATTAGCCGGACATAGAGAACATGCAAGCATACACACAAATAATCAAAGACATAATTAAATTGATGAAGTAAATACTTATCTTGATGTAAGATAGGGTTTGGAACCCTAAAATACTGTACAAGACACCCTTGGTTCGGTTTTAGGTTTTTACTCCAAAAAGACTCTCTTAAAACTGAAAAATTCAGATTCTATATATAATATTACATATGCGACGGCGTCACCTTATGTTTTGTGACGCCGTCGTGTAGTCGTCATTAGGGTTTCGTCTTGGCCACGTTAACCTTCGACGGCGTCACCTTATGTCTGTGACGCCGTCCTCTTCAGCTTCTGACGTCGTCTGGGTCGCATCTAGGCCGTCTGAGTAGCAACGGCCTACTCTTTTAAAGCCCGACGTCGTCACTTAAAAATAGGGTTTTTGGCTTCTGTATCGTCACAAAAATCCTCCGACGGCGTCGCAATTAACACCTGACGCCGTCGCCTTCTGTTTTCAGCAGCTTTGATTGTCTCGATTCTGACTTTGGCCATTTTCTTCGTATATTCGCGCCTTTTCTTCCAAATAAGTGCCATTCCAGCATTTTGCCTTCAAGAGACCTAAAAAGTGAAAAGGAACGATATTTAGCAATAACGGATACAAAAGTGATCAAATAAGGGCTTAAACGACCCCTCAAAATGATACCTTTTAAAACCTTATCAGAATGGCAACAAACGGCATGAGACAGCCAGGGTGTTCGCCATAGGGAATGGAGAAAAGAAGGGTTATGAAGCTAGCAAGCCCGTGTGTGGTCGTTGCAATCGACACCACCATGGACCGTGCCCGAATGTGTGTAGGAAGTGCTCTAAGGTAGGACACTTGGCCAAAGACTGTAGGTCGCGTCCACTTGCTGCAGCTCAAACTGCACAAGGAGCGGACTGGAAGGCCACTGTCACCTGTTTGGATGTGGAAAGAAAGGGCACTACAAGAATGAGTGTCGAGAGCCGTGGATGAGAGGAAATCCCGGTAATGTAGGAGGATTTGTTAACCGAGGTGTGGGAAGTAACGGCTTAAGCCCTATGAAGCATGAGGTTGTGGAGAACCAGAGAAATCAGAGTACTAGGAATCAGCAGAGAGACATGGGAACAGCTTGTGTGTATGCTATTGGAAAGGAAGCTAGTGAGGACCCTAACGTAGTTACGGGTACGTTCCTTCTCAATAATCGCTATGCTTCCATACTGTTTGATACTGGTGCGGATATGAGTTTCGTATCCACCGATTTTATGCCATTACTAGGAATCTCTCAAATACTTCTAGGGTTTAGTTACGATGTGGAATTAGCTAATGGAAATAGGGAGAAGATAGACACCGTAGTCCGAGGTTGTACCTTAAGTTTCCTAGACCACCCGTTTAGCATAGACCTATTGCCAGTTACCTTGGGAAGTTTTGACGTCATTATTGGAATGGATTAGTTGTCGAAGAGCGGTGCACACATCATCTGCGATGAGAAGATCATGCGTGTACCGTATGGCGGAAAAGTTCTGAGCATACAAGGAGATCGGAGCGACTGTGGAAGTCCTTCCCCGGTTGAGCATCATCTCTTGTATTAAGGCCCAGAAGTACATCGATAGAGGAGGTTGTCTTTTCTTGGCTCGAATTTCTGAAAAGAAAAGCGAGGAGAAGAGTGAAAGACACCTTAATGATGTACCTGTCGTTAAAGAGTTTCTGGATGTGTTTCCTGACGATCTGCCAGGGATTCCACATGTCCGACAAGTGGAATTCTGTTAGGATTTAGTAAATCCGGTTATTAAAGAGTCGGTCACCTCAAGTATATGTAATCGTTAGAAAGCTCGTAGTCGTAGATTAATTAATGTTTAGTAGTATTTAGTTTAGTAACACCGTGGAGGACGGACGGGTCTTTACCCACTGTATGCCTGATCCACAACCCGTAGGTGGCGACTTATGTAAGAACTATAAATACTCTCTACCTTCCAAGGTAGAGAGTTGGAGCTCATAATAAGATTTTTTTTCTCTCACTAAAGTTCCCAAACCTCAAACTTTCTCTCTCTAAAATCATCTTATACGCCTACTTGTGTTTGTGTTATGATGTGTATGTGAAATCCAATATGTTACAAATGGTATCAAGAGCCATGGTTAGATCATCTCTTACATATCCTTGGATTTCTAGTGATTTTTAGATGGTTTTTGAGTTTGAAAAAGTTTATTGGTTTTTGCATCATTTGGATCATTTCTTGTGTTAAAGCTTGGATTTTGATTGTACTTTTGTGTTTAGGATCATCATAAGTGTTTAGGTTTTGATTTTGTAAGCTTGAATCACTGTGGTTGAGCTTGTTTTGGATTGAAAATTGTGTTTTTGAAGTTTTTCTTAGTAGCGACTTGGTTCTCGTTGTGATATTCATCGTAGCGACTTGCTTCAGTAAAAGGTAGCGAGTTATAGTGGTTTTTGGTAGCGACTTGGTCCTAGCGAATTGTCTATTGAGACAAGCCGACAAACAGTACACTTAGTGGATTCTCCGCTACGGGTAGCGACTTGGTGAAGGTAGCGATTTGCTTTCAATTTTGTTAGCGACTTGTACTTAAGTTTTCTTAGCGACTTGAACCTTAGCGAGTTGCTATTTAGCGACTTGACGACTTAGCGACTTGGTGCTTAGCGACTTGCTGTCAAAATTTGTAGCGACTTGGTGCTTAGCGACTTGTTGTCATAATTCTCAGCGACTTGGTGCTTAGCGACTTGGTTCAAGGTTTCTTAGCGACTTGGTTGAACTTTTGGTTGTAATACGGTTTTCTCTTGATTTAGTAAAATCCCGTGAAAGAATCTATTTCTCGGTTTAATCATAGAGTTTTAAAATCCCGTGTAATCTGTTAACATGTCTACCAACGTACCTACAATCATCTCCACTGTTGCTGAGGATGTTTAAGCAGCTGGTTCAGATACTCGTCCACCTATGCTTGATAGAACTGACTACGACTCTTGGGCACAATGAATCAGATTGTACTGTCTTGGAAAGGAAAACGGAGTCAATATTCTCAAGTCTATTGATGAAGGACCTTATCAGATTGAGACTACAAGAGACTTAATTGATACAGCTGCAGATGGAACAATGATCTATGGAATAGATAGACCAAAGACGTATGATGAGCTCAATGATAAGGAGAAAAAGAGGTTCGATGCTGATATCAGGGCCTCAAACATCATACTACAGGGTCTTCCAAAAGACATCTACAAGCTGATCAATCACAACACTGAAGCCAAGGCAGTTTGGGATAATGTCAAGATGCTTCTCTCAGGTTCTGAATTAACAAAGGAAGACAGAGAATCACAGCTGTATGATGAATATGAGCATTTTAAGATGAAGCCAGAAGAAAGTGTCTATGAGTACTACGTGAGATTCCATAAGCTTGTGAATGACATGAGGAACATCAAAATGACCATGCCAAACATTCAGCTAAACTCAAAATTTGTGAACAACATGAATCCTGAATGGCATAAGTTTGTCACCTCTGTGAAGCTAACCAAAGGATTGAAGAACACCAACTATGAGCAACTTTATGCATTCCTTCTTCAGAATGAGAGACATGCTATGTTTGAAAAAAGGATTCTTGAACAGTTCAAAACCAACCAGGGAGAAACAAGTTCATCAAATGATTCAACAGCCTTTTACACCAATGATGGAACTACTACCAAAGCATCTCAAGTCATTCCAGATCCAAATTTCAAACAACCTGATGCCAATGCAGTCATGGAACACTTTATCAATAAACTGGCTCTTATGGTTAAACAAAACTTAACCTTCACTCCACATACTAACAGACTTCACACTAACAATGAAATCAGTACTGCATCCAATCTACACAATCATGCTTTGGTCAGAGATGGAAAGGTTACAGTACAACCAGCTCAAGGAAGACAATATGAACAAAGAAGAGGTGGAGTAGGAGAAGGGTATGTGGAAAATCAGTATAGGGGAAGGAATGGAAATCAAGGACAAGCAAAGCCAATTAAGTGCTACAACTGTGGTGGTGATGGACACATAGCAAGGAATTGTACTTCTTCAAAACGCCCTCAAAATGCAGAGTACATCAAAGACAAGATGTTACTTGTGCAAGCTCAGGATAATGGAGCTGTGTTGGATGAAGAGGAGCTTTTGTTTCTTGCTGAGGGCAATGCCAAGACATATGATGCAGATGTGGATGAGCAGCCAATTCAGGAGATAGGTCATAATTATCAGAATGCCTTTCAAGTTGCAGACTGTGATGCATACGACTCTGACGTCGATGATGAACCTACTGCACAAACAATTTTCATGGCTAGCATTTCTCCAATGGTCTCTCCAAAGGTCCCCTCACCACAGCAAGCTAGTCCATCCAAAGAATCAATCATCTTAGAGGTATTAAAACTATACGATGATGTTGATGAGCAAAAGATACATGACAAAGTACAATCAACTGAAACTTTTGAGTCAGATATTGAAAATATGGGTAATATCAATGTTGTCCCATATGATCAATATGTGAAACAAAGTGAAAGTGAGACTGTACCAAGTGATGCATCTTCTGCAGTCAATGATGACTATATTTTTTATGAATACACTGCATGTGCTCATGATGATTCTGTTGTTTCTGAACTGAATGCCTATAAAGAACAAGTTGCTATTTATGAACAGCGTGCTAAGTTTGAGTTAACCACCCGTGAGCAGGAAATGGATGACCAAATGCGTACAACTATTAGAAAAAGTAAGTTTAGAGAAGAAGTATTAAAACAAGAGTTAAACTCCTTACAAGAAAAGCTTTCTAAAACTACTAAGCAAAAACAAGAACTTCAAGAAAATGTTAAAATGCTTAAGCAAGAATTCAGTGCTAAGGAATCAAAACTTTTGAATGATTTTTCTAATCTAAAAACCTTGAAAAACAAGCTTGAAAATAAGTTGTACGTACAAGGGAATACCATTCAGACTGCTCACATGATCACGAAGCATAGAGTTCTCAGCGATAAGCATAGTATCCCCATTATAAAGGAATCCAACCCTGAGTATGGTAAGATAGCAAAAGCTGCTCAAAATGTTATCTATGATGGCAATGAAATCCTTAAACCTAGGCAGAAACCTAGTTCCACTGAGTGCACTGAGGAAGATAAGAAATCAGATGAGGTCACTAGGGAGAAAATGGATAAGAAACTTAACAATCCTACATGTAAAGAGAAAAACATAATTATCATACCCCATGACTACAAAAAGGAAAATTGGATTTCCTTGAACATGTTTAAGCCTCAAACGTTATTAACACCCGAACAAGTGTTCTAGAAAAAGGATTTAGATAAGCAAAAGGTAGAGAATCTTGTTGTAACAAACCCCCCCCCCCCCTTAGGAAAATGCCTTCAGCAACTGTGTATCCTCCAAGTACACCAATGCATTTAGTTCCTAGAACTATTGCCACTCAAAGCAAGACCTTAATCAGTCAATATGTTATCTTTCAATTATTTGTTGATTTTGAGAAAACTTGTAAGAAAAGGATCACACCCACTGGGATAACTGAAGGGGAATGAGGTTTTGAGCAAACTAAAGAATGCTATTTAACTGAGATCATGCCTTTCTTTAAACAATTAAAAGGTCAATTTGAGAGTCTTAAAAAGGGGATGGACTTAGATATTAAAGAAATGGAAAAGGAATTTGATGCGATGATTGTTGAGGTTAGTGACTATGAGCGAGAATTAAAATATAATGAGATTGAGAGGAAGAACTTGCATACCTTGAATGAGAATCTTATTTCTGAATGTATTGCTCAAGATGTGTTTTACACTGCTACAAATAATTCCATTAATGCTTCTCAATTTCATGAATTATCTGTTGCTCTGAAAGTCTCCCATGATCGTGTCATTGAGCTTGAAAAAACTAACTCTAAACTGCATGATAAAGTTGAACAGGATGATCATGATAACCTGGTAAAACAGTTTTCTAAATTGGAAGTTGAGCATCTTGCTTTGCAATTAAAATATCAACATCTGAAAGAAAATGTTAAAACCTCAAATATCAAGACATCCTTGGATGTTCCTGAATTTGATGCAGTTTTTGAAATTAGCAAACGTGATGAACAGATTTGAGCTCATTGTAACACGATCAGAAAGTTGAAAGACCAAATTTCTCAATTAAAGGGTGAAAAGAACAATGTGACTGGCACCCAAATGCCTCCTCCTTTAGATTCTCAGTATTCTCAAGCTTTTCATCTTCAAAACTTAGTAAATGCTTTACAAAAGGAAAACGAGAGCTTTCTAGAAGAAAATGAAAAGTTTAAACGTCACTTTAAAGAGTTATATGACTCAATGAAAGTCACTCGTGACAAAAACAACGAAAAAATAACCTCTTTACAAAAAGAAATTGAGAATCCGAGGAGTCAGGAAAAAAGGAAATTGCCGCTTGTTTTTAATGAGAATGTTGCATCAAAGTCATCCTCATACTGCAAATATACTGTGACTGTTAAATACATTCCTCCTCATCTTAGGAATAATGAACCTGTGTTTCACAACTATTGCGCTCACCTTAAGGATAGTCTAGAATGTCTCCGTAAGATCGTGGAAGAGGATTTCTTAAATAAGCCTCTTGATAGAGAAATTAGGTTTGCTTGCATTCAGGCCAAACGATCTCAAGAGCTGCTAGAATGTTTAATAGAAACATGTCCTAAATCCTTAGGTGCGAAAGGTAAAGCTGTGATGCCTTGTTCTATGCCTAGTGCCAAGCGTACAAACCATTCCATGCCCAGCTTTAAGAAAGTGAACACTAATGTGCCTTCTAGTAGTTCAGATCCTTGCACATCTAGTTCGGGATTGCAAAAAGTAGATCAACCAACTAATGTTCCCATAATTCCCTCTACAGGAGTAATCAGTGACATTAAAGCAAGCGGGTCAAAGCCTCCAGGCAATACCAAGCAAGATAGGACCTCGCAAGCTAAGAATGTGCATTGGAAGAGAGTAGAAGACCAACCTAGGAACTTTAAGTTTGAGTTGAATAAAACGAATCGTGTTGATTCTAGTATTAGCCATAGGCATACTGTAATTAATTCGAATTCTGATACTATCTGCAAACCATGTAATGATGTCTGCTTGAATTCTGTTGCTAATCATGAATGTGGTGTGAATGTTTTGTCTAATGCTGTCAAATTGCCAGTTAAAATTGTTAATGCTAAAAATCATGCTAAGAAGGCTAAAAGGCAAAGACGAAAGAAAGTTAGAAAACAGTGGAAACCCACAGGAAGAACATTTAGAAAGATAGGTTATCAATGGATACCTTTTGGCCATAGGGATAAACAGTTCTGCCCTCAATCTGCTAAGACAATGCCCACTAGAAAATGGATGCCTACTGGTAGAACTATTCCTTTAAGAAGTGAACATACTTTGAATAGGTCAAATACGGACACCAGCACTGCATCTATTCCTAATGATTCCATTGCTTCTATTTCTGATATGGGTGTTTCTATTTCTGATGTGGGTGTTCCAATCACTGTTACTAACCAAATGGAACCCATTCTTGCATGGGGATCCCAATTATCCAGTTATCCATTCTTGTCTGTGTTCAACTGCAGATCGTTCAAATCTATTCCTAATGATTCCATTGCTTCTATTTCTGATATGGGTGTTTCTATTTCTGATGTGGGTGTTCCAATCACTGTTACTAACCAAATGGAACCCATTCAGGCTGTTCCAAGCATATGACTGGAGACCGGTCACGGCTCATGAACTTTGTGAGCAAATTCATCGGAACTGTGAGATTCGGAAACGATCATTTCGGTGCAATTATGGGTTATGGAGATTATGTGGTTGGTAAAAGTGTAATTTCCAAGGTATATTATGTGGAAGGTCTTGATCATAACTTGTTCTCTGTTGGTCAATTCTGTGATTCCGATCTAGAAGTGGCTTTTAGAAAGCATACTTGTTTTGTTAGAGAACTTGATGGTGTGGAACTTCTCAGAGGAACTCGTGGTTCAAACCTATACACCATCTCTATCGAAGATATGATGAAATCTTCACCCATCTGCTTGCTGTCAAAGGATTCCAAAACTAAGTCATGGCTATGGCACCGTCGTCTCAATCACCTGAACTTTGGTACTATAAACATTCTTTCTAGAAAGGACTTAGTAAGAGGATTACCCAGATTAAAGTATGAAAAAGATCATCTTTGTTCAGCTTGCCAATTGGGAAAAAGCACAAAATATGCCCACAAACCAAAACCCACAAACTCTGTAATGGAAGTTCTTCATACACTTCATATGGATCTGTGCGGCCCAATGAGAGTGCAAATGATAAATGGGAAGAAATACATTCTAGTAGTTGTTGATGACTACTCTAGATTTACTTGGGTAAAGTTTTTGAGGACAAAGGATGAAACTCCAGCTGTCATCATCAAACTAATCAAACAGCTTCAGGTTCGAATCAACAATACATTCAGAATTGTTCGAACTGACAATGGCACAGAGTTCGTTAACAAAGACTTAATTCAGTTTTATGAAAGTGTTGGAATCAGTCATCAAAGAAGTGTTCCACGAACTCCTCAACAGAACAGTGTAGTTGAAAGACGAAATCGAACTCTTGTGGAAGCCACAAGAACAATGTTAATTTATTCAAAGGTTCCAATGTTTCTATGGGCTGAAGCCATTGCCACTGCTTGTTACACCCAGAATCGTTCCCTTATACACACCTCTCATGGAAAAACTCCATATGAACTTGTCCATAAATGAAAACCTGATCTTTCCTACCTTCGTGTGTTTGGTGCTTTGTGCTATCCAACAAATGATGGTCAATATTTAGGTAAATTAAGAGCTAAGGCGGACATTGGAGTATTTGTAGGTTATGCACCTAACAGAAAAGGATACCGAATATACAACAAGAGAACCCGAAATATCATGGAAACAATTCACGTTACGTTCGATGAGCTGACCGGTCAAATGGCTCCAGGAAAATCCAGTTCTGGACCCGCATTTCAACCTTTCTCAAGTAGTCCTATCAGTTCTACTCTTGTGTCTAATCACTCACCAGCAACTCCATATGTACCTCCATCAGAAGATGATTTAAAGAAATTGTTTGATCCAATGTTTGATGAACACTATGAACCGAATGCTGATGAAATGTCAATTCCATCAACAGAGGCTGCTCCTATCCCTGTGAATGAAGTCAACCCTTCAGTCTCAATATCATTAAGTTAAGAAGCGCCTGCTGCTGATCACTCTGTCTCATCAACAAATCATCAATCATCGAGTGTACACAATGGAAATGGTGCTGCTGTTACAGATGATGAAAACCCTTTTGCTCCTCCAGAAGATGAACCTTTTGAAATCATATTTGCTCCTGAATCATCATCAGAACCATCGTCATCAGGAGATATAGACTCTGCTACTTCAGTTCCTCAACAACAACCACATGAACATCTTAGGAAATGGACACATGATCATCCATTGGACAACATCATTGGAAACCTCTCTCGTCCAGTATCCACACAGAAACAACTTGCAACCGATGCCTTATGGTGCTTCTTCAATTCCGTACTCTCTAAGATCGAACCAAAAGACGTGAAAACTGCCATGAATGAAGACAGTTGGTTCAATGCCATGCAAGAAGAAATTCATGAGTTTGATCGACTAGATGTATGGGAATTAGTACCTGCTCCAGATTGTGCAATGATCATTGCTCTAAAGTGGATCTTCAAAGTAAAACTTGATGAGCATGGTGATGTTTTAAAGAACAAGGCTCGATTGGATGCAAAAGGATACCGTCAAGAGGAGGGTATTGACTTTGAAGAATCATTTGCTCCAGTTGCTCGTATCGAGGCAATCAGAATCTTCTTGGCTAATGATGCAAGTAAGAACATGGTTGTATATCAGATGGATGTAAAGACGGCTTTTCTTAACGGAGATCTTAAAGAAGTCGTATACGTCAGCCAACCTGAAGGCTTTGTGAATCCAGAGCATCCTACTCACGTCTATCGTTTGAAGAAGGCTCTTTACGGTTTGAAGCAAGCTCCAAGGGCTTGGTATGATACGCTATCAAAGTTTCTTCTATCTACTGGATTCAGCAAAGGAGCAGTTGATCCGACATTGTTCACCAGAAAGTCAGGCAAATATTTAATTCACGTTCAAATATATGTTGATGATATCATTTTTGCCTCGACTGACCCCAATGAATGTGACCATTTTTCAAGTGAAATGGGTTCTAAATTTCAAATGTCAATGATGGGACAAATGTCATTTTTCTTGGGATTACAAATTTCACAAAGTCCCGGAGGCATTTTTATAAATCAATCTAAATATGCAAATGAGATTTTAAAGAAGTTTGGATTTGATTCTAGTGAACCTGTTGACACTCCCATGATAGAACGTACTAAACTAGATGAGGACCACTCAGGGATCATGGTTGACCAAACAAAATATCGTAGTATGATTGGATCCCTGATGTACCTCACAGCTAGTAGACCAGACATCTTGTTCGCTGGTTGCATGTGTGCTAGATACCAGGCTAAGCCTACCAAAAAGCACCTTGAAGCTGTTAAACGGGTCTTTCGGTATCTCCAAGGAACCATCAATATGGGACTTTGGTACCCGAAGGACACCGGTATGTCACTAACAGCCTATGCAGATGCTAATCATGCAGGATGTCAAGATACACGTCGAAGTACGTCTGGAGGTGCTCAGTTTTTAGGTGATAAGCTTGTAAGCTGGTCTTCAAAGAAGCAAATGAGTACTTCTATTTCCTCTACAGAGGCTGAATACATAGCCATGTCATCTTGTTGTGCTCAAATCCTATGGATGAGATCCCAATTATCTGACTATGGCTTTGAATTCAACAAAATCCCTCTGTACTGTGACAATAAAAGTGCTATTGCTCTCTCATGCAACAACGTACAACACTCAAGAGCAAAGCACATCAACATTCGACATCATTTCATCAGGGAGCAACTTGAAAATGGTGTGGTGGAACTATACTTTGTGAGGACTGAATACCAGTTAGCAGACATCTTCACCAAAGCTTTTCCTAGAGAACGTTTTGAGTTTATCCTTCCACGACTTGGTCTTAAGAGCCTACAACCGGAAACACTCAAACGTCTTCAAGAGGAAAACGAGGAGTAAAGGTCTTTCTTCATTTATCTCTTGTAAATAGTTATTCGAAAAACAAAATACAAAATTTCAAAACCTTCAAAAAGCAAATAGAAAAATATAAAACCTTAAAAAAAATCCATAAAAATTGAAAAATCTTGAAAAATTCTAAAAATATTATCTTTTTGTCATGTTTTTCTCAATTCGATAATATCTACGGTCTTTGTGCTGTCATTCAAAGAATGACACGAGACTTTAGATGTTGTTCGAATGATTAAAAAAAATAAATAAAAACAAAATAAAAAAAATAAAAAATAAAATTTTGGGAGAAAGTGAAACAATGGTTTATTGTCATTTCAGGCAATAACCCGCTTTTTAAAGAAAGAACAGAGCCGTGCTTTGTCTTGTTTTTCAAAAATTCATGCTCTGATTCTATAAACAATTACTTACTATCTAATGAAACCCAATTGCTTTGAAAAATAACTCAGACTCTATTTTTGAAAATCATCTGGTCTCATCGTTTGTCAAAAAAATATCTATCTCTCAATCAACAACTTATGTCATTGATTGAGGGGGAGAATGATTTCAATTAAATCAAAAAGTTATTTGTCATACAATTGTTTTTTCAAAAGATAATCATGCATGTTTAATCAATGGAGTTTAAAGTCTCAAAATCCGATCCTTATCAGTTAAAATGTTTTTCATAATCAAGTCACAATTCTCCTTAAAAGCTTTCAAAATCAATTTAAATCTACAAGAGATCACAAATCTCAAATGATTTGATAATTGTGATCGGGGGAGAATCTGTGATTTAAATTGGATTTAAACTGATAATTCGGTAAATGGTTTTATATGGATGTACAAGCTCTCCTTCCCACATGTGCTAAACGATTTCAAATTTTCCATGCACATGTTGAGGGTGAGCAACTATTTTGAAAACCACTGTCTTTATATAACTACTCTTAGATGCAAGCCAACCCCTCAAAGATGAAAATTATTTCTATTACAAAATGATGCATGATGCACATGTTGAGGGGGAGCTCTTGTTCTAAAAATATCAAAAACAATTCACGTACAAAATGCTTTGATAATATATCACAAGTATCTGGATTGATTTTCAAATGGTTTTCAATTGGTTCCAATAGCAGATGAACAATACCAAATAGACTGACCAATTTACTTTATGCATGGTGTTATAAGGATGGTTAGGTTAGGTATTCGTTCCCATGATCCGCCAGAACCGGAGGGATCTACCCAGGGACAATCCACTAGGTAGTGTAGAAGTCCTTAGGCATAATGAAAAAAAGGATAAAAGTGAGATATGGGAAGAGTGCGGACTGAGACTGAGCTAGTACTGGAATAAACCCAACAAGGTTCTAGTTATGAAGTCTCGGTAAGCACTAAAGGGGTTGAAGAATGAAAAAGAACTGAATGAGAAGAAGGGTGAAAAGAAATAGCCCTCCATTTATTCAACCTTAGGGCAGAAACCGGGTTCAATTCATATGCTACTGGTGGTTACCAAGGTAACATCGGTATTGAATACAAGACGTCCGCACTGGACTACAACTTCCCAAACCACTCAAGTTCCTCTTAAAAGGACTTGTTTCATTCTCACGGGGAACCGACATAATCTATCGACTTTATCTTAGAGATAATTGGTATTGAAGAAGGAGACCCTCTCCCTAGTCTCCGGCTTAGGAACCAAATATGCACAATTGAGTCTAGAGCCACGGGATCATCAATAAATCTCATTAGGACACTTTCAATGAAGACTCTCTGTTTCACACAATGTGGAAAGAGAGATTATATCTTATGAGTCCTACGCATCATCCTTGTGGTATTGCCAGAACATCTGAGTGATATGCAAACATATTCACAATGAAGATGGAAAGCCTTCTGGAGCCAACATTAAACAAGCTCCTGGTGGGTGGCATGTGAGATCTATCCAATAGATCAACCATGTGACAACTGAACAGAAACAATGGGGCGATTCATCTTTTGAATCAATCCTGGTTCAGGTTATGGATTGACGGATATCTTTGAAAAACCGGTCGTTGTGCTTAAAAACTCTTTTCTTTAGCACATCGATTGTGTACAAATATTTCAAAATAAAAGGTGTTTATGATTGATAATTGATTTCAATTAAAACCTTCGTTGTATTGCAAAAACAATTTCTATTGAGCGATACACGATTATTTTTCAAATCTCTTCTTATCAATCAGTGAATCTCAATTCGCTGGTTCACTCACTCCGTGTTGTCTTCTTTGAGACGTTCCGGTTTGAGAACAGCTAGAATAGCTGCGAAACCCTGTCAAGGAAATTATTCAGAATTATACCTGATCACAGGCAGTACTTGTACTGATCAACGGGGAACCGTGGGCCGTGTACCTCAATTCAACGAAAGTGAACAAAGACACTTTTGTGCACTTTATTGATAACTGTTGTATGCAGGTACGCCCGACGTTTGCAGCTGATCAGAATGAAGCGGTCATTCCATAGTCGCATGCTCACACTACACATTCATCTATAAAGAAATCATGATAAGTGCATCAATGTCTCTGATATTTTCACTCCATGCTTCTGCTACGCTGCTGCCAATATCATGAATCATCAAAAGCTTCCGCAACTCTGATAAGAATATATCATGATCCAGAATGTGAGCATGTCGGTTCAAATGTCACAGCATCACATAATACCAACACCACAATGGAAGAGTCAGAGATTTGTGATAGCTAATGATCTCAAAGCTGGCTCAAAACTCATTATCACGTGGATCAGTTAAAGACCTCCACATTGATTATCCAAACATGCAATAATGATGAATCAATGACTACGAGCTCCTGAGCAAAGAACTACATCAAGAATGCAAGAACAATTTTTTTTATATATCTGTTTGTATTCAATGTAATTTTAATATGTGTTTGAGGTGACCTCCCTTAGGGGGGGATTGTTAGGATTTAGTAAATCCGGTTATTAAAGAGTCGGTCACCTCAAGTATATGTAATCGTTAGAAAGCTCGTAGTCGTAGATTAATTAATGTTTAGTAGTATTTAGTTTAGTAACACCGTGGAGGATGGACGGGTCTTTACCCACTGTATGCCTGATCCACAGCCCGTAGGTGGCGACTTATGTAAGAACTATAAATACTCTCTACCTTCCAAGGTAGAGATTTGGAGCTCATAATAAGATTTTTTTTCTCTCACTAAAGTTCCCAAACCTCTAACTTTCTCTCTCTAAAATCATCTTATACGCCTACTTGTGTTTGTGTTATGATGTGTATGTGAAATCCAATATGTTACAAATTCCAAATAGAGTTGATACCCGACGCTGCACCCGTAGCACGGGCACCCTATCGACTCGCTCTAAGATAATTGGAGGAACTGTCCAAACAGTTGGCAGAGTTGTCAGAGAAGGGATTCATTCGACCAAGTTCGTCACCATGGGGAGCACCAGTGTTGTTTGTGAAGAAGAAGGATGGATCGTTTCGAATGTGTATTGATTATAGGGAGTTGAATAAGTTGACGGTGAAGAATCGATATCCGCTACCTAGAATAGATGACCTGTTTGACCAACTCCAAGGAGCTAGTGTCTTTTCCAAGATCGACTTACGATCTGGTTATCACCAGCGTAGAGTTCGAGAGGAGGATATCCCTAAGATGGCGTTTAGGACTCGTTATGGGCACTATGAATTCCAAGTGATGTCGTTTGGTTTGACCAACGCGCCAGCGGTTTTCATGGATCTCATGAACCGAGTATGTAAGCCATATCTGGATAAGTTTGTGATAGTATTCATAGATGACATCTTGATATACTCCAAGAGTAGTAAGGAGCATGAAGAGCATTTGAGGCTCATTTTAGAATTGTTGAGAGAGGAGAAGCTGTATGCCAAGTTCTCTAAGTGTGAATTTTGGATACCGTCCGTACAATTCTTAGGTCACGTCATAGATATTCGAGGTGTTCATGTTGACCCAGCTAAGATTGAGGCCATTAAGGAATGGGCAGCCCCTAAGAACCCGTCAGAAGTCCGCCAGTTTCTAGGTTTAGCAGGCTATTACCGGAGGTTTATTGAGGGATTCTCCAAAATAGCTAAGTCGCTGACCAAACTGACGCAGAAGGACGTTAAGTATGAATGGGGAGAAAAGGAAGAAGAAGCATTCCAACTTCTGAAGGAGAAGTTGTGTAGTGCGCCCATCCTAGCTTTGCCTAAAGGAAGCGAAGACTTTGTCGTGTACTGCGACGCTTCGCATAAAGGCTTAGGTGTTGTTTTGATGCAACAGGAGAAGGTGATTGTTTATTCATCCCGACAACTTAAGAAGCATGAGAAAAACTACACCACCCATGACCTTGAGTTAGGTGCTGTAGTGTTTGCTCTTAGAATTTGGAGACATTATCTGTATGGAACCAAGTGTGTAATGTTTACCGACCATAAGAGCTTGAAGCATATCTTAGATCAGAAGGAACTGAATATGAGACAGCGTCGTTGGTTAAAACTGCTTAGTGATTTTGACTGTGAGATTCGTTACCATCCTGGTAAGGCTAATGTTGTGGCTGATGCACTTAGTCGTAAGGAGAACATTCCACCATTACTCGTTCGATCCCTAGGAATGACCATTAGTTCGCCTCTACCATCCTAAATCTTAGCCACCCAGGTTGCGACATTGATGGAAGAGAACCGTCCTTACGAGAATCTTCATGGAATGGTAGAAAGTGAAAACGGCTTCTTGAAGCGTTTCGACGGAACCTTATGCTTCAAAGACAGAAGCTGGATACCATTTCATGGTGGAATCCGTGAGTTGATTATGCACGAGTCGCATAAATCAAAATACTCTATTCATCCCGGAGCCGATAAGATGTATCAGGACCTTAAGAAACTCTATTGGTGGCCTAACATGAAAGCCGACATAGCTCAGTATGTCAGTTGGTGCTTGACTTGTTCTAAGGTAAAGGCCGAACACCAAAAACCCTCAGGACTCTTAGTTCAACCCGAACTCCCAGAATGGAAATGGGAGCGAATCACCATGGACTTTATCACCAAATTACCAAGAACAGCTAGCGGCAATGACACTATCTGGGTAATCGTAGATCATTTGACTAAGTCTGCTCACTTCTTAGCCATTAGCGAGGTCGATAGTCTCGACAAGCTCGCTCGACTGTACCTTAAGGAGATAGTCTCGCGTCATGGAGTACCGATATCTATCATTTCCGACCGAGATAGCCGTTTACATCGCACTTTTGGAGATCCTTACAGTCAGCGTTAGGAACAAACCTGGATATGAGCAATGCTTATCACCCTTAAATAGATGGTCAAAGCGAGAGAACCATTCAGACCTTAGAGGATATGCTTAGAGCCTGTGTTATTGATTTCGGCAAAGGCTGGGAGAGACATCTTCCTTTGGCCGAATTCTCTTACAACAATAGTTATCATTCTAGCATTAAGGCCGCTCCATTTGAGGCACTGTATGGCCGAAAATGTCGTTCTCATGTTTGTTGGGCTAAAGTTGGCGAGAGTAAACTTAACGGTCCCGAACTTGTCCTAGAGACCACTGAGAAGATAGTTCAGATTCGTAACCGTTTGCAAACCGCTCGAGATAGACAAAAGAGTTATGCCGATAGGAGACGTAAACCTTTAGAATTTCAGGTTGGAGATCGTGTTATGTTAAAGGTTTCTCCTTGGAAAGGAGTGATTCATTTTGGAAAGCGTGGAAAACTCAATCCCCGATATAGTGGTCCCTTTCCAATCCTGGAAAGAATCGGACCGGTAGCATACCGCCTGGAGTTACCTTCAGAATTGAGCAGTGTACACAATGTCTTTCATGTTCGTAATCTTAAGAAATGTCTTTCAGAGGAAAACATAATTGTGCCTTTAAGAGATATCCGTATTGATGAGAAATTGAATTTCATTGAGGAACCGATTGAGATCATGGATCGTGAGATTAAACGGCTGAAGAATAGCCGTATTCCGATTATCAAAGTTCGTTGGAACTCCCGACATAGACCGGAGTTCACTTGGGAACGTGAGGACGTTTTCCGTAGGAAGTATCCTAAACTTTTCATGACATCAAGCAACTCGGAGTGAAACCCGGGACGGGTTTCTTCTGAGGCTGGGAGGTTGTGACAACTGGCAATTTAGGGAGTCTATTTTAGGTAACCGCATTACGTTAAACTAAATCGAGTTTTGCCTTTAACACTATTTTTATCAACCATGACTTGATTTTATATCGTCTATTGGTTTTTATGGTTTATTTCAATATTGGATGAGTTATCGTGTGAGTTTTAACTCTTTTTGATAGGCACTATTCGATTCGGCACTATAAAAGCCTAAAACGAGAAATAACATAACTTTTAGACCGTAACTCAACAATTTGCAAATAAATAGTCAAAACTCGTGGAAAAACATAAATAACGATAATAGAAAGTCGAATGAATGTCGTGGGACACTCGGGGAACAGTGTATGAGCTCGGGGATGGGTAAACGGGACATTTTACGAAAAATTACGCCATCGGCCCTCCCACTCTCACCTAGGCCGGCGCCCCTCCCCACCTTTTTATTTATTTAAGGTCCCTCCCTCTTACATATATATACCCTCACCTCACCTCATTCCCACCCTTTCACGCTCTCACTAAAAACACACACAACTTAACTCTCTCTCTCTAAATCCTCTCTCTACAAACCCTAAACCTAACCTAGCCGGCCGCCGCCCCTTTCTGGCGAGATTCTGGCGCCGTCACCGCGCGTGACCACACACCACCACCACCAACGTGTAGATCTCTTCCCCCTCTTTCTATCCATATATGGCACGCGCCATATAGACTTCAATAACACATCCAAATCTTGAAAATACGATTCAGATCTTTAAAGTTTCAAGTGGGTTTTATAATTCGTGTTTGGAAAAGGTAAAAGGGACTTGAATATGTCTTGTTTGAGCATAGAGAAGCCACGTACAACCCTTTTAGGGTTCGTATATGGGACGAATTTTTGGGGCTTTTGGCTTAAACATGTGATTAAATCTAATTAACAGTTAAACAAACATGTAGCTAGTGATTTGGTATCATGTGGTGTATCATATTGTTAGGTTTTTGCATTTTAGGTTATGTTTTATGTTTTTGGTTAGGATTAGATGATGGGTTTGATGTTTGGTTAGTGATTGGAGGTTGATTGATTGTGTTTGGATGTTGTGGTATTGATTTAGGAGTGTTTGGATATGAGACATGGGGCGTACGACCACCAAGACCCACGATGGGGTCGTGGGTGATGGTGTACGTGACCCTCAAGGACCAAGGGTCCGGGTCGAGTCGTTGTGGTAGCTTGTGGATTGATGTTGTTGGTGTTTGGATGAGACGCGTGGAGCCGAAAAGCTTCTAGAGCTTGTTTGGTTCACGTGGCTTTAACCGTGACCGTGTCATGACCATCATAACATTGGTTTCGGGTATACTTGGTTGGCGAGATTGATTTGAGTTGATTTGGGATTGAATTGCGCTATTATGACTTTTATTTGGACGTGATATATATATTGTCAACTTTGAGCAACGTCGGTGTTACTTTGACTTTTTAGTCAATAGTTGACCCCGACAACGCCGTAACATGGACTTTAGTATAGTTTGGACTATTGATTGATTAAAAGCCGAGAAGTCATGACTCGTGCTTGTGGACTCGAAACGAATAACGATATGAAACTAATATTGGAAGTTGACGAAAGGTATATATAAAAATGCTAATAAACTAAGAAACATTAATAATAAAAAGGCTTTTATACCAAAAGTATCGATAACAAGACTTATCTTGTTATTTACTATTTTAAATAGAAACTAACGACTAAAAATGAGAAGGTTTTCTAAAAAATAAGTAATTAATGTTTCGAGTACACGTTTATCAAAATATGCCAATTATGGGCATTTAATATTAGTTTTAAGTATTTATTTACTTTCGTTGTTTGCATGGGTTACGGATAACCTAACATTAATAGTGTTGCTCCACGTGGGTAGCGGACTTATTAGGTTGACGAATCTAATAAGAGCCCGCTAGGTACGATGGGTAACCTTATTAATGGGTGAATTATCCTTATGACTCTTTAGGATGCGACCGGTTTATGGGATAATAAGCGACACGAATAAATAATTGAGTTTATCGAGTTGACGAATTCGATAAGGTCTACTATTTATTCCGAAACTTATTGGACTATGGAGCTTATCGCTTAGATGTCTCATTGTGTTGCATTGAGTCACATATTGGTTATTTGAGTGCATTCATGACATCATATTGAGTCGATACACCCACATGAGGATACCAAACACTAGGACTAAACGGTGAAACAAGACATTTTTGGAAATAACGTAATGGAATACATTGGGGTAGATAACGTTGATTTTGGGAAACATATATTAAAATTGGTGCTGAGCCGTGATTACCTGTTATCTTCTGCTAGTGTTTATTTGTGCATTGCTTGCTTGAGGTGAGTTTCATAGCCCCATTTTTATCTACGTTTTTAACTAAATTGGGGTGAGAATCATGCTACTATTTTTAGACCTTTAAAACTATTTGGATTTACTTATGTGTTTGACTGTTTAGCTAGATATGTGGTAGTCGTTGCCTTAGACTAGGGTAGCAATCCTAATTGCTATAACTGTTGCCTAGCTAAGAGTAGACTTCTACTTTGACCTAGTCCGGGGTTAGCAATTGTTCTAGACTTTGCTACGACAGTGCTGGACTAGAGTCGCTAGGCCCGTTGTGATCACTGGATGTGATATGATTTGTGATTTCGGATATGATACGGTTTGTGATTGATGTATGTCTATCTTAAGTCTCGCATAGCAAATCAACTCCTACAGGTCCACTATGTTTTTATTGAATTTAAACCTATGAACTCACCAGCGTAAGCTGACCTTTTAGCATGTTTTCTCATGTATTTAAATGATGTTTGGAGTACGTGTTCGGTGGAAGCTTGGCAAGGAGGCATGGTTCAAGGATCATATTTGACTCTAATAAATTATGGGGACCTATTTTATTAAATCATGTTTTGGGCTTAATATCTATACTTTTGGATAAATGTTTTGACTATTTAAATTTGGGATTGGTTTTGAATGAAAATGACTACCTTGTTTGCTATACTTGTGTGAGATACCAATCCAGTCGTAACGCACCGAAAACTTGATTAAGTCTTCCGCTGTACCGAGATTTGGGGGTGTTACAAGTAAGAACATCTAAGTAAACACACTCTTAATTATCATAAGAACACACCTTACAATACATAGCTTATCTTTTATTTTTTATTAGTATAATCAGTTTTTAGTTTAATCATTAGTAGTTAAAATTGGTATAAGTTACCACCCCCACTCCTATACCCTGAGATTTTACTTGTTTTCAAAAAAATATAAAAAGCTAAAAAAAAAGAATCACCCTCAACCTCACCTTCTCGTCATACATCTCTACTAGCATCTCTATTCCCTTAGAGAACGATCAACACTCTGGGCTTACCCATACTACACTGCAACGATTAGGTACACTGCCTAGTGGGTTGTAAAGCTTGCTCGTGGAAAAGAAAGTCTTTCGACCCCGAACCCGCTATCATCTTCCCCTCTCCAATCAGTCCCGATATCAGCCTCTACACCACTCGAACCAACGACAATATCATCCCCTCCAACACAAGAGTTTGGGATCTTAGGTTGATAAAAAAAACTCCTTGTTGAGATGACAAATCCTCACTCCTAGTTCTACTAGGTTCTTAAGGCTTCTCATCATCTCTTAGTAACACAAGTTTACCCTCGAGCATTTGCTTTTCAATAACACGAAGTTTTTTAAAAGAAGATGAACATGGAGTACCATATGTATCCGACAAGCTTGGAAACTATCTTTGATCCGCAACATTCAACTCCTTATTCGTCTCCTTATTACCAACTATTTTTGATTTGTTAGTCTTCTTCTTCTTCTTCTTCTTCTTCTTCTTCTTCTTATGATTATTGTTCTTCCTTCTAGAATCCAAAAAGCCACTCTTCGTGTTTATATAATGCGTCTATACATAACCACACAAACCAATACCCACGAACAAGACCGGATCAGTATGTTAATCAAATTACACCCTTTAAAATACGGTGGATTATCATGCAAAAGCTAAAAATACATCTGAAATTAAGGGTGTATTTTATACGATTTTACATTAATAAAGTTCATTTCTAACTAATTCGTTAAACAACTTTATAAAAATATAAGTTAGAGCTACAACCACAACTACAACTCATTTCGCCCAAGATACTCTAAATAGTTATGAGCAAAGTTATGCTTATAACATGTGAGATAATTTACGAAGTAAATATTGTGAGACAAATATTTGTCATTTTAAAAGAGAGAAAAAAAAACTAGTTCTAAAATACCTACAATTTTTTCGGTACAGTGTTTAGTCAAACTGTCAAAGTACATGTAGCTTGTCAAACACGCTAATAAGTCAATACAAAACCCCAAATCTTCCGAAAAACACCATTTTCACAAAATCCACTCGTCAACAATGGAAGAAGAAGACTCGATAATCCCAAACCCTAACCCTAATTTATCACTACCACCAGGCTGCCAATTCTTCCCATCAGAACAACAACTCATCACTCACTACCTAACCCTAAAAAACAACCACTCACCATCACAAAACCTAATAACTGAGATCGACTTATACCGATACGAGCCTTTCAATCTCCCCGAAAGCGCTTGTTTCTTATTCGGGCGAGAAGGAAAGAAGAAGCATTGGTATTGTTTTGAGAAAATGGGTAGAGTTAAGAGAGGGAGAGGGGAGACGAGGCGCGCGGGTGGCGGGTATTGGAAACGGAGTGGGAGTGTTAAGGATATTGTGTGTGGTGGGGTGGAAGGGGTGGTGGTTGGGGTTAGAAAGTGTTTTGTGTTTTATTTGGGGAAGGTTGCGGTGGGAAGGAGTGGTGTTAGGACTAAGTGGATAATGTATGAGTATTCGTTGGTTGATCATAAAATGGTAATAATTATGGGTTTTTCGTGTTTTGTTTATGGTTTTTGAATTGTGATTATGTATGTTTGTGTTTCCGTATATGGAAATATATTAATTGAGAATAGGAAGAAGAGTGATTCATGTTGCAACTGAAATGTACTTTGATGTTTATGTGCGTGGATCTGTTAGGTGTTTACGACTAAGGGTATCATCCGATCATGTATGAATATGCTTTGGTTGATTATAAAATGGTACTCGCAATAATCTGTTTTTATCAACGCTTAGTTTTTTGTGAAATGTACGTGGTTTTTGTTTGTTAATGTGTTGGGGTCATGGGGTATTGAATTTGTATGTGCAGGTGTAGTCGGATTGGTTTATGTATGTTTATAAATTACTAGCAGGGTACTCGCGCGTTGCAGTGGCGGGTACCCTGTAATCAAAACTTTTAGCAACAATATTATTTGATTATATATTTTCCTTGATAATAACTTTACGTATAGCGAGAATTTTAAGTAACAACTTTTTCGCACACTGTTTCATATAAGTATGGTAGAGTACCCGTGCATCTCAATGCAATAGTTATAAGAGAACGGTAATTAGTAGTATTACGAAGTTGTGACGATTGACAGTGAAAGATACATGCTAGTTAATAAATGTTGTGTAATATTCGTCACAATATTATATAACGTGTAAGCATAGAGTATAATAAATGTTGTGTCGTCTTCCCTTGCTCCAACGATGAAAATTCTGCTTAGAGAAACTTGGAGAAAAAATATAGGGTAAAGAATAAAATATGCATGTGGGAGAATATATGTTGTAACTTTAGCTTTATTATTTGTATTTTTAAAATTTTTGTTTTCGTGTTTGCATGGTTTGTACAATATGCAATATTATTTGTATTGGTTAACTTAAGAGATGTTTTAATGACATTTGTTTTCGTGTTTGCATGGTTTGTACAATATGCAATATTATTTGTATTGGTTAACTTAAGAGATGTTTTAATTTTTTTGGATGTAACTTTTATTTATGTGCAAGCTATTGAATTTCTATAATAAGCAAGCTGAATTTTTAAGTACTTCTATTTAAAGAAGACCTAAATGCTTTATAAAGGAGTAAGATAAGATAATGGTGTTTTCATATACTAGTAATGTAAATTAAATTAGCTGTACAACAACAACAACAATACCCATTTTCGCTAGACCGAGGGTATACCCAAGGTTAGGGAGACTGCTTCCATGAAGATCTCGGCAAGTTTATGTCACACACGCAAATAGTATAATAGCCTAGTACTTGCGTCCAGTTTATGCCTTTAAACCTTGCGATTTTCATTAGATATCACATAGAGACTTTAGACACTCTAGGGCCAGTTTAGAAACATTATTAGCAATTTCATAAGGCTAGTGTATGTAACAGTAAACAAAGGCACCATACCAAATTTAACAATATGTCATCACTAATCTCTAACACGATTAAAAACATTAAATTACCGGTATCCATAAATATATAGTGGTCAAGAAGCTTATTTATAATTGCAGTAGCAAGTTGACGATCATCATTGGATTCTTAATAATCTTCAGCGTTACGTAATTAGTGTCTAGATTACTGGACGGGGGTTTAATTTTTAATCGATGATGGGAAAAACATACTTTATTATAGTATATGTCAAAGTAGTGAAATATGCTATTGACATAGGAGATTGAGTTAACTATGAAAAGAGAATAAGAGCAAGAGAATGAAGAGTGAAGTTTTTGTGATTTATCTTACATTTGACAATATATGTAGATACGAGGTGTATAAATAAATGGTATGGAAATTCATATCAAGTTGGTGAATGTAGTTGATCCTGTTGAGCATAATAGCATACTAGTCACTAAAGAAATGGTATGGTGGTTCATGCTTAGAATGCACTTCATGAACTTTTGACTGATTTGTATATTCTTTAGGAGCAATATCTCAGGAATGTACATAAGCTGAACATGAGAGCTTTGGTTAGAATGTTATAATAAGGCCATCCGTGATTTCTTTATTCAAGTGGTTTTGTGCCTTCTTACACTTCACTTTATTTCAAAATTTTGTTTTGTTCTTTTAATTCTTGCCCATCTTCTGTTATTGATCTAGTCTCATCTTTTCCTTTAGGCACTTTTAGATAAGTTTGTTAGTGTTTCTTTAAGGTTTTGCTGGGTGTAGATTGTAACTTCATGTTAGTTCCATCTGGTTCACTTAGTAGCATACAAGCTGTTTATTTATATTTTTGTTCCCATTAATGTCAGTTTCACGAGAATAGGCTATATAGCTGGTTCTAGACCGATTGCTGTTTGTTTAGGTCGTTAAGTCTATTTATAATTTAGACCCGTTAGTTCCATTTGGTCCTCTTATTCATGATAGCTCAATAAAGATTTTTTTTTTTTTTTTAAACGGTGATTAGGCTCCAGGAGGTCTGATAACTGTTTATGCCCAGTTAGCTGAATTTATGTCTTTTGTGTGAGTCTAGGACAGGGTAGAAAATTTCGCAATTGTGGTAAAAGACGTGCAGGTGATTGCGTTGGTTGATTAGTTTTCAGGCCAGGACTCAATAGCTAAGCCGCGTATTCATGCTGTAGGCATTTACTCGGTCTCTTATCTTCACTGGCAGGGTGCTTTGGCTATGAGGCATCTTTTTACAAAAAAACATTTCACTAAAAACCAACCAAACTACAAAAAGCCAAATCAAGTTTTCTACTTTTACGTTGAAAGAAAAAATTGCCCCTCAAGTTAGACGACCTTTTAATACTGGTCTTAATGATAACTTTTTATTTATAGATATGTGCCTTAAAAATCAAAACAAATAAACTTAAGCGTAGTGTAGAAAAAGCTTTAGCTTTTGTTTCAAATCTTGTGTAATCTGACTGAGGTTGTAATTTCTTGTAGGTGTTGAACTTAAGTTTCAAACAGTAATATTTAAAAACAGAAAATTTGCTCGGCATTGAAATCCTTTGACTGGAACCAGCATGGTACCCCACTAGTGCGACACTAAATAGATATCTGGCGATGTGGAGTTATGTCTGCATGAGATAAACTTTTCATAACTAGTGAGACTGTGAGAGCTCAAAGAGAACATCTTATTGAAATGTTGTATGCCATTTAGCATGAACTTAAGTGTTAATGAAACTTGCCATATTTTCAAAAAAGATTATTCATCGAATCCATACTTTAGTGTAGGGGTGAATAGGATTTGATGTTTATTGATGTCCTGATATAAAGTTAGAAGAACATAGTGGAGCTAATTGGGATCATGTTCCAACATATTACATGATTGTTGGAAGCTATTATGGTATTAATGAAATAAGGTACCAAATATATAAGCAAACACGAAGACACGAATACAGAGCAATCACACTGGGGTGGTTGGAAATGAATTTTAGGTCCATTTTGTTATTTTTGAGCTGTGGTACAGGTGTTGGTTGCTCATTAAAACATAGTATATTGTGTATTTATAAATTTCATTGTTTTGTTAGATAATCAATACATCTTTGAAGGACTAAACCGCCGAAGCGGGTCGTTTATGTTGTTGTTCGATATTACCTATCTTCACCAATCTTTTAATTCTGTTATCTTTTATCAAAATACTATTTACATGCAAGTCTTTTCATTTTTGATAACTTTATGTGTCTGTATTTATTTCAGGCAGATGCTTCTTATGTCCTGTGCCGAGTGTTTGCCAAGTCGCACCACCGATGCAACATCTCCAATAATGTATTGAAGTCCAGTCACGAAAATCCTAAAACAGTGCGTCACATTGGTGTACAGTGTGATGATACCCCAGGTCCAGTCATGACTGGAAGTGGGATGATTAAGAGGAGTTCTATTGATTCTGCTGAAAATAATGGTTCGAAGAAAATTTGTACTCCAAGTGGTAAACTTTCTGATGGTCCGCCTGCTGCAGTGCAGGTAGTTAAATCTCAATTCTTTTTTGGTGATCTGGCACCATTTGTTTTATACACATCGAAAAGCTATATCTTAACTTCTGTAGTAATAGGTGATTATGATATTTATTATGGCTTTTTACAATCATATTATTCTATAGTGAATAGTCAAAGTGCTTGACATGTCATATTATTCTATATAGTTCACGTTTCTGTCTTTAGTATTATTGTAAAGGTGAAAAGACATTAAAATTCAAATTCCGTAACTGATCTGAATATTTATGTATTTTTGTGCTAACTAGAGGTTTTAACAAATTCTGTAACTGATCTAAATATTTATATGCTACCCCTCCATATGTATTTTGTGCTAACTAGAGGTTCTAACTATGGTGTTTATTGTAATGAGGTCAGTACAAATGGCATGAAAATGTAATTTGTTTATAATGTTTTGTAAGGCTGCCTGCTGCCTTTGAGTTTTTGAGTGAAAGAATGTTTGAAATCAAGCTACCCCACATGCATAAAAATATGTTTTGTCTCCTTATGCTCATTTGGATCAAGTTAATAATATTTATTCATGGACATATGCAGGAGAATGCAATGGCTTTCGAAGGAGACTTCCTTGAACTAAATGATTTGCTGTGTCCTCTTTAGTTGGACTAAAACAATTGCTTGATGGGATTGATTACTGCCATCCGATTAAATGAGGCACTACCTCAGACTACACTGGAAAACCTAGAAAGGTTTCATGAAAATCTAGTTTCAATATTTTCAGCTGTGGAGTTGACAATATTGTCACAAGGCTGGTCTACCAAGGTATTTTATTTGCTAATTCCCCTTTTTTTCTTTTCTTGTATTAATCTGGAACACCAAACAGTCAATTTTGTCTTTTGGATTGGGCATGCAGATTTGCCTTGTGGTTTTGACAGGCACTTTTGCTGTCATGGAAGGGAGAGTATTATGATACATGGAAAGACTGGTCACGTTATGGCTAAACCAGTCCGTATCAGATGCTTCATCTCGTCTGTCCTGTTCAGACTGTTAGTTGTCCGGTTATCTTTCTGTTTCCTTAATGACTTGCTTGAACCTCTGGCTGTATTGCCTATTTTAGATGTGTGTTGGGTTCTGTAATATATTTTAAAACGTGAATTGTTGAAAGAACATGCTTTGTACAATGTGTGGTAAGCTGTCAATTAATATGTTTATTTGGAGTGATGAAATTGGGTCTTGCAGGTGAAAAACTGAATGTTGGAGATTTTTGTAGGTTCTTTGATCACTTGTGTACTTGGAAGTTTGCAGGAAGGTTTTTTTTGGTTGCACCTTTTCAAGAGCACGAGTTGTGTGACCTGTGTCTGTTCTCGATCACTGGCTTGCGGCCGGAGTGTACAAAATAGGGGCACAGCCGTAAAATTGAAAGGAGATGGTATACACTGTCCGGTTCTCGGTTCCTGTTTTAACGAAATATTGGTTCCTAGTTTGGCCATTTTCTTTATCGATCCGGTGCAAAATTGGTTTTCTTTCTACCTTTTTTTTTCTTTCTAATTTATTTATAGATTTTGTGGAGTAAAAATATGGTTTTGAATTAGGGGGCTGGGTCATTGTTCCGAGTTACGGCTTTCTGGATCCTCTGTTCACAAGTTTTCTGAGAAACCAAACCACAACAATTCAGCCCACAAAAAACCAAATTTAAGTTGGTTTCTAACCTTAGTTTCTACCAAACGATTTGATTTTAGCTTTTGTTATACAGCGTACCCTACATTATACTCCATAAAATGGGCGTCATGAGCCTTCCGCCAAATGAAAGCTTGGTCCGGTCATCTGGGCTATGTCAAACTTTTATCAGGCTTTTTAAACCGTTTTGTTTAAGGCCTCGGGTCACCCTTTTTCTCCCCCTAATATATTTTATTGGCTATATATCTATTTCCTCCAAAGATATAGCACGTAATGGACACCGGTCATTTCATTCAACAAAGCATTAAAGCTGGTGGTTGAAGATGGCGGGTGGTGAAGGTGGCCATGTGTAAGTTGTGCGAAAAACTCTTTAGGCCTTACCCAGTTCAACATGTCATGTAGAGAAGTCTTGCTCAAACTTGGCTAAGTATTGCCAGGTAATTAATTCATTAGCTACAAAGTTACGTAACTACCTTGCTGTTTGCAATTGTTCAAAACAACCCACGATTGACGATCCACATGTAGAATTATAATGCAAAAGATGTTAGAGAAGCTGGGTATCAGTCTCTTCATTCCTGTAACGTATCGGCAATTTGGTGATCTGGTACTTATTTGGTAGAGTAAATTTGAAGTAAAATGCAAAAACCGATGTGGTTTGGCTAGTCGCATGGCATAGTTCCTACTTCCTACAACTTTCAAAGTGCATAGCATTAGAATAGATGAAACTCTGAAATCTTAAGTGCAATCCTTGCGTGGGACAACAGGGACCGAACCTGCGGTTTTGCCGAATCACAAGGACGGTTTTGGCAGTGTACTTTTTTGTTAACAATTACTAAGATACCAAAACTCATAAAGAAGCTCAAGTGTTCAAGGGAAATCCATATGAGCTGAAATGAATCTCGACTCATTTGATCTTGTGTCGACTCAACTTCCAAACGCGATCAAGCTTGTAAATCGATTTCATGTAGTGTTAAAATGAAAAGTTTGTTTACGTCTCAGAACAAAAACTTGTCTAATAAGTCACTACTTAAGTTAACTTTGGTTTTATGTTTTTATTCATGTTTTCACACTTCATTTGGCTTTGCTCAAAAAAAAAACACGTCATTTGGGGTTCAAACGGGCTACATATAATTCATTAGTTTCTTGCATGGGTTGAGTGAATGAAAGTGGAGACAAGTTAAATTTTCTTTGAGGTTATTAGTAAAAGCAACCATTAAAATTTACCACACAAGCTTCTATGATACGTTAAGTTGTTTAGGTTCGAGTTTATACGTGACTTGGTGAATCATAAATAAGTTTTGAAGGCTTAAAACATGTCGCGTACGTAACGAATGTTTCAAAGAACTAAATAACGAGACTATAAGCTATTCTTTGTATTGAAATGACTCGAAAACTTACAACACCAAAAGGTGGTGGTGAGATACGTATGAGGATATGAACGAGAACGAAAGAGAAGCTCGTCCTTTAACCTAGCTTCCCATGACCTTAAACCCATATCGACTTAACCCAAAAGACTTCTTAAAAACCTTTCAAACCAACCCAATGCTTTTTCCTTTCTTCTTTACTCGGCAGTAACGAAGGAGATGCAAAGAGAATATGTTTTGTGTTTTGTAAGTGTAGGAAAATGAGCTAAGGGTTAATGTGTTTAAGTAGAGGTTTACGCATGCAATTAGGGGTTGATATTGGGTTTATAGAGTAATCCTTTTCGTTCAGACGAAAGCATGAGGAGTGATGGGACAAGAGATACATGTTGGTACCTTAATGATGTGATTAGGATCTTAGTTACTAACTTAAGTTTTTTTTTTTAAAATGAAATGTGTGTTACCAATTTTTACTAGGGGCCTTCGTTATTTTAGTCACAAGGTGCGTTTTTTATACACGTCACAAAAATAACACAGCCAACTATACAGTGTGTTTGGGCTTCATCAATACCAAGCCCAAAGTAATAAAAAAAATGTGTTTGTTAGGCTTGTGAAATATGGGTCGAAGCCCATTTGTAATATAAGGGTGTTCGTTTGGCTCAAGGCTCGCAAGGCCCAAAAGAAAAAGTCGGGCTAGATTAGCCCAATAGTTAATTTAGTTTTAGTACGCGTTTGAGCTCGTTTGAAATGAATTGTGAGTTACGTCACATAATAGTTGATGAATATAATTCGTAGTTGAATTGTTCAAGTAAAAAAAAATTAACTCGTAAAAATGGTTAATTAAAATCTCAAATTGAATTACTTTGCCTTTAACATTAATTAATGACTGGGTAAATTACGGGATATTACACCTTATGCCATATATTTTTATAAACTCGATATATATGAAATATGATATAAATATATAAGTATTTTTATATTTTTTGCCGCATTATGCCACGCCTTATAAATGCAAAAGCTTTGCCTTGGTCGCAAAGGCGTGAGGTTTGATCATGCCGTCATGCCAGGCCACACCACGCCTCGCGCTATTTATACCTTGGTTGGGACATCTACATCCCTCCGTCAATAAACCTTGAGACAATATACATTCATAAGGACGAATGATATAAATGTTTTCATGTTAATAGCCAATGTGGGTCTAATATGAGTGATATTTTTGTCTTTTTGCTTAAACATGGATGTAAATACCCCCTAAGGATGTATATAGTCAAATGTGAGTCTAACACGAGGGGTATTACAAGCAAAAAGATGAACATACCTTTTATGTTAGACTAACGTTAACAAATAATGGAAAAAAGTTTGCATCATTCGTCTCTAGGGATGAATATACTCTAACATTTGTTAACGGAGGGATATATTTGAACCAACATATCTTACATAAATTTAAACTTTGAAATATGACAAATTACAATCATGTATTTTGGAGTTTACTCTTAATAGTAATATTACAATATGAATATTATCAAAATAATATTACAATATGCATGAATATTATCAAAATATAATTGCAATAATTAAATGCGAGTACATATAAAGGAAACTCAAGTGAAGCATGTAAACTCAACTTTGACATTGACAAGTGTGAAAGTTTAGAGATTATGCATATATGCATGAATATTATCAAAATAATATTACAATATGCATGAATATTATCAAAATATCATTGCGATAATTAAATCCGAGTACACATAAAGGGAACTCGAGTGAAGCATGTAAACTCAACTTTGACATTGACAAGTGTGAAAGTTTAGACATTATGCATTCACGTATGGATAAAATCACTCCAACAAAGTTTGTTTTCATCGTTGTATTGATGATCACAACATGTATGTTATATCTGTCAACTTCTCTATTATAACACTTAAGTGTATATCATATGTGAAATTTGAATCCATTACCGTCTATACTCAATTATGTGTTTATAAATCATCTATCATTTATAATGTATATAAACTATCTTTAGTTGTATTTGGATGTTCATTGCTTAGTATGTACGTCTTTACTTGTATGTACAAAACTTAAAGCAACCAATAAACTATTGGATAGATATTATTATTTTTCTGAAAGAAATCATCATAAAAAGTTAATCCTTTCACTTTACGCATACTAACAAATTTTTTTCATTTGATAATTGACTTATATTATATGTTTATATCTACTTAAATATAAATTCTTTGTCAAATTTGTTTAAATGACAGTGGTTGAAGTAAGAGGAAAAAGCAGTCCAAATCTTGCTGCCGCTACTCATTTGGATGTAAATGGCGAGAGTTGCAAGAGGAAATCTTGTAGAGAAGGAATTCAAAATCTTGAGACGGAAATATGTCCCGCTCCTGATTGCAAAGATAAAGCTGACTGTGACGGGTATTGTGATCCAAATCCAGAACCCTTTTGTCAAAATGGAACATGTTGTTGCTGGTAAAGCATGTATTCAAAAAATTGCTAATAATATGTGAAATATTTGTTGGAGTACCCTTCACCTCTTGATGAGTCTGATTCAGCTCGCATAGTGTTTTTTCTTTTCTTATATTACCCAACACATAAGTTTAAAATCATAGTGTACCCTGTAATAAAATTTCAGCAAGGGATCTTTTTCAATTTTAGCTTTCCATTACCCCATAGATGAAACTTGAACAATTTTAGTGGGGGGGGGGGGGGTCTTGTTGGGAATACGTGTAACTATTATCAAGTGTTGGTCATTTAATTATGTAATAGATTGCTTAGTTATTAGGCTTATATGTTATTTTATATGTTTAGGCTTATGAAGTAAGCCAATGAGCCTATGCTTAGGCCCAATCGTATGGAAGGAAGGATCTAGGAGTGTTGCCCTAGCATCCTCTCCTATATAAACACATGTAACATACTCTTATTCTTGTTGGTTATTTCATATATGCAAGTAAACATTCGTTAAAAAAAAAGGAAGGTGTGCTTTTGCTTTCTTTCACTTCTTTGGCTTGACGTCTCATGCATCTTTGACTTCTTGTTGGTTATTTCACATATGCAAGTAAACATTTGTTAACAAAAAAAAAAAAAAAAAAAAAAAAAAAAAAAAAAAAAAAAAAAAAAAGGTAGGTGTCCTTTTGCTTTTTTTGACTTCTTTTGCTTATCCCTTTAGACGGATATTAATGAAGCTACGCTTCAACACGGATCAGTGATGATAAAGGTTCAACAACAAAATAAAACTTTTAAAAGATTAAAATTGAACCGGTTCTGAGATCTTGTGATGTTTTCTTTTTATTCTTTGAGTCTCATTGAAGTGTTGGTATGAGATTGTGATAAAGTAGTGATGGTTATGGTTTGTGTTGGCGTTTAACGTGGTAGTGATGATTTAGTTTTAATTTCAGTCGATTTATTTTCTTTTCATTTAGATTTGGTATTGGTGTTGGACTGATGATGTACATAAACTGAGGTCACATAAAGCCTGGTACTATGGTTGTGGTCAAGAGTTCTTTCTTCATCTTCTTTTATACTTTTGTTCATTTTACGAATATTCGTAAGTCTTATTCGTAACCTTATTCATAAACGACTAAATTCGTAAACGATCTTATTCGTAAATGACCTTACTCATAAAATCAGGTACTTACTCGTAAATCCTAATTCGTAAAGTCTTAGTCGTAAGACTGGTTCTAATTCGTAAATTAAGGGATTTACAAATTTCTTTCCAAGAAATTCGTAAAATAGTCTCTTATTCGTAAGATGAGGGTTGACTATTTAACCACCTGTTCCGATGACTTTTCCGACCAAAAAATCCGATCAGCTTAAAAAAACCTCACTTCTTGACCCGTTTGACCACAATATCCGACCATTATATTTCACGGATATCGTACAAAAATCACTTAAAGATGAGTTAACATAAAAAACTGTATCTTGGACTAAAAAAGACGCAAGAAAATAGTTTTATAAAACTGGATATGAATGGACTATGATTTTTTGACCATTAGGATTCAATAAAATTGTATAAACTGTTACCAATAAAGATAAGAAATTTTTTCCATATTCACAAAAAGTGTGGTAAAATAGTTTCAATACATGATTCGAATCCACACAAATCAACACTTATAACAACCTTGGCTCGTTATACCAATTGTAAAACCGTAAATATATATGATTTATGTGGTTCGGAAGGTCGAGGTTGATCAAACATGATGAAACAATACATTGTTCTAGTGAGAGAAAGTAGAGAGATGGTGGAGAAAAAAACAAACTATATTAGATTGAAACAATGAATTGTTACACAATGATTTTCCCACACCCCTCATGGAGAGTTATGAGGGGTATTTATAGGCTCATTACAACATAAATATCCTACTTGTACAATAGTAGTCCATGCGGGCACAACTAACTACATATCTAGTCCAATTTACGTGTAGGACGTTATCTTTATAAAAAGGCGAGGCTAACAGGCCGAAAATCCGAAACTACTGAAAGTTCAAAGCTAGACAAGTATATCAGAAGAGAAATCAACATAGTCGTATATATTAAAGAAAGACATGCGTTAAATGTTAAAGCAAAAGAGAAAGGTTACAACTCGGCTCGACGGCCTTTAAGGTTTTTGAACACATCAAATACGATTCAAGTGTTTTATAATTTGCCATGATTATTCCTGCTATCCACATAAACATAAAAACATTACAATAGTTCAAGCATTAAAGCCTCAAAGCAGAGTCCATTATAAAAAGAAACCAGAACTTTTAAACTTTGAAGCTAAAAACATAAGAAAGGAAGCTAAAAAAGATAGTAAATTTGATATATATTACAACTGATATATGTCAGATACACTTGATAACCTATTAAAAAACTAAAAACATCATTAAAATTTAACAATTAAACATAAAAAATATTAAATGCGATTGTTAAATAGCGAGTTTCATTAATCTGTTGGTCAATTAATTTATAAAAAGTTTTGGGAGGGCCGATCAAAAATTTCTTGGGAGGGCCAAACACAAAATTTATAAAAGACATTTACACTATCAACCGTGAATCTTGGGAGGGCCGGGTCCCTATGAAGGTCCGTTTATGCGTTACCCTAACTTCACAAATAGCGATAATATTAGTCTTGATTACCTTTAAGCAAAGTGATGGGCAATATTAAACAAATTCATATAAAAACTATAGAGACATGACGGGATGTTGCAGTAATATAGAGGTGGTAGTTGGTAATGTTATAAAGGAATGAGACAAAGTAGATGATAGTGGCCCGTAGTCGCAAAAGGTAGCAGACATGTTGGTACCTTAATGATGTGATTAGGATCTTAGTAACTTAAATTTTCTTAAAAATGAAATGTGTGTTACCAATTTTTACTAGGGGCCTTCGTTATTTTAGTCACAAGGTGCGTTTTTTATACACGTCACAAAAATAACACAGCCAACTATATAGTGTGTTTGGGCTTCATCAATACGAAGCCCAAAGTAATAAAAAATGTGTTTGTTAGGCTTTTGAAATATGGGTCGAAGCCCATTTGTAATATAAGGGTGTTCGTTTGGCTCAAGGCTCGCAAGGCCCAAAAGAAAAAGTTGGGTTATATTAGCCCAATAGTTAATCTAGTCTTAGTACGCGTGTGAGCTCGTTCGAAATGTAATGTGAGTTACGTCACATAATAGTTGATGAATATAATTCATAGTTGCATTGTTCAAGTAAAAAAAATTAACTCGTAAAAATGGTTAATTAAACTCTCAAATTGAATTACTTCGCATTTAACATTAATTAATGACTTGGTAAATTAAGGGATATTACAGTGAGAAATGATAGAGGGACCTAAACTTAGGCCTAATTTTAGGCCTAAAACCAAGTGTCATCATCCTGATGGTTGTTAAATAAGTGGGTCCCTATCTGCAGCCATCAGGATGATGACACTTGGTTTTAGGCCTAAAATTAGGCCTAAGTTTAGGTCCCCCTATCATTTCTCTATTACAGTACCTATCCGTTAAACATAATTTTGACCCAGAATTTTAATATGTGGTAGTTTTTGGGGTTGTGTTAGGAAATAAGTGTGGGTAATTGGCACGAATTTGGTCTTCACGCTCCCAAGTGTACTCTGGTCCTCTCTTAGAGTTCCATCTAACTCTTACGATGGGAATACAACTTTGCTTTAACTTTTTAACATCTGTGTCCATGATCTCTACCAGCTCTTCTAAAAAGTTGAGCTTATCATCAAGCCGAATCTCTTTCAGCGGAATGACTAGAGATTAATCTGATAAGCACTACTTCAGATTTGATACGTGGAAGGTATTGTGTACTTTACTGAGCTCCTCAGGTAGTTCAAGTCTGTATGCCACTGGGCCAATCCTTTCTAGGATTTTGAATGGCCCAATGTATCTGGGATTTAGCTTTCCACGGTTTCCGAATCGGACCATTCCCTTCCAAAGAGATACTTTCAATATGACTCTATCTCCAACCTGGAATTCCATGGGCTTTTGCCTCACATCGGCATAACTATTTTGTTGATCTCTTGCAGCTTATAGACGTTGTCTGATTTGTACTTTTTTCTCAGTTTTTTCTTGAATAATTTCGGGTCATGTGAGTTGGAAATCTCCAATTTAGCCCAACAAAAGGTGACCGGTACTTCCGACCATAAAGTGCTTCAAACGGTGTTGCCTTGATACTGGCGTGGTAGCTGTTGTTGTAGGAGAATTTCGCTAATGGTAAGTGTCTATCCCAACCTTTCCCAAAATTGATCACACATGCTCGTAGCATATCTTCTAAGGTTTGAATAGTTCTCTCACTTTGACCATCGGTCTGCGGATAATATGCAGTGCTCATATCTAATCGGGTACCCAAGGCCTTCTAAAGTGACTTCCAAAATCTAGACGTGAAGCGGCTATCACAGTCTGAGATAATGAAAATTGGCACTGCATGCCGTGAAACTATTTCCTTCATATATAACCGTGCAAGAGTACCCGTCTCGTTTGTTTCCTTGATTGGCAAGAAATGTGCGGATTTGGTAAGACGATCAACGATGACCCAAAAAGTGTCAAATCCACCTGATGTATTAGGTAGCTTCATAATGAAATCCATTGTTATCCTTTCCCATTTCCATTCTGGAATCTATGGTTGTATCAACAAGTCGGATGGCTTTTGACACTCGGCTTTAACCCTAGAGCAGGTTAAACAGTTTCCGACATACTCAACGATATTAGTATTCATGTTTGGCCACCAATATAGTTTCTTGAGATCCTAGTACATCTTGTTAGAACCTGGATGAATGGAGTACTTGGACTTGTGAGATTCATGCATAATGATGTTACGTATTCCTCCATAGAGTGGGACCCAACTTCTGTCATTAAAACAAAACATTCCATCCGATTCTTTTCACGAATCCATTTTCATTCTCTGGCATACTGTAGACTTTCTCGCTTGGTTTGTTTTCTTCTTTGAGAGCTTGGATCCGAGCCTCAAGGATTTTCGATGGAAGGGGTGAACTAATTGTCATTCCTAGAGATCTGACTTTGAGGGGTTTAAGTCGCTCCTTTCTGCTCAAGGCATCTGCCACAACATTTTCCTTTCAAGGGTGATAGCGAATCTCGCAATCATAGTCACTGAGTAACTCTAGCCATCGGAGTTGTCTAATGTTCAACTCCTTCTGATCAAGAATGTGCTGAAGACACTTATGATCTTTGAATACTGTGCACTTGGTGCCGTGTAGGTAGTGTCTCCACATCTTAAGAGTAAAAACCACTACTCCTAATTCCAAATCATGGGTGGTGTAGTTCTTTTTGTGAGTCTTTAGTTGTCAAGATGCATATGCGATAACTTTGCTCCTTTGCATCAACAAAGTACCCAAACCCTGATATGATGCATCACAATATACCATGAATTCTTCACTTCCTCCTAGCAATGCTAAAATTGAAGCTTCACAAAGTTTTTGTTTCAAGAGTTGGAAAGCTGACTCTTGAGCTTCTTCCCAGTTAAACTTCTTGTTTTTCTGTGTCAATTCTATCAAAGGTTTGGCGATTTTTGAGAAACCTTCAATAAACCTTCGGTAATAACCAGCAAGACCTAAGAATTGGCATATCTCTGTGGGTTTTGTAGGAGATTACCAATCCTTAACAGCTTCGATCTGTTAGGAATTAGAAAATTCCCGGTATTAAAGAGTCGGTCACCTCAAGTATATGTAATCATTAGAAAGCTCGTAGTCGTAGTTATTTTAAGTTAAGTAGTATTTAGTTAAGTAACACCGTGGAGGACGGACGGGTCTTTACCCACTGTATGCCTGATCCACAGCCCGATGTGTGGCGATTTATGTAAGACTATAAATACTCTCTACCTTCCAAGGTAGAGAGTTGGAGCTCATAATAATATCTTTCACTTTCTCTCACTAAGTTCCCTAAACCTCTAACTTTCTCTCTCTAGAATTCCATCTATATGCTACTTTGTGTTATGGTTTGATGTGTATGTGAAAAGTAATACTACCTCCGTCTCAATTTAATTGTCCACATTTCCTTTTTGGGATGTCTCAAAAAAATTGTCCACTTTCCATTTTTAGTAAGAAAAAAGAGAAGTTAGTGGAGGAATATTCTATATGAGTGGTTGTGAATTGTAGTGGTCCCACTTTTATTAAACTTTGTGTTTTTTGTCTAGTGACAATAATTTTGAGACGGAGGGAGTATCTTACAATTGGTATCAAGAGCCATGGTTGGATCATATCTTGCACATCTTTGGATTTCTAGTGGTTTTTAGGTGGTTTTTAAGTTTGAAAAAGTTTAGTGGTTTTTGCATCATTTGGTTGATTTCTTGTGTTAAAGTTTGAATTTTGTTAGTACTTTTATGTTTAGAATCATCACAAGTGTTTAGGTTTTCATTTGGTAAGCTTGAATCATCTTGGTTGGGTTGTTTTTGGATTGAAAAGTGATGTTTATATGGTTTTTCAAGCTAGCGACTTAGCTCACTGACTATTCTCTTCATAGCGACTTGCTTTACAAATTTGTAGCGAGTTACAGCTTTAAACCTAGCGAGTTAGATCTAGCGAGTTAAAGTACAAGTAGTGGACTCTCCACTACGAGTAGCGACTTGGTGGTAGCGACTTGGTCTGTAGCGAGTTGCTCTTTAGCGACTTGTATCTTTAGCGACTTGAGTAGCGAATTGCTGCCAAAATTTTGCTAGCGACTTGAGGCTTAGCGAGTTACTACTTAGCGACTTGCATTTGTCTAGCGACTTGGGACTCTAGCGACTTAGTGGTGTAGCGAATTAAGTGTTAGCGACTTAGTGCATTATCTTCTAGCGACTTAGTGCATTATCTTCTAGCGACTTAGTGCATTATCTTCTAGTGACTTAGTGCATTATCTTCTAGCGACTTGAGTGATTGTTTACGGTTTTCTCTTGATTTAGTAAAATCCCGTGAAAGAATCTATTTCCCGGTTTAATCATAGAGTTATTAAATCCCGTATAATATGTTAACATGTCTACCAACGTTCCTACTGTAATCTCCACTGTTGCCGAGGATGTTCAAGCAGCTGGCTCAGATACTCGTCCACCCATGCTTGACAGAACTGACTACGATTCTTGGGCTCAACGAATCAGACTGTATTGCCTTGGAAAGGAAAATGGTGTCAACATTCTCAAATCCATTGATGAAGGACCATATCGAGTTGAGACGACTAGAGACATACTTGATACTAATGAAGATGGTACTCCTGTTTACGGAATGGACAGACCTAAGATGTATGATGAGCTTGATGATAAGGATAAAAAGAGATTTGATGCAGATATCAGGGCTTCAAACATTGTTCTTCAAGGTCTTCCTAAAGACATCTACAAGCTGATCAATCATAACACTGATGCTAAGGCAGTTTGGGATAATGTTAAGATGCTTCTCTCAGGTTCAGAATTAACTATGGAAGACAGAGAATCCCAACTCTATGACGAATTTGAGCACTTCAAGATGAAACCAGATGAGAATGTCTATGAGTACTATGTGAGATTTCATAAGTTAGTTAATGACATGAGGAACATCAGAATGACTATGCCTAACATTCAGTTGAACTCAAAATTTGTGAACAACATGAATCCCGAATGGCACAAGTTTGTTACCGCTGTGAAGCTTACTAAAGGATTGAAGAATACAAACTATGAGCAACTCTATGCCTTCCTCCTTCAGAATGAGAGACATGCTATGTTTGAAAAATTGATTCTCAATCAGTTCAAAACCAACCCGGGAGAGACAAGCTCGTCTAATGATTCAACTGCCTTCTACTCAAACATCGGAATCACAACCAAAGCTTCACAAGTCATACCCTTGGGTAATGGTAATCACAAACTCATTCCTGATCCTATGTACAAACAAGCTGATGCTGATGCACACATGGGAAACTTCATTAATCAACTAGCTCTTCTGATTAGCCAAAACATGAATTCTCTCCCACAAACCAACAACAACCTCAGAACAACATCTAACCCACACAATCAAGCTACCGTTAAAGATGGAAGGATCGTGGTGCAACCAGTTCAGGAAAGACAGTATGATCAGGGAAGAGGTGGTGCTGGTAGAGGTTATGTGGGCAATCAGAATCGAGGAAGGAATGGTAACCAAGGTCAAGCTAAGCCGATCAAATGCTATAACTGTGGTGGTGAGGGACACATTGCAAGGAACTGCACATCTCCAAAGCGTCCACAGAATGCTGATTACTTCAGAGATAAGATGCTGCTGGCACAAGCTCAGGACAATGGGGCTGCTTTGAATGAAGAGGAATTGATGTTTCTTGCTGAGGGCAATGCCAAGACCTATGATGCAGATGTGGATGAGCAGCCTATTCAGGAGATAGGTCACAATCATCAGAATGCCTTTCAAGTCGCTGACTGTGATGCATACGACTCTGATGTGGATGATGGACCTACGGCACACACAATTTTTATGGCTAGCATTTCTCCAATGGTTTCTCCCAAGGTCTCCTCTTCACCACTAGCTGGGCCATCCCATGACAAGCTCATCTCAGAGGTATTAAAACTATACGATGATGCTGATGTGCAACAGATGCATGACAAAGTACAATCAACTGAAACTATTGAATCAAATATTGAAAATATGGGTAATATCGATATTGTCCCATATGATCAATATGTGAAACAAAGTGAAAGTGAAGTTGTACCAAGTGATGCATCTTCTGCAGTCAACAATGACTATGTTTTTGATGAATACACTGCATGTGCCCCTGATGATTCAGTAATTTCTGAACTAAATGCCTATAAAGAACGTGTTGCTATTTATGAACAACGTGCTAAGTTTGAGTTGACCACTCGTGAGCAGGAAATGGATGACCAAGTGAGTACAGTAATTAGAAAAAGTAAGTTTAGAGAAGAAGTATTGAAACAAGAATTAAATTCCTTGCAAGAAAAACTTTCTAAAACAGCTAAACAAAAACAAGAACTTCAAGAAAATGTGAAAATGCTTAAGCAAGAATTTAATGCAAAGGAATCAAAACTCTTGAGAGATTTTTCTAATCTGAAAACTTTGAAAAACAAACTTGAAAACAAGTTGTACATACAAGGAAACACCATTCAGACTGCTCACATGGTCACGAAACATCGAGTCTTAAGCGATAAGCATAGCATTCCCCTTGTTGAGGAACCAAATCCAGAGGTAATTAAAAAGGCTAGAAATGCTCATAAGGTGCTTTATGATGGTAATGAAATCCTTAAGCCTAGGCAGAAACCTAGTTGCGTTGAGTGCACTGAGGAAGATAAGAAATCAAATGAAATCACTAGGGAAAAGATGAATAAGAAACAAAATGATCCCAAATGCAAAGAGAAAAACATAATTATCACTCCTCACGATTACAAGAAGGAAAACTGGATTTCCTTGAACAAGTTTAAGCCTCAGACATTGTTGACTCCCGAACAAGTCTTCTGGAAAAAGGATTTAGATAAGCAGAAAGCGGAAAATATTGTTGAAACAAACCCTCCCCTTTGGAAAATGCCTAGAGCGACTGTGTATCCTCCTAATACACCAATGCATCTTGTACCTAGAACAATTGCCACTAAAAGCAAGACATTAATTAGCCAATACGTTATATTTCAACTATTTGTTGATTTTGAGAAAACTTGCAAGAAAAGGATCACACCCACTGGTATAACTGAAGGAGAAAGGGGTTTTGAACAAATGAAAGAATGTTATTTAACTGAGGTCATGCCCTTATTTAAACTTCTAAAAGATCACTTTGAGAGTCTTAAAAAGGGGATAGAAACTGATATTAAGGGAATGGAAAAGGAATTTGATGGAATGGTTGTTGAAGTTAGTGACTATGAGCGTGCACTGAAATATAATGAGATTGAGAGAAAGAACCTGCATACATTAAATGAGAATCTTATTACTGAATGTGTTGCTCAAGATGTGTTTTTCACTGCTTCAAATTGCTCTATTAATGCTTCCAAATTTCATGAACTATCTGTGGCCCTGAAAGTCTCCCATGATCGTGTCATTGAGCTTGAAAAAACTAATTCTAAACTAAATGAGAAAATTGAACTGGATGATCACGACAATTTGGTTAAACATTTTTCTAAACTAGAAGTTGAGTATTTTAATTTACAACTAAAATATCAACATCTCAAAGAAAATGTAAAAACTTCAAATATCAAGACATCTTCAGATGCTCCAGAGTTTGATGCAGTTTTTCAAATTAACAAACGAGATGAACAGATTCAAGCTCAGTGCAACACGATCAGAAAGTTGAAAGCCCAAATCTCTCAATTAAAGGGTCAAACGAACAATATGACAGGCTCCCAAATGCCTCCTCCTTTAGATTCTCAGAATTCTCAAACGTTTCATCTTCAAAACCTAGTAAATGCTTTACAAAAGGAAAACGAAAGTTTTCTAGAAGAAAATGAAAAGGTTAAACGTCATTTCAATGAGTTATTTGAATCAATTAAAGTCACTCGTAACAAAAACAACGAACAAATAGCTTCATTGCAAAAGGAAATTGAGAATCTGAAGAGTCAGGTAAAAGGGAAAATGCCAATGACCAATGGGGATAATGTTGTATCAAAGGTTCACTCTTGTAATAAATATGCTTTATCTGTGACATATATCCCTCCTCATCTAAGGAACAACAAACTTGCCATTCAAACATACTTCTCATCCCTTAAGGATTGCCTAGAATGTCTGCGTGAGATTGTTGAAGAGGATAAGCTAGAGAAACCTCATGATAATGCAATTGGACATGCATGCTTATATGCCAAACGATCTCAAGAAATCTTAGAATGCTTGATCACAATATGCCCAAAGTCATTAGGTGAGAGAGTTAATCCTTTGATTCCATGCTCAATGCCTAACGCTAAGTATGATATGCATTCGATTCCCAATGTTTTGAATGTGAACCGTAGTGTGCCTTTAAGTAGTTCAGATTCCAGATCTGTCAATGCTAAGAAAGAGAACTCAAGTGTGCCTTCTAGGAGTACAAATCACAGTACCTCTAGTTTTATGAAAGTGAACCTTAGTGCACCTGCATGTAGTTCAGATCCCACCACATCTAAACAGGTGGTGCAAAGAGTAGTAAAACAAACTAATGTTCCCATTCCCTCTACAGGAGTAATCAGTGACATTAAAGGGAGCAGGTCAAAGTCTCAAGACAATACAAGGAATGATAGGACCTCTCAAGCTAAGAATGTGCACTGGAAGAGAGTAGAAGAACAATCTAGGAACTTTAAGCTTGAATTGAATAAAACGAATCGTGTTGATTCTAGTATTAGCCATAGGCGTACTGTAATTAATTCGAATTCCGATACTATTTGCAAACCTTGTACTGATGTCTGCTTGAATTCTGTCTCTAATCATGAATGTGGTGTTAATGTTCTGCCTAATGATGTTAATTGTCCAGTTAATATTGTTAATGCTAAAATTCATGCTAAGAAGGCTAAAAGGCAAAAACGAAAGAAAGTTAGAAAACAGTGGAAACCCACAGGAAGAACATTCAGTAAAATAGGCTTTTATTGGACACCTGTTGGTCTTAAGACTAATCAGATAATGCCCACTAGAAAATGGATGCCTACTGGTAGAACTATTCCCTTAAGAAGTGATCACACTGTGAACAGGGCTAATACTGACACTAGTACTGCATCTATTCACAACGATTCCATTGCCTCACTTTCTGATATGAATGCTTCTATTTCTGATGTGGGTGTTCCAAACATTGTTACTAACCAAATGGAACCCATTCTTGCATGGGGATCCCAATTATCCAGTTATCCATTCTTGTCTGTGTTCAACTGCAGATCGTTCAAATCGTTCTGTGGTACCTGGACTCAGGCTGTTCCAAGCATATGACTGGAGACCGGTCGCGGCTCATGAACTTCGTGAGCAAATTCATCGGGACTGTTAGATTTGGTAATGATCATTTCGGTGCTATTATGGGTTATGGAGATTATGTTGTTGGTGATAGTGTCATCTCTAGAGTATATTATGTGGAAGGTTTAGGTCATAATCTGTTCTCTGTTGGTCAATTCTGTGATTCTGATCTAGAAGTAGCCTTCAGAAAACATACCTGCTTTGTTAGAGATCTTAATGGTAAGGAACTGTTAAAAGGAACTCGTGGCTCAAATCTTTACACCATCTCTATCGATGACATGATGAGGGCCTCTCCAATCTGCTTGTTATCAAAGGCTTCTAAAACTAAGTCATGGTTATGGCATCGTCGTCTCAATCACTTGAACTTCGGCACCATCAACGATCTTTCCAGAAAGGACTTAGTTGTAGGTTTACCTAGACTAAAGTATGAAAAGGATCATCTTTGTTCAGCATGTCAATTGGGAAAAAGCAAGAAGCATGCCCATAAACCCAAACCTACTAACTCTGTCACAGAAGTTCTTCATATGATTCATATGGATTTATGTGGACCAATGAGGGTGCAGAATATCTTTGGGAAGAAATATGTGTTAGTTGTGGTTGATGATTACTCTAGATTCACCTGGGTCAAGTTCTTAAGGACAAAGGATGAAACTCCTGATATCATCATCAAACTCATCAAACAGCTACAGGTTCAACTAAACAAAACGGTCAGAATTATCAGAACAGACAATGGAACTGAGTTTGTCAACAAACAACTTAGTGAATTCTATGAAAGCGTTGGAATCAGCCATCAAAGAAGTGTTCCACGAACCCCTCAACAGAACGGTGTAGTTGAAAGACGAAATCGTACCCTTGTTGAAGCCGCTAGAACAATGCTGATCTACTCAAAGGTTCTAATGTTTCTCTGGGCTGAAGCAATTGCCACTGCATGCTACACACAAAATCGTTCCCTAATTCACACTATTCATGGAAAAACTCCATATGAACTTGTCCACAACAGAAAACCTAATCTATCTTTCCTTCGTGTGTTTGGTGCCTTGTGCTATCCAACTAATGAGGGTCAAGACTTGGGCAAACTTAGGGCTAAAGCTGACATTGGAGTATTTGTTGGATATGCACCAAACAAAAAGGGATACCGAATCTACAACAAAAGAACCCGAAATATCATGGAAACAATTCACGTTACGTTTGATGAGCTGACCGGTCAAATGGCTCCTGGACACTCCAGCTCAGGACCCGCACTTCAAAACAGTCCCATTGGTTCATCCCTTGTTCCAAACTCCTCTCAAGAAACTCCATATGTACCCCCATCTGAAGATGATGTAAAGAAATTGTTTGATCCTATGTTTGATGAACTGTATGATTCAATTACTAATGAGGTGCTGATTCCTACAACATAGGATGCTTATATTCCTGTGAATGAATTCAATCCCTCAGTATCAATATCTTTAAGTCAAGAAGCACCTGCTGCTGATCCTTCAGTCTCATCAACAACTCATCATTCTTCAAATGTACATCATGGAAATGATTCTGGCATCAATGATGAAGTTAATCCCTTTGCGACTCCTGAAGATGCTCCATTTGAAAACATATTTGCTACTCCTGAATCATCATCAGAACCATCTTCTTCAGGAGACATCGACTCAGCTACCTTAGTTCCTCAACAACTGCCACATGAACACCTCAGAAAATGGACTCACGATCACCCCTTAGACAATATCATTGGAAATCCCTCTCGTCCTGTATCAACCCGGAAACAACTCGCAACCGATGCCTTATGGTGCTTCTTCAACTCCGTACTATCTAAGATCGAACCAAAAGATGTTAAAACTGCCATGAATGAAGATAGCTGGTTCAATGCCATGCAAGATGAAATTCATGAGTTTGATCGTCTTGATGTATGGGAGTTAGTACCTGCTCCAGACTGTGCTATGATCATAGCTCTCAAATGGATCTTCAAAGTAAAACTTGATGAGCATGGTGATGTGTTGAAGAACAAGGCTCGATTAGTTGCTAAAGGATATCGTCAAGAGGAGGGTATAGACTTTGAAGAATCTTTTGCTCCAGTTGCTTGAATCGAGGCAATCAGAATCTTTCTGGCTAATGCTGCTAGTAAGAACATGACAGTATATCAGATGGATGTAAAGACGGCATTTCTGAACGGAGATCTTAAAGAAGTCGTCTACGTCAGCCAACCTGAAGGATTTGTGAATCAAGAGCATCCTACTCACGTTTATCGTTTGAAGAAGGCTCTTTACGGTTTAAAGCAAGCTCCAAGGGCATGGTATGATACACTGTCAAAGTTTCTTCTATCAACCGGATTCATCAAAGGAGCAGTTGATCCTACATTGTTCACCAGGAAGTCAGGCAAACATTTAATTCATGTTCAAATTTATGTTGATGATATTATTTTTGCCTCGACAGACCCAATGGAATGTGATCGTTTTTCAAATGAAATGAGTTCAAAGTTTCAAATGTCAATGATGGGACAAATGTCATTTTTCTTGGGATTACAAATTTCACAAAGTCCCGGAGGCATTTTCATAAATCAATCTAAATATGAAACAGAGAGTCTTCATTGAAAGTGTCCTAATGAGATTTATTGATGATCTCGTGGCTCTAGACTCAATTTGTGCATATTTGGATCCTGTGCCGGAGACTAGGGAGAGGATCTCCTTCTTCAATATCAACCATCTCTAAGAGAAAGTCGATAGATAATGTCGGTTCCCCGTGAGAATGAAACAAGTCCTTTTAAGAGGAACTTGAGTGGTTTGGAAAGTTGAAGTGCAGTGCGTCACTGGGTCCATGACGTCTTGTCTTCAATACCGATGTTACCATCAGTAGCATATGAATTGAACCCGGTTTCTGCCCTAAGGTTGAATTGATGGAGGGCTATTTCTTTTCACCCTTTTATCATTCATTTCTTTTTCATTCTTCAACCCCTTCAGTGCTTACCGAGACTTCATAACTAGAACCTTGTTGGGTTTATTCCAGTACTAGCTCAGTCTCAGTCTGCACTCTTCCCATTCCTCACTTTTCTCCTTTTTTCAATATACCTAAGGACTCTACACTATCTAGTGGATTATCCCTGGGTAGATCCCTCCGGTTCTGGCGAATCATGGGAACTAATACCTAACCTTATCATCCTTATATCACCGTACATAAAGTAAAGTTGGTCGGTCAATTTGGTCCTTATATCAGCTTGGCATTGAAAGCTACCAAACCAAGATCAACCTTACAAGTCCTCAATGGAATGCAACTGGGCATGAATTTCATCGAGAATACAAAGTCCTTGACACCCCTAGAGCCGTCATCTTCACCGACAGATATGGATCTCGTATGCTTATGCGTCTATGTGAACTCTACAAGTTTAGTGATGGTTCGCTCAAATTGATCGAAGAAGAACTTGACACCAGAGTGAAAGAAGCCAAACTTGATATGAAATCTTGGGTTAAAACTATTTTTTGGACTGATGATGACGTGAAGAGATGTGAACATTTCATTGCTGCAATCAGACGAAGACTCAAGACTCGTAGGATCTTCCGCAGCCTTGAAAGTTTTGTTGGTGGAAGGCTTCGTGATGGTCACTACAAACTTCTTCAGAGGACTGAATGAAGACTTCTTCGGGATACTGTTTATGGTATGTCTTTAACTATGTGTAATATGTGGTGTAATAACTATGAACAACTGTAATACATGTAATAGTGCTAGGATTTGTACTGTGGTTTCCCCTTGTAAAAAGGGAAACATATGTGTTGTCCATTTTTGATCATATAAAATCGGACACATTTTTCTCCTACAAATATTTTACATTATACATATTTAAATCACTTGAGATCCAAAATCTCAAAGGATTTAAGATTTTTGATCGGGGGAGAAAATGTGATATAAATATGAAAGATGTTAAAAGATAAAATGTCCAATTTTTTTGTGTGCAAACTCCTCTCTTATATGTGCTAAACATTTTTCGAATCTCGAAGCATATATTAAGGGGGAGAACTCTCTTTGTAAATTCAAGTCATCAGGGTACACAACACTTATATTTGTTTGCAAATTCAACTTTAAATGTTTTTAAGGTACCTTGATCATATGGCTTCTAATCCTTTGAGGATAAAGGGGTCCCTCTAGTATGTGCAAAACTCTTTTCAAACCTCGAGGCACATATTGAGGGGGAGCAAATTTATGGAAACCTCATCCTTCCCGGAAATATGATATCTACTTGATTTGATATGGGAAGTGATGTTGATATCTTTTAGAAAATGGTAATCAAAGAAGTTAATTCTTTCTCTTGCCTCCGTGCGCTAAACATTTTCAAATACTTGATGCACATGTTGAGGGGGAGTTCTCGTTCTAAAAATATCAAAAACAATTCAGGTACAAAATGCTTTGATAATATATCACAAGTATCTGAATTGATTTTCAAATGGTTTTCAATTGGTTCCAATGGCAGATGAACAATACCAAATTGACCGACCAACTTTACTTTATGTACGGTGATATAAGGATGATAAGGTTAGGTATTAGTTCCCATGATCCGCCAGAACCGGAGGGATCTACCCAGGGATAATCCACTAGATAGTGTAGAGTCCTTAGGTATATTGAAAAAAGGAGAAAAGTGAGGAATGGGAAGAGTGCAGACTGAGACTGAGCTAGTACTGGAATAAACCCAACAAGGTTCTAGTTATGAAGTCTCGGTAAGCACTGAAGGGGTTGAAGAATGAAAAAGAAATGAATGATAAAAGGGTGAAAAGAAATAGCCCTCCATCAATTCAACCTTAGGGCAGAAACCGGGTTCAATTCATATGCTACTGATGGTAACATCGGTATTGAAGACAAGACGTCATGGACCAAGTGACGCACTGCACTTCAACTTTCCAAACCACTCAAGTTCCTCTTAAAAGGACTTGTTTCATTCTCACGGGGAACCGACATTATCTATCGACTTTCTCTTAGAGATGGTTGATATTGAAGAAGGAGACCCTCTCCCTAGTCTCCGGCACAGGATCCAAATATGCACAAATTGAGTCTAGAGCCACGAGATCATCAATAAATCTCATTAGGACACTTTCAATGAAGACTCTCTGTTTCACACAATGTGGAAAGAGAGATTATATCTTGAGTCCTACGCATTATCCTTGTGGTATTGCCAGAACATCTGAGTGATGTGTATACATATTCACGATGAAGATGGAAAGCCTTCTGGAGCCAACATCAAACAAGTTCCTGGTAGGTCGCATGTGAGATCTATTTTATAGATTAACCATGTGACAACTGAACAGAAACAATGGGGCGATTCAATCTCTTGAATCAATCCTGGTTCAGGTTATGGATTGACGGATACCTTTGAAAAACCGGTCATTGTGCTTAAAAACTCTTTTCTTTAGCACATCGACCGTGTACTAATTTTTCAAACCAAAAGGTGTTTTTATGATTGATAATTGATTTTCAATAAAACCTTCGTTGTATTGCAAAAACAATTTCTATTGAGCAATACACGATTGTTTTTCAAATCTCTTTTCATCAATCAGTGGACTTAAAATTCGCTGGTTCACTCACTCCGTGTTGTCTTCTTTGAGATGTTCCGGTTTGAGAACAGCTAGAACAGCTGCGAAACCCTGTCAAGGAGATTCTTAGGAATCCTACCTGATCACAGGCAGTACTTGTACTGATCAACGGGGAACCGTGGGCCGTGTACCTCAATTCAACGAAAGTGATCAAAGACACTTTCGCGCGATTTATTGCTAACTGTTGTATGCAGGTACACCCGACGTTTGCAGCTGATCAGAATGAAGCGGTCAATCCATAGCCGCATGCTCACACTACACATTCATCTCAAAAGAAATCATGATAAGTGCATCAATGACTCTGATATTTTCACTCCATGCTTCTGCTACGCTGCTGCCAATATCATGATTCAACAAATGCTTCCGCTACTCTGATGAGAAGATATCATGATCCGGAATGTGAGCATGTCGGTCCTTAAGTCACAACATCACATAATACCAACACCACAAAGGATGTGTCAGAGATTGTTGATAGCTGATGATCTCAAAAGATGGCTCAAAATTATTATCACGTGGATCAGTAAAAGACCTCCACTTGAAGTAACCAAACATGCAATGTGAAGAATCAATGACTACGAGCTTAGGAGCAAAGGACTACATCAAGAATGCAAGATCAATTGTTAATGTATTATCTGGTTGTATTCAATGTATTTTTGGTACATGATTGAGGTGACCTCCCTTAGGGGGAGATTGTTAGGAATTAGAAAATTCCCGGTATTAAAGAGTCGGTCACCTCAAGTATATGTAATCATTAGAAAGCTCGTAGTCGTAGTTATTTTAAGTAAAGTAGTATTTAGTTAAGTAACACCGTGGAGGACGGACGGGTCTTTACCCACTGTATGCTTGATCCACAGCCCGATGTGTGGCGATTTATGTAAGACTATAAATACTCTCTACCTTCCAAGGTAGAGAGTTGGAGCTCATAATAATATCTTTCACTTTCTCTCACTAAGTTCCCTAAACCTCTAACTTTCTCTCTCTAGAATTCCATCTATATGCTACTTTGTGTTATGGTTTGATGTGTATGTGAAAAGTAATATCTTACACGATCTTTGCAGGGTTTACATAAATACCTTGACTATCGATCATGTGCCCGAGTAACTGTACCATTTGAATCCAGAAATCACACTTGGAGAATTTGGCATACAACTTATCCTTCTTGAGTAATTCTAAGATTGTCTTCAAGTGTTCTACATGCTCTTCCTAGTTGCGATAATAGATGAGAATATCATCGATGAACACGATTACAAATGTGTCCAAGCAGGGTTTGCACACTCGGTTCAACTGATCCATAAATACTGCTAGGGCATTGGTTAAACCAAAGGGCATTACTTAGAACTCATAGTGACCGTATCGCGTTTTGAAAGTTATCTTAGGAATATCTTCTTCCCTGACCCTCAGTTGATGATAACCTGACCTCAAATCAATTTTCGAGTAGTCACTCGATCCTTGTAATTGGTCAAACAAATCATCGATCTTGGGTAGTGGGTATCAATTTTTCACCATAAGTTTGTTCAACTATCTATAATCAATACACATTCTAAAAGATCCGCCCTTCTTTTTGAAAAATAAGACCGGAGCTCCCCAAGGCGAAGAACTTGGTCGAATGAATCCTTTGTCTGATAATTCTTGCAATTGATAAGATAATTCTTGCATTTCAGATGGCTCTAACCTATAAGATGGCTCTAACCTATAAGGTACTCGTGCCACTGGTGCCACTCCTGGAACCAAATCAATTTGGAATTCTACTTGGCGGATGGGTGGAAGATCGGGCAAGTCTTCGGGAAATACTTCTAGAAAATATTTAACTACTGGTACATCTTCAAGTCGCTTTTCCTCTGACTTCTTTTTCGTCACTTGAGCTAAGAAAGCATGACATCCTCTATCTATATACTTGAAGGTTTTGACGTAGGATATGATACTTAATCGGGTCTTACTTCGATCACCATGGATAATTAGAGTTTGGCCATTGAAAGTAGTGTGAACAACTTTCTCGTAATAGATAATTCTTTCATGGTACTTGGATAGCCAATCCATGCTGATGATAGCGTCGAAACTACCGAGTTCAATAGGCATGAGATCTATGTTGAATGGTTGGTTTAGTAAGAGTAAGGTGCAACCTCGGATTATGGTGTTAGTGCGGACTAGTTTTTCGTTAACCAATTCAATGTCGTATGTTGTGTCTAGATTAGTTGGTGGGATGTTAAGTAAAGAAGCAAATAAAGTGGACACAAAGCTTTTATCGGCTCCAGAATCAAATAAAACTTTAGCATAATGCTTTTTTAGTAAGAACGTACCCATGCCTACGTCAGGGTCCTGCTGAGCATCTCTATTTTCCCAATACATAAGCTCTCCCACGAGCATTGTTGTTCCGATTGGCATCCAACTTTAGGCATTGGTTCCTATAATGCCCCCTTTCCCCACAACCATAGCATGTCACAATCATCAGTTGTAGGTTACCTCTAATAGCGTGGATTCTGCAATTCTTTTCCTGGTGGCCCACCTTGTGACATTTCCCACACCTATTAGCGCATGGTCCTCTATGATGTAGTTTGCATCGGTCACACAAGGGTAGGTTCCCAACATATTGTTTGCCCTCAGTCGAGGTAGCAGCATAAGCCCTGGTGGCTTCCTGCCTGCGGTTTTGTTGATGGTGGTGATTGTTGCGGTTTTGGTTGTACTGATTCTTATTGCGGTGGTTATTGTGGTGGATGTTGTTGTGGTTATGAGTGTTGTTGTGGTTGTTGTTCCTTTGGTCATCAAACTTCCTTTTGTTGTCACCATTGCCTTATACAGACCCATACTTCAGGACGTGGTCCATTATGCGATGGGAAATAGTGATCACTTCTTCTACAAATTGAGGTTTAGATGAGGTAACATTACCTTCAATACTTTAGGGCAGGCCCCCGATGAGATTTTCTAGTAGCTTTTCATCATTGGGAACCATAACTGGACACAGTGCAGTTAGGTCCTAGAACCTTTTAAAGTAAGTCTTGAGATCATTTCCTTTCACGGCCAAATAATAAAAATCATCTTACAACTTCTTGATTTTGGTTCAAGGATAGTCCTTCTTCATTAGCAGCTTCTTCAAATCAGCGAAAGTAGTATTGTAGGCTTCCTCAATGCCTATTGGTTAGGCATAGGAATTCAACCAAGACAAGGCGTCTTCCATTAATGTACCTGCAGCAAATTTGACTTTGCAGTCCTCGATACAGTCGCTCAGAAGAAAAACTGATTCAGTTCACTCAAACCAGTGAATAAGGGCGACAGCACCTTCAGTTCCTTTGAAGAATGTTGGTTTACTGTTCATAAAATCTTTGTAACTACATTTGTGAGTTACCATTGTTTCACTCCCACCAGTGTGGTTGTCAGTGATGTCAGTGTGAACACCCTTTGTTGGGCGTTTCGCAAGAGCTGCAGTAATACCATCTGCAACCAACTTCTGAATAGCAGCTGGCGACATTGTGGAGGTCTTTTTCTTGGGAGACATACTTCTATAAATACCACAAATGTATACATCAGAATCCGAAAATCACCAATACCATAATAAGTTGAATCATCATAAATAAGGTCATAATAGTCGAGATCATCATATAATATCACTAAAGTACAATATGAATACGTAAATCATCACAAGAAGGAATCATAACAATCATAAATACATCACGTCATTTCTGAATAAGATCACAACACACATGGAAAAATAAATGATTGACTCGGCTCTTATAAACTGATGTCATAACATGGAAATATATAACAGAATCACAACACAACATAGTCATAAATAACTTGTTCAAATTTGTTAATACAAATAAGCCGTAAAGTGTTTATTTATATTTTACGATCCTCTAATTTCGATAACAAACGTAACATCATTTTAACGAAACAAATAAAATACGTAAATGGTTTGAGCCAATAGTTTACTAACACACTTACGTCTTCATATAAAATACTTAACAAGTAAGAGTGTTTTCATTTTATAGAAATGCATATGTATAACAACTAGTGTTTACATAATGGGTATATATATATATATATATATATATATATATATATATATATATATATATATATATATATATATATGTGTGTGTGTATATATATACATACTTAGTATATATTGTAATGGGTAATCTAATGGATAGAAGTCTAAGTATTTGACTCATTGACTAGACACATTGAATGTACTTGGGTAAAACCCAAAGTCCATACCCATGGAGCATGATCCATAACCCATGACCCATTGCATGACATCATGCATGAAGTCATAATGGGTATTATCTATAACCCATGACCTATTGACAAGATGCATTGCATCTTCTAGATACATTGTATCTATTTGGATACCCATGGTTCAAAGTCTATAACCCATGACTCATGATCCATAACCCACAACCCATTTAGGGGGAGTGTCCTACAGATCCCCAGGAATACACTAGACGGATCCCTAAAGCAAGGGATCAGTGGGATCCGTGGGACAGTAGTGAATTTTTGTCTATAAATAGTGAGCCATTTCTTCATTGTAAGTTGCCACTTCTACAAATACTTTCTCCTGTCATTGTAAACTCTCTAACCTCAGATCCAAAGGATCTTTCTATGTAGTTTGTGTTTGTTTTTGTGTGATTCTCTAGGTTCCTCTTAAAGGCGGGATCACCACCTCTTGAAGTCAAGCAAGCTCAAGTCCATGAGTTGCCAAGCTTCGTCATCATTGTAACAACCTGCATTTTCAAGTTACTTTTCATTTTTTTGAAAATTTACTATTCACTTTAACTATTCATCCATAAATTTTTTTTATTTTTATTTTACCATCATGACAATAAAGTTGATACTCGACAAGTCGTCCTGACGACGTACGTTGAATCCATTCAGAACTGATTTCACAAAACCGTGTCAGAGAATTACTTTAGGGTTTAAACGTCATTCAGGCATCCCGATATGTCCATAAAACACTATAAATATTAGAAATATGTATTTCTACCATTTTACGACAACTCCACAAGTTTTGGAATTTTACGTTTTCCAGTTCTGCGTTTTACGCGAAATACGCGTTTTTGACCCGCATTTCTAGCTTTTAACAGCGTTTAAGCAACTCGATGGAACTTACCACTCATTTTATATTTTATTATGAAGTATAATGATGAGTTTAATCATTTCTACAAGTTTCATATTTTTACGATACCCGGTTTTAAGTTTTATGATTTTACGATTTACTGTTAGCGGTTATCGGGACTAAACGACCTCCGTAAAACAAGATAATACAAACAATAAGTACCTAGTAACCCTAACCATCATATGAACGTGTATATAGGTGATTCACCATGCCATGTGCCTAAGTGATAAGCCTTAGACTTTAGGATACATGCACATGTAAGTAAACTTCTAAGCTAAGCTTCCAAAAATTTTCTAAACTTACACCTCCTCATTTACACCTTCCTAACACCTTCCTAAACTCCTAAAGACCATATATAAACCCCCTCCCCTCCCTCTTGGTCGTTCATACCATTACCACACACAAAACACACTTAATTTTGGTAGTTTTCTTCAAGAATTATTCAAGAGAACAAGCTCCATATCAATTCCAAAGCTCTTGTTAAGCTTTGATTGATCCAAAGTCCTTGTTCTTCCATCCTTTGGTGATCTTCCATCCACAAGAAGTGTTCTAGTAGAGACTTCAATTGCCTTATCAAGTAGTCACAAGTTTGAAGAAGTTGGAAGCTAGAGATCCTAGTTCAATCAAAGTCCTAATCCTTGTTTTTAACTTCTTTTCTTTAGAAAGCCAAAAGTTGTAAGAAAACCTAACACACTCTCTTGCTCAACATCATTTACATGTTTCTCATTCTTCATTTATGTTATATATGGTCTTTATATTGTTATCATGATGTACAAAAACCACTAAATCAAGTTAAAGGAATCATATGTTAGCTAAATGGATGTAAACAAGTAAACTAGTGACTTTATGCTATGTTAAATGACTAAAAATATGTACCTATGACCTTGGGCAAGTATCTACTGTTAAAAAGGGATTTAAAAGGAAAATATAGCAATTTGAATCACCGAAAACGAGTACACGAGTCAAAAGATACGGCCAAAAGAAGTTAGTGAAACTAAAACGCCGAAACTGCCTAAACAAGCTGTTAAAGAATCTGTCTTTTTGAGCGAGGCCCTTCTGATCCATTTCATCAAAAAGTTAAATCACGAAAGTTGTCCGAAATGACGTTTTCCTTCGATAGCGAAGAAGCTCGGGCCCTGAAAACACTTAAAACATGCCATTTTCTTTCAAAAACTGAAACTGCCCTATATAACTATACTTTTGTCACAACTATAGACAAACCAAGAGGCCTAATGGCCTTAAGCCGAGACCACAACCATGGCTAAGGCCAAGGCTGAGTCTCAAGACCATGGTAGCCTAGACCAAAGCCACGGCAAGGCCATGGCTAAAGCCTCAAGGCTTCCTAAGCCGAGACCGTAAACCAAAGGCCTTAGCCTTGACAAACCTAAACGTATACAGTACAATTTGGGCCTACTCCCTCGATAAACAATGAAAATTTACACACTTACTAGACATTTAAAACTCACTTTCGGATTATGACCAAACATATTTTGTAACCACTTAACTTATATGTCAAATGATCAAACGATCAAAACATATGTTTTTCCATGTCGAATACTACAACACTAGGGACCTTCATGTGAGGGGTTCATTTGGGTAAACGGATCAACGAGTTGCTGGATTTACGAATTAAAGTATCCTAGCTCCTCAAACGTTTACTACATGACCTCTGAATTGTGATGGCCCGAACGGTAGTACAATATATATAAACTAAACACGTTTTCACAACCAGACCATTTCTATAAATGACATATACAACTACAATGACTACATCATGATCAACATAGAGACGTATATAGGCTGGTATATGTTTTCCTAAACATTATTCCAAACCTAAGTTGCAACATTCCATTTTAGGTTGCACGTAGAGGTTTTTCGGCTTATCAATCATATTCGTAAAAGCACTAATCATCATCAAACTCACGGTGAGTTCATAGCCCCACTTTCTATTACTTAATTGTTTTACAAACCCTTGGGGGGAATACATGCTATTTTTAAACCGAACACATTGCTTTGAAACTGTATACTTATCTGAATGTATTATTTGCACTAAGTACCACTATTGCCAAACTTAGGTCTCTATTATCATGAACCATTAATCACTTGCGGGTGAACGCGAATAATGTGGATAGATCTATCGGGATTGACGAATCCCGTTTGTTTGACCAAGTCCGGTAAACAAACGCACTCTATTTGAAGAACCATAGGTTTATTGGAAAATTACCTATTAGGGCCACTGTTTGACCAAGACCTGGCAAACTATTATATCAATTTCTATTGACAAGCTGTTAGCGTTTTCGGTATCGTGAGCTTAGTGCAGCAATAATATCTATTTTGTTTTCTAAACTATGAATGTGAGACTAATTACCTCACGTTACGAATATTGTGTTCAACTGATTTCCTAAACTCTACGAATTTCACTCAACCTTTGTGTTGACAGTTTTAAGCATGTATTTCAGGTCCATAATGTCGGAAGCTGGCACAGAAGGGCAAGGACTAGATCAAGAAGGCTATAACTATTTTATCATTCGGTAGAGACATCAAAAGACTTTATATTGATGCATTTTGATGGATCTGGACACACACCTTGTGTCAATGATATTTTGTATAATATTATTAAGCACGCGGAATTTACTTAATAATACTTAGAAGACGGATTGTATGATGTATTGTAAACGAACACAGATTAAACACAAAACTTAAGCTCCATTTTTATTAATGAATAATACGAGTTATCTTAGCTTATCACTAGGGTTACACCTTGAAGCTGTAAGTACGTAGATAACTAACTAAGTACATAAGACAATGACCTAGGACCTCCTTTTATAGCCAAAGAGTCCTTTACAAGATAAGAATAAACCTATCAATATAGAATATATACACAATCTATTCTATATTTATCATTATACGAATACTAAACAATTATCCAATAGCAGTGGTAATAATTGTACTGACAGTGGGAATAAGTTTCCACTGCTAGTGTTTTCTTCAGCAGTGTCAACCACAATACTATCCGTGGTAACTGTTAGTATTATTCCCAACAATCCTCCCCTAAACTTATGATTTCTCTGCAAATCAATAAGTTTCTTCAATCTGCATTATCTTCAAGGATTTGAGGAATTCAATCAAACACTTTACTTCTTCCTTAGCATCCGAATAGCTCCCGAACATTGATCTTGAAGCTTATGTAACAATGCTCTGAATTTCTCACTATCTTCATGAACTCTTATATCAGAACATAGCATCACTGTGAGAGTTCCAGCTCTGAGTGGATATTCTTTCTCAGCAAGCATGAATGCATCTACTCCATTTGCTGTAGAAACATGATGAACTTCACATGAATCATAGTAAAACCATTTAGTACCAGGACATAAACATGAGAATTTCCAGAAATCATCATTAACATCTGGTTCATAGAGCCTTCTAAGATTAATCCATAACTGTATCTCCTTCATATCTTTGAGACCTTGTGCATCAAATCTTTCTTGAACTAATTTCCATAATTTGTCAAGATCATCTCTGTCAAAAGCTTTGATGAGATGTTCAAATTGAATGAATGAGGAAGTTGCACCTCCTAGCCTTGTGATCTTCCATGTTGGAGCAAAATTGCTAGCAGTATAAACCTCCCAGTCAATGATAGGATGTCTGACTTGCAGTGGTTCTGGATAAAAATCTTCTTCTTCAATCACAATCATATCAGTAAGTTGTTCTCCAGTGAATTTCTCAGTAGGAACTTCTTGTTCTTCAGCAACCTTTGTCTTCTTAACAGTTTGAGAATCACTTTCTTTGGCCTTTCTCTTCAATCCAGGAAACCTTTTTGCTTCTTCTTCAGAACCCATTGAAACAAAATCTTTATCTTTTCTTTGAACTCTGTAGTAGATACCTTCAACTTGATTATCAAGCATTCCTTTGAATTGATGCTTTTTCCAACCACCAACATTGCAACAGTAAGTCTTCATGTATGAGATAATTTGTGCCTTCGTTGGTTGCCTTGATTTATTTTGACCCTTTCTGACTGTACTAACCACATCTTGAAGTGCTTGATTATTCTTCATTTGGATAAAATCCTTCAACTGAGCAGTTCTTTGATCTTCAGTTAAGGACATATCAGCAAGTAGGTCAATTGCCTTCTTCTTGACTTCTGAATTGTTAGCAATCAAGAACTCAATATCTTCTTCAGTAGGCACATAGCTGAACTCTGGAGTCTTCTCTCTGAATATTGTAGGTTGAACAGTGGAAAGAGAATCTTCTATTTGATCTTTCATTCTATCCAATCTTTTAGCCTCCATAAAGCTTGCAACTTCCAATTCTTCAAGCTTTTTCTTTTCAGCAACTTGTTCTTCAGTAATCTTCCTTGCAACTTCTTCATCAAGAGCAATCTGAACATGTTCTTTCTTTGAAATCTTTCTTCTTGTTTGCTCCTTGCTTTGCACAACAGCTTTACCTTTATCTTTCTCCTGTTTATCAATTTCTTCACTTGCAGTGACAACATTATGTTCATCAGTGGTAATATTTGGCTCTGCAGTGGAAATTGGGTCAGTGGTAAAATCTGTTGCAGTACTGAAAATATCTTGCTCTAGTTGCTCTTCTTGAGTATCAGCTTCCTCTGCACCTATACTAGAAACACCTTCATCTTCAAAATCAATTTTCCTCCCCTGAGTTTCAGCATCTGTTTTCCTCCCATGTTTGGGAGAATTACCCAAATCTGGATCAAAATCAGCTGAATCACCATTATTAGGTGAGGATGAAGATGAGATCACCAACTTTACAGTTTTCCTTTGCTTTTTCAACCCCTGCAACTCTTCCTTCAAGGTCTGAATCTCCTCTTTTAAGTATTTAATATCCTTGGCATGCTGCTTCTTGACATGTGTCAGGTCCTTCTGTAGAGATTCAACCTGCTTGACTAATTTGGTACACAAAACCATCAATTCCATTTGTTGCCCACTGCCCTCATCACTTCCAACTGTGTGACCTGTTAGGAGAGGTGAATCATGGGGCAAAGGCTCAGATTCCTCCCTAGTTGGACTAGGTTGAAGTCTAGAACCACCACTGCTAGTTCCTAGACCAAAAGGTTCAGAAACATGCTGTGTTGTCATGAAAGAAGGTGGCTGTTTGCTCCTCCTCTCATAGGTGTGAGAAACAGGTGGAGTATAATCAATGTTTGGAACAGAGATTATGGGTGTGATTTGTTCAGTTGTAATCTTTGCAAGCATTTGAGGAAAGAGAGGTGTAAAAATCATGTTGCCATCTTTGTTCATATTTTGAAAAACTTTAGGCTTAAGGCAACTGATTTTATAAACATTTGTATGGGGTTGCAGTTGAAACTCATTTAGCACTGCTTGCACAAACCTTGGATACATTAAAGATTTTGTTGAACTCTTTACATTGCCAGTCATACTTGTAAAAATATATTTTGACCAGTTAAAAATCTTATCAGTGGCTAGACAAACCAAAGGGTAAGCCATGGTTGAACTAAATTGCTCATAAGATGTTTTCTTTGGACTGAGACAATGTAAAAGAGTATGTATCAAAAATCTCCATTGGGGACAAAAACCACTCTTTTTGAAAGTAGCCTTTTTATCAGTGGTATCATACCCCATGGATGATAAAGTATCATGTATTTCTGGCATAGGTAATGTGATGATACCATTGAGATCATCCAATTGGAGAACTCTTCTCAAGGATGCCTCAGTAACATCAATAGTTACCCCATCCACAGTGACTCTTAGAGCATCCATTGTTTCATGTGTATCTCTATTCTCAAGTGTTATGGACTGAGCAGAAGTCCAAAATTGTTTGATTTGAGATATATAGATTGTGGGTTTTAAAAGCAAAGCATACCTTATATGGGTAGTATTGAGAAAGTCCACAATCTGATGAAAAACAGGGCCACTCTTCTCGTTTGACTTTTGTAGGTAGGCCACTTGGTTGTGCTCATCTGAAAATTTTAATGGTGCCATAGAAACTTTTGATGAAAAACGATATTATGTCAGTAATTATAGAAGGAATAACTAGCCAATTGAGACAAAAGATATATAGAGGTAGGGTTTAAGATTTTTGCGCAAGAAAGACTATCTTTGGAAAATATTTATCTTAAGAAGATAAAGTATAATTAAGAAAGTAGATAATCTTCTAAAAACTTACCCTATATTTATGGAAAGTGTTTTCTTTCAACGGCTAGTAAAAAATTAGTTACTGACACAATCAGTTGTAACGGCTAGAACAACAGTGGTAAAATAACACTGTCAGTGGAAATAGTGAACTAGCAGTGGTAATTTTTCACAAAAATTTCAAAGAGCAGTGGTAAAGAAAAACATATAAAAAATAGACTGCTCTTATCATAGTTTTTAGCAAACTACCAGCTATCAACGGATTTGATATGTCTTTACCATGAGCCGTTTGCTATGGACTAGCCAACTCTTAATCATAAAGAATATGGTGAGTTGATAACCATATAGTTTTTGGTAAACTATCAACCATAAACGGATTTGTCAAGTCTTTACTAGTAGCCGTTTGCTCTGGACTAGTTGATTCTTATGTGGATTAGACATGGTGAATCAATAACCATTTGTTGTGTATCTCAGATATACACTTTTTAAGATCAACCCCCTTTTCCAACAACTTTTCCATTAATTCCACCTCCAAAGCTGACATACTGTCCATCATAATGTTCGAAATATGAAAGATGGGACTTGTTGCCAGTCATGTGCCTTGAACACCCACTATCTGTATATCCTTGATCTGACCTTTTTGATCTTGGATGTTCCTGCACATAAAAGTAAAGAGTTAGTTTCTTTTGGGGACCCAAGCCATGATTGACTTGGATCTGCCTCGTGTATCAATATAGTTAAATCTATCAAAGGTCATTGATATACCATTGGGATTGGTTGTAGAGGTAGTTCCTTTAGGTTTCCATTCCCAACGTGCTGAGGCCTTCACAACATTGCCCATGTCCCCCCTTTTCTTGTTTACAACCCTTGCAGTGGTAACTTTTGAATGAGCAGTGGAAACTGCTGGTTTGGTTTTAGGTACCCATTGTTGGTTATAATGAACCTTTTTAGCTTGGAAAGTTCCTTTCCTGTTTGTGCAGATTTTGCAAAAGTTGTTTTGGACTTTGCACTTTTAACAGGTGACTTAGGGTGAGCAGTGTTAACAGTTTTTGCAGTGGCAAAAGTGTTGAGGCCACTTCTTAGTTGAACTGCTCTTGGGACCATTTTGCAATGAGAATTAGGGTTCACATTATTTTGAAACCTGTTAGACTCCACCATTTTATTCCCATGGACTTCCCTTCTCCTAAAATGATAGTCACATTTAGCATGCAAATGATAAAAACTACCACATATATAGCATGCCTTATTGTACATCACAAAGTCACTACCTGGTTGTTGAGATTTAACATGATTCCAACTCCTCTGGTTACCCCTAGGAGCTGTAGGCTTGTTCCTATACATCTCAGCATACCTTACAGTTGGTCTAGGTTTATTAACTGGTTTCCTAGGTTCCTCTGTAACAATATTAACAACTTTTGGGATAGAAGTCTCTACATTCTTTTTAACATTCTCATCTACAACAGATGAGTCACTAGCACTCTCAAAAACATCATTATCATGCTTAACTTCTTCCTCACCTTTCACCATAGTGTCCTTTAAAGGACCATATTCACTTTCAAGATCCTGAAACTCTTCTAAGCCTGTATGAGCTAAATCTATACCTGGAGGTGATGGAACACCTCTTAGTGGTGGAGGCACTGTATTATAACCCATACCAGACTTAACTTTACTATGTATTTGAGCATTCCAAATTTTATCAATTGACTTAGACTGATGATAACATGTGTCTAAAGTTAAATTGACATTTTCATTTTTCTTTTGAAGTTTTTCAAACTCTTTTTGGTATGCTTCATTCACAGCTGTTGTATGTTCTACCTCTCTTCTAAGAAGAATCATATCATCATTATATTTTGACTCATTTTCTCTATAGTGCTCTAGTTGGTTTTCTAATACAGCTATAGCTCTCCTAAGGTTAGACACAGTATAATTAGCAGTATACAACTCTTGTCTTTCATTAGAATATAAATCATTAAGCCTTTCAACTTCTCTAGCAGCCCTACATGTTTTAGAACAACTTTCAAAGTTTTGTACCTCAGATTCAGAGAAATCTATGAGGGCAAATTCAGTAGAAATAAGAGCAGCATCTGAATGTTCTTCATCTTGATCATCAGCCATGAAACTCCAATCATAACTCACACCATCAATAGCCAACATTGCCTTTGGTTCTTCCACAGTTGGTTCCTTCTTTTGCTTGTACCAAGTAGACCTGGTGTCCTTGGTCTTTGGTCTTCTACATTCTCTAGCAAAGTGTCCCAACTTGTGGCAGTTAAAACACTCCACTTTCTTCTTATCAAAGCCTGCAGTTTCACTACCATTGATGTGAATAGGCTTGCCAGTCTTCTTGTAGAACTTCCTAGCTCTCATGCTAAGCAGAGCTATTTGCCATTTTATGTCCATCTCCTCCAAGTCATCTTCATCAATTTGCTCTATCTCTTCATGAGTTAAAATAGAGCCATTGACTTGAGTGGAGATAAAAGCATAAAAGGTAGGATCTCCAATACTAGCAACCTTCTTCTTTGAACCTGCAGTGGTAACACTAACATTACCAGTGGAAACTGTAGAACCAGCAGTGGCAATATCATCATCACTGTCATCTTTAGAATCATCACTGTCAACAGAGGTTGACATCAAAGCCAAGCTGCTTGAGCTTGTACTAAGTTTCCCAGCCTTCTTCAGTCTTTGTTCAATGAGTTTAAAGTTGTTGTAAAGATCATTGAGCTTCATTGCTTCAATATCTGCTTTGTTTTCCTAGACAGTAACATTAGTTTGAAACTCTGAAGGCAAACTTCTTAGAAACTTCAAATTGAGGTCTTCCTTTTCTACCTTAATGCCAAACACAGTCAATTGTGTAACAATCTTCTGAAGTTTGGTGAAGATGCTATCAAGTGAGTCATTGCTTGAAGCAGAGAAGTTTTCATAACTTTGCTTCAACAATGTCTTTTGTGTCTTCTTTGTAGCATCATTACCACCAAACAGTGAGCAAATCTCTTCAAATAGTTCTTTAGCAGTCTTGAACTTGCTAAATGCTATGATCTGGTCTCTAGGAAGAGTCATCAGCAACAAACTTCTAGCCTTAAGATCATTCTTTCTTAGTGCTTTTTCAATACTAGATTCAGGCACAGAAACTTTCACAACATCTGTGTCACCAACCTTCTGAGTACTAGTCACAGGTTTGAAAGAATCACCAATTTGAATGATCTCCCATAGAGCATAGTCCTGAATGAGGAAGTATTGCTCAATCAGTATCCTCCACATCTCAAACTCATTAAGTTTGAGCTTAGGTAGCCTTGGTGTAGAAGAGTTGGACTGGTTGTTTTCCATCTCCATTGAATTGAGTGAGTAGGTTAAGCTTATTCCTTGGATCTTCTAAAACAAAATATCAAAACCTTGCTCTGATACCACTTGATGGATCTGGACACACACCTTGTGTCAATGATATTTTGTATAATATTATTAAGCACGCGGAATTTACTTAGTAATACTTAGAAGACGGATTGTATGATGTATTGTAAACGAACACAGATTAAACACAAAACTTAAGCTCCAATATTATTAATGAATAATACGAGTGATCTTAGCTTATCACTAGGGTTACACCTTGAAGCTGTAAGTACGTAGATAACTAATTAAGTACATAAGACAATGACTTAGGACCTCCTTTTATAGCACAAGGAGTCCTTTACAAGATAAGAATAAACCTATCAATATAGAATATATACACGATCTATTCTATATTTATCATTATACGAATACTAAACAATTATCCAATAGCAGTGGTAATAATTGTACTGACAGTGGGAATAAGTTTCCACTGTTAGTGTTTTCTTCAGCAATGTCAACCACAATACTATTCGTGGTAACTGTTAGTATTATTCCCAACACATTTTGTAAACAATGGAACCAACTGAGACCTATTTTGTAAACTCTGATATATTTAAATAATTTGAATGATAAATCCTTTTTAAACGACTCCTTTAGAGATCGTTTTCTATTATTATGACTGTTGTGCCGTCAAGTAATACCCAGTTTGAATTCCGCTGCGTATCACGAAATTGGGGGTGTTATAGATTGGTATCAGAGCCATGGTTATAGAGAAACGGGTCTAAATTGAGACCTAAACTATAACTATTTTTACAAACAAAAATATTTTATAGCTTTCCGTTCTCTATGCCTTCCATCCTCCAGACGATTATGTGACTTCTAGGTAGTTTATGCTACACAAACATACTAGTTTATTGATATGTACACTCGACATATTTTCAATCATTTTAGCTAAACGATAGACTAAACATATATGCGTATGCCTATTCTAAGGCATTGCGGCACAATCATATTTTCCCAATCATGTATCTACTCGTACATTTTAGGATTACGAAACTTTATCCAAGACATTGTAACTGAATACAATGCTCTCTCCATCATTTCTCAAGATATTGTGAGGTACACAATGGTCTAATTTATTTCTCAAGACATTGTGAGTACACACTGATCTTTTTATCATTTCTCAAGACATTGTGAGTTACACAATGATCTCTCTATCATTTTGCAAGACATTGTGAGTTACACAATGATCTCTCCATCATTTCTCAAGACATTGTGAGTTACACAATGATCTCTCCATCATTTCTCAAGACATTGTGAGGTACACAATGGTCTAATTTATTTCTCAAGACATTGTGAGTACACAATGATCTATCTATCATTTCTCAAGACATTGTGAGTTACACAATGATCTCTCCATCATTTCTCAGACCTTGTGAGTTACACAATGGTCTAATTTACTTCACAGACATTGTAAATTATACAAAAGTCTATAGAAATTATCTTAAAACCTTATGTGATATTGTTTTACATGAAACTCGTCACAATCTAACAATTTCCCTAAAGGAAATACAATAAATGAGATTTATAAAGGACAAACTGATTCATCATCTACAAAAGCTGAAGTTCAGCAACTTTCTCTACATTCATCAAAGTCCTATTTTGAAACCTTCATTGTTAAAAGTTTGTGATTCTAGCCAAGTATGGACTTTTTTAGAATTACTTCAAATTTCCTTTCCACACGTATCTACCCATACTATCTTCTATGCAATGGAATGTGAAAATATAGGTTACAAGTCTTGTATGGGCGGGACTTGCAACTGAATGGTTTGATATCGCATTTGCTTAGTGGACATTTTTATCAAAAGCTATGGATATATCACAAGTATACCTAATTTAGGTATTTGAAAATTTTATCGAACCTCGGCTAAATATAGTCTAGTCACCTATATTTAACCTAGGGACAGTGGAACATAGTCTGACTAACTATGTTCGGCTTAAATTTTTCATACACTGAGAATAGTTGTACTAGGATTATGATCAGGTTAATTTCCTACTTGAACTCGATAAACCACCAGAATTCATTAAAAAGATCTAGAGACATGATAGTGTCTTACCACTCAGCAAGATCTTAACACTTATTTATACTACCTAATTTCATTCTTGAAAGTTTTCATTTATGAAATAATCCTAACTACTATCTTGGGATAGTCATCAAATCTTCTCGTCATTTCTTAGAAGTACTAGCCTGTTTAGGTTTCAAGGATATCATTCCGCCATAATCCTTTAAAATTCACTTATGATTTTAAAGCAAACTTGACATCTTTACCTAAGAATAATGGTAAACATACACTACACTCTTCTAAATCATCAAACATATCACATCATTATTTGAACCCCATTATAAGTCAGTATGTAAAATTTCACAGTATCACATTTCTTTCAAACACTAATAGACATAAACACTATACGATATAGCCTTCATCTCGAAACCACCTAAGACACGATAAACTTTGGAAATGGTTTGGATAACCACTTACCACTATCAAGACTTTCCTACAACAATTATCACATCATTATAAACCATTTCACATTAACAATATCTTACACCTTTGATTAACAACAGTTACCCTAACAACAACAAAACTATTCCATTTGAGGCACTATATAGATGAAAGTGTCAATCAACCATTTGCTGGACTAAGGTGTTCATAGATCACCCACGAAACAACTAAGGAAACCATACAAATACAAATTTAGCTGCATGCTACACACTATCACTAGAAACAAAAATTACATAGATGTAAGGCGTTAAAATTTAACAAAAACTCCATGTTAGATTTGTTGAAAGCCTCGATACAAATAAGATATGATTCGTTTTGAGAATTGGGAAAAGCCAAACTTGAGGTATATTTGACTCTATAATATTTTAGCAAAACCCTTTAGATTATCAACCTAAGCCACCACCAAAAACTTAGAATGGTACATAACACATTCTATGACCAGAAACTTGAGAACGTAAAGATTAGAATTCGGCGCATACACCCACATTTTCCTAGACACTTCAATATCGGATAACACACACTGAATTCAGGGACGGAATTCCCATTAAGGTGGTGAGATTGTAACAACCCGCATTTTCAAGTTACTTTTCATTTTTTTGAAAACTTACTATTCACTTTTACTATTTATCCCGTAAAATTTTTTTATTTCTATTTTACCATCATGATAAAAAACTTGATACTCGACAAGTCGTCATGACGACGTACGTTGAATCCATTCAGAACTGATTTCACAAAACCGTGTCCGAGAATTACTTTAGGGTATAAACGTCATTCAGGCATCCCGAAAATGTACATAAAACACTATAAACATTAGAAATATGTATTTCTACCATTTTACGATAATTCCATAAGTTTTAGAATTTTACGTTTTCCAGTTCGGCGTTTTACGCGAAATACTCGTTTTTGACCCCCATTTCCAGCTTTTAACAGCGTTTAAGCAACTCGATGGAACTTACCACTCATTTTATATTTTATTATGAATTATAATGACGAGTTTAATCATTTCTACAAGTTTCATATTTTTACGATACCCGATTTTAAGTTTTATGATTTTACGATTTACTGTTAGCGGTTATCGGGACTAAACGACCTCCCTAAAACAAGATAATACCAAAAATAAGTACCTAGTCACCCTAACCATCATATGAACGTGTATATAGGTGATTTTCCATGCCATGTGCCTAAGTGATAAGCCTTGGATTTTAGGATACATGCATATGTAAGTAAACTTTTAAGCTAAGCTTCCAAAAATATCCTACACTTACACCTCCTCATTTACACCTTCCTAACACCTTTCTAACCTCCTCAAGACCATATTTAAACCCCTCCCCTCCCTCTTGGTCGTTCATACCATTACCACACACAAAACACACTTAATTTTGCTAGTTTTCTTCAAGAATTATTCAAGAGAAGAAGCTCCATATCAGTTCCAAAGCTCTTGATAAGCTTTGATTGATCCAAAGTCCTTTTTCTTCCATCCTTTGGTGATCTTCCATCCACAAGAAGTGTTCTAGTAGAGACTTCAATTGCCTTCTCAAGTAGTCACAAGTTGGTGTCAAGAGCTTGAAGAAGTTGGAAGCTAGAGATCCTAGTTCAATCAAAGTCCTAATCCTTGTTTTTAACTTCTTTTCTTTAGAAAGCCAAAAGTTGTAAGAAACCCTAACACACTCTCTTGCTCAACATCATTAACATGTTTCTCAAACTTCATTTATGTTATATATCGTCTTTATATTGTTATCATCATGTACAAAAACCACTAAAACAAGTTAAAGGAATCATATGTTAGCTAAATGGACGTAAACAAGTAAACTAGTGACTTTATGCTATGTTAAATGACTAGAAATATGTACCTATGACCTTGGGAAAGTACCTACTGTTAAAAAGGACTTTAAAAGGAAAATATAGCAATTTGAATCACCGAAAACGAGTACACGAGTCAAAAGATACGGCCAAAAGAAGTTAGTGAAACCAAAACGCCGAAACTGCCTAAACAAGCTGTTAAGGAATCTGTCTTTTTGAACGAGGCCCTTCTGATCCATTTCATCCAAAAGTTAAAACACGAAGTTGTCTGAAACGACGTTTTCCTTCAATAACAAAGAAGCTCGGGCCCTGAAAACACTTAAAACATGCCATTTTCTTTCAAAAACTGAAACTGCCCTATATAACTATACTTTTGTCACAACTAAAGGCAAACCAAGAGGTCTAATGGCCTTAAGCCGAGACCACAGCCACGGCTAATGCCAAGGCTGAGTCTCAAGACCATGGTAGCCTAGACCAAAGCCACGACAAGGCCATGGCTAAAGCCTCAAGGCTTCCTAAGCCGAGACCGTAAACCAAAGGCCTTAGCCTTGATAAACCTAAACGTATACAGTACAATTTGGATCTACTCCCTCGATAAACCATGAAAATTTACACACTTACTAGACATTTAAAACTCACTTTCGGATTATGAACAAACATATTTTGTAACCACTTAACTTATATGTCAAATGCTCAAACGAGCAAAACATATGTTTTTCCATGTCGAATACTACAACACTATGGAACTTCATGTGAGGGGTTCCTTTGGGTAAATGGATCGACGAGTTGCTGGATTTACGAATTAAAGTGTCCTAGCTCCTCGAACGTTTACTACATGACCTCTGAATTGTGATGGCCCGAACGGTAGTACAATATATATACTAAACACGTTTTCACAACTAGACCATTTCTATAAACGACATATACAACTACAATGTCTACATCATGATCAACATAGAGACGTATATAGGTTGGTATATATTTTCCTAAACGTTATTCCAAACCTAAGTTGCAACATTCTATTTTAGGTTGCACGTAGAGGTTTCCCGGCTTATCCATCATATTTGTAAAAGCACTAATCATCATCAAACTTACGGTGAGTTCATAGCCCCACTTTCTATTACTTAATTGTTTTACAAACCCTTGAAGGGAATCCATGTTATTTTTAAACTGAACACATTGCTTTGAAACTGTATGCTTATCTGAATGTATTATTTGCACTAAGTACCACTATTTCCAAACTTAAGTCCCTATTATCATAAACCATTAATCACTTGCGGGTGAACGCGAATAATGTGGATAGATCTATCGGGATTGACGAATCCCGTTATAAAAAAACGCACTATATTTGAAGAACCATAGGTTTATTGGCAAATTACCTATTAGGGCCACTGTTTGACCAAGACCTGGCAAACTATTAAATCAATTTCTATTGACAAGTTGTTAATGTTTTCCGTATCATGAGCTTAGTGCAGCAATAATATCTGTTTTGTTTTCTAAACTATGAATGTGAGACTAATTACCTCACGTTACGAATATTGTGTTCAACTGATTTCCTAAACTCTATGAATTTCACTTAACCTTTGTGTCGACAGTTTTAAGCATGTATTTCAGGTCCATAATGTCGGAAGCTGGCACGGAAGGGCAAGGACTAGATCAAGAAGGCTAAAATAATTTTATCATTCAGTAAAGACATCAAAAGACTTTATATTGATGCATTTTGTAAACAATGGAACCAACTGGGACCTATTTTGTAAACTCTGATATATTTAAATAATTTGAATGATAAATCCTTTTTAAACAACTCCTTTTGAGATCGTTTTCTATTATTATGACTATTGTGCCGTCAAGTAACACCCAGTTTGAATTCTGCTGCGTATCACGAAATTGGGGGTGTTACAATCATCAAGACTACTGAAGTTCTCTTGTTGATAGTTCTTTCCTCCTCTCTAGAAGTGTTGTGTTAAAAGGATTAGTGAAAGATGCCAAAAGGGTCAAGTCGAAGGCATTAGTGAAAGGTGCCGAAGGTCCGTGTCTAAGGCATTAGTGAAGGGTACCAAAGGTCCATGATGAAGGCATTAGTAAAAGATGTCAAAAGATCATGTCAAGGGCATTAGTGAAAGATGCCAAGGGTGTACTATCGATATGGTGCATCGATGTACAAATATAGATAGGTTGTGTGCAAGGATATTGATATCCTTGATGATGTCGTGATAAGGATTAAGTCTCCTTTGGGATAGGTGTTGTGTAGTGTTGGGTAGTAGTTCCTCCTTTGTAATAGAACTCGGTATATAGCCTTGTACCGGATAAAGTGTAGGCAACGTTGTGATAGGTTTGATTCTACCTCGTGGAAGAACCCGGTGTCTAGCCTTGTACCGGAAAAAGAGTAGGCAACGTTGTGAAGGCTTCTCCGCCATAAGGAGTTTGTATCGTGTAGTGCTTACGAACTCTCGAGTAGGTGACTCGGGGAGTGGAGTAGGGCAAGTAAGGTGTCCTTGTAGCCAAACCACTATAAATACTCGTGTCGTGGTTTTGTGTTTCTTACTCTTTACCTTTGCATTACATATTTACACACTTATCTATCAACATCCAACATACACATTTAAATAGATTGACATAAGTCGGTCTAAATAGTTTAAAACGAAGTTTTAATCGGTAAAACTATTCAATCCCCCTTATAGTTTTCCAAAATTGGTATCAGAGCTTCGTTACCAAGTTTCTTAAGAGTATATTGTACTTTTAAAACTTGATACGATCCGTGTATGATTAAAAAATGCAAGGAAGGAGATCTCTTAAAAAAACAAAAGGTCACGTTTTAAAATCATCATATTTTATAATGTTTGATAATGATAGATCTTTCTAATATTTTCTTTGTTGAGAATTCTCCATTCTAGGATTTGGGAATCCTAAGAAGATCATGAAGAATTTCGGTTTAATATTTCTTTTCTTAAAAAGAATATATAGCAAAGATATGCTCTTTAATAAATTACTTACAAATAAATTATTATTGTATATTTTCTAGATTAATTATTAATATCATTTTGTATAAACATGATTAAGATTAGTAGTCTCATTACGCTTTCTTAAAACTCACTAAAGTTGTTATCTATTTTGAATTCATTATCAAGAATAGTATTCTTCGTTGATCTCTATAGACAAAACTACAAACTAGTGATAATGATATCTCGACTATTCGAGAGCCTTGGTCATCACTACTCACATAAGGTTATTGATATTTCATCTATGTTAATAAGTATTCATGTGAAACTCCTCATATTATGATAAAATAGGATTTTATCATAATCTTTAAAACTTCCCAAGAATTATGATTTATTCATAAAAAGGGAACCTCGTCAAATATGACTAGTAAAACACATCAAAACCCCAAACCATAGGTTATAGAGCATAAACATCAACCCTAGCCAAGAATTAGAACTCCCAAATCAAAATTATTAAAGATTACTTAAACTATTAACTGCTGATATGCCAGATCCCTAAGTTTTCACTAGCCGGATCCCTCATTCAAGGGATCCATGGGAACCGGCACATCAGAAGACAGTTTAAGTAAAAGATGATCACTGTGGACATCTATACTTCACTTTACTCTCTCAAACTCACGAACATAAAACCCAATTTACTGTTCACAGGAGTTAATTCATCATCTTCTCAAAGGAAACAATCACTTGTGTAAGTATAATCTTCACTACATTGTTATTTCCATTCTTCAATTCCTAAGAGTACAATTTTCATCTTTAGAAATTGAGCTCAAATGGGTTTATCACAATTTGATATCACATTGTTTTTTAAGATAGACTAAATCAAAGAATCAACATTGTTAATACAAATTAAACTCATTTTTTGAATTCAATGAAGATGTATTGAGCAAAATTGTGATGAATCCAATTAGGTTACTATTCACCCAATTAACACCACATTGTGGTTTTGATGTTTATGACCAATCATGCGTAGCAATAGACAACAAGATTACCAAGACACCGCTCATTACATTTCCATGTATCATCGAAAGGATGGCTTGAGCCCGGATGACCGAAAAATCTTCAAAATGTTGGAAAAAAGATTTTTCCACGAAGGACGAGTAGTTGAACCCTCATTCACCAACAACACCGATATTCCCCAAGTCTTTGCGGGAATCAACTTTCATTGCCTCTTGAGCATCAATGAACAAATATGTCCGGTGTTTGTCCTATAGTTTTATAAAGCATGAGGATCATTCGAAATGATGATGGAACCATTTCGATAGCTTTTATCATCAATGAGTACAAGTTCACCTTTACTCTTGAAGAGTTTTCTAGGATACTTGGTATCCCTTGTCAAGGAGTATGCATGTACTCAAATGAATGGTCATTCGTCGAAATTTATGACATGGTGGATCATCACGAGGTATACTTCACACCCATCCCAGAAGCGACTACGGTAAGAAATACCATCTTCATGGAAATAGCCTCTCCGTCAAGCGTCACTAGGAAGTCCAAGGTCATCTATAGAGATCCTTTTCAAATGGAGCTTTCAGAAATGTTCCCATTATACAGGAAATGGGAACTAGTGCTAAGGGAGAACGTCCTTTGTTTGGGAGGAAATAAGGATCATCCCTGTTGGGAATTCTACTAAGTAAGAATTATGCTGAAGTTACTGCTGATGATTCTGCTGAAGTGTTGTGGAATCTGCTGAAGAAGTAATTATGCTGAAGTTATAAAACCGTGTAGTTGGTTTCTGCGGAGATAGATATTCCGCGTATTTTATATTTAGTTAGGATATGCATGAGCTTTATTAGGAAGTGATAATGTATATCTTATTTAGTTTTATGTTTATACGTTTCTTGGGAAACGGTTTAGGGTTCCTTGTCTATAAAAGGAACACCTTAGTATGAATTATGTACGAGTTGGAAAAACAAGTTTTAGTATTATTAAAAGATCCATAGAGGATCAAAGTGTTCTTAGTTATTTGTGTTGATACTTGTGTTTGATTTCCGCTTTAGAATACAAGTAACAGAGATTGTCTATTAGTATGTTTGTGATTATATAAGCATTACTAACGATTCACGAGTGCTCAAAGATCTATCAAGGTCTAAGTTTCTACAAGTGGTATCAGAGCCTCGGGAGAGTCTCTGTGATACTAAGAACATTCTTTCCGTTACACCCTCACAACCAAAACAACCTTCACCATGCCTGGATCAGATGATGAAATTGAAGTCACCAACAATCAAAACAACACATCTCTGCAACAACTCAATCTCTCAAACAGCAATGCAAAGTTCCCATACCTAAAGAAGGAGGAGTATGATTTGTGGGCTATGAAGATGCAGAATTGGATCTCCAACATTGATTGGAATCTTTGGGAAGTTGTGAAGAAGGGGAAGAGTTTGAAGAGGCATGTCACAGATCCTGATGGTAAGGTTACCATCGTTGGTCCCAAAACTGCTAAAGAGATACTAGCTGTTCAGAGAGAGAACAAAGTTAGAACTATTCTCCTTCAGGCTATACCTAATGATCACATGGGTGACTTTTACTACATGCAGGATGCTAAGGACATCTGAATGGCTATCAAGGCTAGGTTTGGTGGGAACGAGGAGTCAAGGAGAATGAGGAAATCAATGCTGAAACAACAGTTTCAAGAATTCCAAATCTCTGAAGAAGAAGGTATTCACAAGGGGTATGACAGGTTCCATAAGATTTTGAGTCAACTGAATCAGCTGAAGGCAAGGCCAGACAATGATGATTGCAACTCAAAGTTCTTACGATGTTTACCTCCATCTTGGTTGCAAGTAAATATTGCACTCAAAGCTAAAGGTGGGCTAGATATGCTCACTTTTGATGAACTATTCAACATACTTAAATCTCTTGAGCCCGATGTCAGAAGTCCTTTTCGTTCATCCACTCCTAGTCACACAACATTTGTTGGGGCCTCCTCAAATAAGATGACTTATGCTCCAAGTCCAGTTTCCTCAGCATCATCATCCTACATTACCACTCCATCAAATTCTCAACCTAAATCCAGTGGTGTATTAGATGTACTTCACTCTTTTGTTGCTGATTATGACACTCAGCAGCAACTAGCCTTTGAGGACTTTGAACAGGTGGATCTACTTGATATGGAAGAGATGAACTTGAAGTGTCAACTGGCCATGCTTTCAGTGGATATCAAGAGGTTTGAGCGTAAGTCTGGAAGAAAGTTTGGTTTCCAGGGAAGAGATCCAGCAAGATTTGACAGGAGGAAAGTCAAGTGCTATACTTGTGGTCATATGGGTCACTTCTCAAGAGAATGCAAGGATAGGAAGACTGGTGATGAGGTTAGGTATTCTTCCTATCAGCAAGAAGCTGGAAATACCAAAGCTGGATCCTCAACTGCAATGGACACTCTGGATGACCATGTCAACTGGAAGGTACATGAGCCTGAGAATGATGAAGCTCCTGGTTCTGAGAATATTGGATTGCTGGCAAGCTGTACTTCAGAGGATAAGCATGATCAAATTGCACTAATGGGCATCTCTCAGGTACATAATTGTGTGTTTGGTTGTAGTGTAAGATATAATGAACTTAAAGAAGCCTATGATGAATTGAAACCTAAATATAATGAATGTTATGTCGAAGTTGAGGCTTATAAACAGGCTTTAAAAACATTAGAGAGACAAAAAGTTTGGTTTCAAAAGAATCAACTGGCTTATGATGAAAAGATAAGGGTGTTAGAAAGTGATTTAGAATGTGCTAAAATTGATTTAAAACATACTGAGAAAGAAAAAGTTGATGTAGTTTCAGAAAACCAAGTGCTGAAAAAGAAACTAGATGAGGAAGTAGCTAGACATAAAGAATGGTTAATGTCAGGTGACAATTTAGCTAGCTTCATCTATAGCAGTCAATCTCCTAACTCAACAGTAGCTTTAGGCTTTAAGAAGTATGTTGGCTTAGAAGCTAGGAATGATTTGCGTAAATCTACACCAGCAGGATTAGATAATTTTGTTAAAGAAGGTGTATTACATGCTGTACCTGGACCTATTAGAGGAGAACATATGCCCATTGACCTTTCCATCACAGTTGACTTTGATGGATCACACCATCTTTATGGAAAAAATTCAAGAGACTTGCCAGACCCTGATTCTTCATCTACTGACTTTGTCTCTTGTGTTGACAGTGACAAGTCCTCTAACCAAGGGTCTACTTCTACCAGGTGTGATTCAAATGAAAAGTCAGACTTTCCCAAGACCTCACCCAAGCCTACACCCAAGACTCCCTACAAGCCTTTTAGAGTTGTTGCTGAGGAATCAACTTCCAAGACAGTTTCTTCTGAAGACTTGTCTTTTACTTCTTTGCAAAACAATAATTCTATTAAAAACAATTCTGTTCATGTTTGTGGTTTGAATGCTTTTGCTTATGATGAAACTTCTTTCAATTTGAATAAATCTTCCAAAAGGAAGACATGTTTTGTTTGTGGAAGTAAATTTCATTTGATTAAGGATTGTAATTTTCATGAACAAAGAATGGGTGTATGTGCTAATCAAATGAAATCTAGATCAATGTGGAAAAATGTTAATGATATTCCATATTTTGTTCCACAAGCCACTTATAAACAAAATTCTGCTGATAAACAATTTTCAAAATGGGGCAGATCTGTTGCTCGACCATATGTGAGACCAACAAGTGCATATTTTCAAAATGGTTATTGGCCTAGATGTTTTGACACAATGTATGTTGGCAAGGGATATAGGGATACTGCTGTGAAGCCCTCAGCAGGTTGTTCTAGGACTAAAAAAGGACCTAATTTTCAATGGAGGTCCAAGAACAATGGTGGATCTTTTACATCTAGATAGCCTAAATCTTATGATCCACAAGGCAGGCTCAAGTCAGTAATGACTTGAGTCTCCATAGTGTACTAATATTTTGTATATATATTTTTGTTGTTGTTGTAGGATCATCCCCTGAGGAGTAAAGATGTTGGCATAGTGGATAGTGGTTGTTCCAGAAGCATGTCAGGAAACAAAGAAAAGATGCATAATTTTGTACCCATAGAAGAAGGAGGCAGTGTGACTTTTGGTGGAGGAGATGGTAGAATCACAGGGAAAGGCACCATAAGAACACCTCATTTGGATTTTGAGAATGTGTACTATGTAAAGGAACTGCAACATTTCAACTTGTTCTCAGTATCACAAATTTGTGACACCAAGAACAAAGTATTATTTTGTGAGGATGAATGTATTGTGCTCTCTAAAGACTTCACACTTCCAGAAGATACATCCATTCTGCTGAGAGTTCCTAGAAGCCATAACTTATACACATTCAATTTGAATGATGTTCAACCAGAAGGTGACCTAACATGTTTGGTGGCTAAAGCATCCCTGGATGAGTCTACAAAATGGTATAGAAGGATGGCTCATGTGAACTTCAAGACCATTAAAAAGCTTTCTAAACTGGGTCTTGTTGAAGGACTTCCTTCCAAAGTCTTCACAAATGAACACAATTGTGTTGCCTGCAACAAAGGAAAGCAACACAAAGCCTCATACAAAGCCATTACAGCTGTGAGCACTATCTTAGAACCTCTTCAGTTGCTGCATATGGATCTCTTTGGTCCAACCCAAGTCAGGAGTATTGATCACAAGTATTTCTGCCTGGTAATCACTGATGACTATAGCAGGTTTTGTTGGGTATTCTTTTTGAGGACTAAAGATGAAACATCTCAAGTTTTAAAAGAGTTCATTACCCTTGTTGAAAACCAGCTGAACAAAAAGGTTAAAGGAATTTGGTGTGATAATGGGACATAGTTCAAAAATGCTGTATTAATAGAACTCTGTAAGTCTAAAGGGATAAAAAGGGACTATAGCACTCCAAGAACCCCACAACAAAATGGGGTAGCTGAAAGAAAGAATAGGACCTTAATAGAGGTAGCAAGATCCATGCTTGCAGACTCTAAATTACCCACTATGTTCTAGACTGAAGCAGTTAGCACGGCTTGTTATGTACTAAACAGGGTATCCATTACTAGACCTCATTTTAAGACACCTTATGAACTTCTCACTAGGAAGGTTCCTGCTATACATTACCTCAAACCGTTTTGATGTCAAGTGACCATTTTGAAGACCAGTGATCCATTGGGTAAATTTAATGAGAAAGCTGATGAGGGGTATATTGTGGGTTATTCAGCTCATAGTAAGGCTTATAGAGTATACAATTTAACTGCCAAGAAGATTGAGGAAACTCTGAACCTGAGATACCTAGAAGATAAGCCCAATGTTTAGGGACAAGGTCATGTTTGGTCCTTTGACCTGGATTACTTAACTGATTACTTGGATTATTCTAGACATGTTGCTAACCAATCTGCAGGTACACAAGAGTCTCCCACTGACAATGCGGGTACCCTGGATGATGACTCAGAGAGTGAGTCTGAACATGATGAACAACCAATTCTTGTACATTCCTTCTCCCCTAACCATTTTGCAGGTGATCATTCTAAAGTAACTTCTGATGCGCATGAAGATGAGTCACACTATGCAGAGGATCTTGCTAGACTCAAGAAGCAAGAGTATGTAGCCAATCTAGAAGCTGAGGGGCTTGGTGGGGAGTTTGCTAGAGAAACAGTCAGTGGAAACCATGATTTTTCTGACAGTTCTTCTGTATCTCCTGACATCACCAAATCTGCTTACAGCCATGCTGCGTCTACTCCCTTTCCTACTAGTGTGTCCACAGACTTTGAAGAACCATATACATGATTTCCAAGTCCTTCAGATCTTGGCAATCATCAACCCAAAGATGGCATCTTCACCTCACCTTCCTATGATAGTGATTTTGAACCAACTATAAACAATCTTGACACCACAATTGATGTCAACCCCTCTGCTACAAAAAGGATCAATAGTGCTCATCCTCAATCTAATATTATTGGTGATCCTCAAGCACCTGTTTGAACTAGAGGTACTGTGTCAAGTTCTAAGTACGGTCAAGTTGCTTTTCTTTCCTATGTCTCAAACCAGCAAAGGGACAATTACACAGACTTTAAGCATTGTCTGTTTGCTTGCTTCCTTTCTCCAGTGGAACCAACCAGTGTTACTCAAGCTCTTGAAGATTCAAGTTGGCTTGAAGCAATGCAAGATGAGATGCAACAATTCAAGAATAAGCAGGTTTGGATTTTGGTACCACTACCTGATGGAAAGTTTGCAATTGGAACAAAATGGATCTTGAAGAATAAAAGAGATGCAAGGGGTATAGTGGTTAAAAACAAAGCAAGATTGGTGGCTCAAGGGTTCAGGCAAGAGGAAGGAATTGATTATGATGAAGTTTTTACACCTGTAGCTAGAGTTGAGGCCATTAGAATATTCTTGGCCTATGCATCCTATATGGGGTTCATGGTTTATCAGATGGATGTGAAAGGTGCTTTTCTGTATGGTGAGATAGAAGAAGAGGTATACGTCACTCAACCCAAAGGCTTTGAAGACCCAGATCATCCACAGCATGTTTACAAGGTTGTGAAAGCTCTCTATGGACTTCATCAGGCACCAAGAGCATGGTATGCTAGGCTATCTGCATTTCTGCTGAAGCATGGTTACAGAAGAGGTGCCATTGACAAAATACTTTTCCTAAAGAAAAATAACAGAGACATCATTCTTGTGCAAGTTTATGTTGATGACATTATCTTTGGCTCCACTAAAGAAGCTTGGTGCAGGGAGTTTGAGGAGTTAATGCAGGGAGAGTTTCAGATGAGTGCTATGGGGGAGCTTACTTTCTTTTTGGGTTTACAAGTTCAGCAGAAACCTGATGATATTTTTATCAGTCAGGATAAATATGTGAGAGACATTTTGAAGAAGTTTGATATGGAAAATGTCAGAACTGCCACTACACCTTATGAAGCTCCAAAACCAAAGAACAATATTGAACCAGATCCAACTATGAATGTTCACTTATACAGATCTATGATTGGTTCATTAATGTATTTAACAACTTCTAGGCCTGATATTACCTTTGCTGTGAGTGCTTGTTCTAGACATCAGGTCACTCCACTTACTTCTAACTTGAATGCAGTCAAAAAGATCTTCAAGTATCTGAAAGGACAACCTAAGTTAGGTCTTTGGTACCCAAAAGAGTCTCCTTTTGTATTGGAAGCATATATTGATAGTGATTATGCTGGTGCGAATCTGGATAGGAGATCCACAACTGGAGGTTGCCAATTTCTTGGTAGAAGATTGATTTCTTGGCAATGCAAGAAACAAACTATTGTTGCTACCTCTACTACTAAAGCAGAGTATGTTGCTGCTGCAAATTGTTGTGGTCAGGTACTATGGATCCAAAATCAGTTGTTGGATTATGGGTTTAATTTCATGAACACCACAATCTATATTGATAATCAAAGTACCATATGCATAGTTAAAAATCCAGTTTTTCATAATAGAACTAAGCATATTGAGATCAGGCACCACTTTATAAGAGATGCATATGAAAAACATTTGATAAAGGTGGTTAAGATTCACACAGATGAGAATGTAGCAGATTTGTTGACTAAAGCTTTTGATGGACCGAGGTTTCAACACCTAGTTGTCTATATTGGGATGGTTAACCCTTAACTGCAAAGTTTGAGAGGAGGCATAGGCCTCAGGGGAGGCATATGCCTTAGGGGAGGATTTTAGTTGTATATCATTTTGTAAACTTTGTAGATATTTGGTTATCTTTTTGTTTGCTAACACTAACCTGCTAATGTTCTTTCTGTTTTGTTTGTTTTGGTTTGGTATGTTTGCTACTTTGTGTCTGTTTTGCAGAATGCATTTATGAGTAGTTTCATTGGAGTTCACCAAGTTGGTAAATGGGAATATGGTCATGTAAGCTGAAAGGTTGTTTCTACTGAAGAAAAGCACAAGTAATGTTACAAGTTATCTCATTGATTCTTCTGAAGGAAAGAACTGAAGTGAAGATTAAGTGCTAATCATTGAGAGATAAAAGACATGTTGATCATTCATTCAAGAAACAATTTACAGCTTACAATCAACTTCAAATGAAATACAATACTATTCCTATACAAGTTCTACCAAACATATACTAGTTCCTATCATCTATTACAAAAGCTGGTGGATACACTTTTCAAGTATGATGAAGCAGCTGAAGATGAAATTGAAAAGGATTGCTGGTAGTGCAGATGCTCCAAAGGCCAAAAGAACCAAGAATGTTGAGATTGTGGATTCTTTTGATGATGTTACACCAAATATGAGCTCTCATGCTATTTCTACTGAGGCATCTACTGACGCTACAAATTCTACTGAAAGAGGCCACTCTGCTGAACCTCGTGTTGCTTCTTCTGAAGCATTACCTAGTGTGGCTAATCCAACTCTGGATTCAAAGGGCATGACTGCTCATATTCCACATGGTGCATCTGTTGATAAAGAAGGAGCAGATATGGTTAGGAAAGCTGAACAAGCAGCTGCTAAAGCTAAAAGGGCCAGAGAGGTGCTTGATAAATTGTATGCATTGCGTGGTGCTGTTCCAATTCCTTCTACTTCTACTTTTTCCATTCCTACTGAAGCTGTTCTTGGTGCCTCTGAGAAGGTATCATCTTCTGTCTCTATGGGGATTTATATACCAGGTAGGAGGGGGAAAAGGATGTCTAAAAGGAGACACATTGCTCTAAGGAGATTTGTGAGTTCAGCTGGGACACACACTTCTAGGGTTCATAAGTCTCACAGGGGTTGTTCTTTGGATCTAAAGGCTGCTGATTCAACTTTCATTAAAGAGGTATCTGCTGATGCTTTTCTTGAGGGGTCTCATGGTGTGTTAACTTCATGGACATTGATTGATGACCAGCTTAACACCATCTTCAGGTTGGATAACTCTTCTATGCAGTTTACTTTCTTGAAGGACATACTTCATATGGTGGATAGGCAAGATTTGATTACTCTCCATGGCCTTGTCACACAATATTATGATACTCATACTCCACAAGGTTCTGGGTTGTACTTATTGGGAGATCTTCAAGTCCTTTTTGATTCTCAATCTCCAAATGGTAAAGGATATTCTATTTGGAAGGATTCACATAAGTGGAAGGTTGAGACTTGGAGATTTTATCCTATCCCAAGTGTGCATGTGGTAGAGACAAAGTGTGGGATGGCTGTGTGTATGTTCTCTGATAAGCTTTATCCTTTGTCTGTGAAATTGATGCAACGAATGCTTAGAAAGACGTTGGAAGTTCCTCCTGATCCAGTTGGAAATCATAGGGTTTGCTCAAAATCATAGGGTTTGCAACTCACCCATGCTTAATTGCTGAGGGTTGTATGGTCATCAATTCACCATGGCTTATTCCTTTTTGAAATCCAAGAATTGACTAGCCCACAAGTATATGGCTTGTGGTAAAGGCAGTGGAATACCATATTGGGTTCTCAATTCACCAAAGGTGATTCTTTCCCCTAAGAATTGACTAGTCCTGAGCAAACGGCTACAGGTAAAGACATCTCAAATCCGTTTATAGCTGCTGATTTGCTAAAAATCGATGGTTATCAGTGTACCATAGTTTTTGAACTTAAACATTTGGCTACTCTAGTAGTGATGGCTATTGGTAAAGAGACATCAAATCCATTATTTTCAATGATTCACCTCTCACAGGAGTTCACACACCTGGATGTGTTGAGAATAGTCTGAAACTAATATGTTTTGATGTACATTTTGTCATTTGTTGCTGCAAAGATCTGGAGTTTCAAAGTTTTGCCATCGTAGAGATGTGATTGTTTTGGTTCTTTGCTGCTGATGTTTGTATACAATCCTCTTATACTACTGTGTTAAAAAATCTATCAAGAAACTGGAACTTAACCTAGTCAAATTCTAGTTTAGGGGAGGATTTTTGGGAATTCTACTAAGTAAGAATTATGTTGAAGTTACTGCTGATGATTCTGATGAAGTGTTGTGGAATCTGCTGAAGAAGTAATTCTGCTGAAGTTATAAAACCGTGTAGTTGGTTTCTGCGGAGATAGATATTCCGCGTATTTTGTATTTAGTTAGGATATGCATGAGCTTTATTAGGAAGTGATAATGTATATCTTATTTAGTTTTATGTTTATAAGTTTCTTGGGAAACAGTTTAGGGTTCCTTGTCTATAAAAGGAACACCTTAGTATGAATTATGTATGAGTTGGAAAAACAAGTTTTAGTATTATTAAAACAAGTTTTAGAGGATCAAAGTGTTCTTAGTTATTTGTGTTGATACTTGTGTTTGATTTCCGCTTTAGAATACAAGTAACAAAGATTGTCTATTAGTGTGTTTGTGATTACATAAGCATTACTAACGATTCATGAGTGCTCAAAGATCTATCAAGGTCTAAGTTTCTACAATCCCAATGCTTGCCTAAGCTTCATGATTTATTGCCTTGTAACCGGGACTCATTTCAACCTCGCCTATTACATGGTGAAACGAATGGCAAGTGTGAAAAGGACGGACAAGATGGTACTCCCCTATGCCATGCTCTTGACTCGCCTAGCAAACTTCGTCTTTGCTCTAGATCCATCTCCTTACTCCAATGACCACACCTTTTGCAACAAGGTTATGGTGCCCTTATCCTATGAAAATACCACAAGGATTATGGTTGATGGCAAGAGACCTCACCCACCAACGGATTCATCGGATGAAAGAGAAAAAGAAGGAGAAGGAAGCAACCCCCTTGGCAACGTTCATCTCGACCCCCTAGCATACATTGATCAACTGCCAGAAGTCCAGAGCCCTTTACAAGAATTCCAACAAACAAAGGGCATGTTCAAGTGTTTTTCTAACTTCCTCATGAAAAAGAAGAAGTAGGGGTGGAGGGGTAAAGAATGAAGAGTACAGGCGATGGAGATGGAGTAGGAGTTTGAATAGGGGGAAGGTAAGGTCGTGGACCTTAATTTATGAACAATTTGTGAACAATAGTCTGTAAACAATTTAAACAATATTTCTGTAGGTTTAGGGCGTAGCTCTAAGTAGATGGCATGACTTAAACTAAAACATTCTAAACTATGAACCCGAAAAATGAGAATTTTACGACAACTTGATCACAATCAAGAAGTCGGTCCCGCTCATTTTGCTTACGTTCTAGTCGCCCTTACTTACTATGCGTAATATTGTTGCTTGCATATCTGATTATTAAATGTAGAAATGATTAGGATGTGTATTTGCTAAAGAGTGAAAATTTTGTACATTTTCTGAGAAGCTACTAGTCAACAGTAGCCGGATCTCTGAGCTATAACTAGTCGGATCCCTCAGATGAGGGAACCGTGGGATCCGGGCAAACAGACAAAGAATTCTTACACTTTCACTTCAATCAAATCCTCTAGACCTTATCACACTAGCTAAACATGATACTTTAGGATCACTTAAGTCTTCCTCAAACTCAGTAGGCCTCACACTCACTCGTAGCTAAGACTTCTATTACACCATCTCTTTCATCATGACTAAAGTATCTAGAAAGAACTCTTCAACTAAAGGTTCATCCAAAAAGAATGCTCATATGGTTCATGAGTATCATCCACCGAGTCATCACCCGTAAGAAGTCCAAATGCTTGAATTCCCTTTCAACAAACTCAACCAACAATAGCTAAAAGAACCACTAGAATTAGCATTCGACCTTTTGATTTGGAAAAGGCTTCATCAAGCACTAAACCAAACACACCTAGATCTAGTAAAACAACCAAGCCTTCATTTCTAGAACCTAGACTACATTCCTTTACCGAACCTCTTTCCCATCCAAATCTCTACTCTTTAGAACACTCACCACCAACGACTTCCCACTCACCAACTTTCTCGTTAAATAGGGAACCACCTTCATCACCAAATAGTCCATATTTGGAGATAAGGAATCACCAAAGATCTAACCATATAGAGGACTTTCCATCTCCACCACCAACTCGTGCATCATAACCCTCATTTTTAGTGTAACCATATCCTACGTTGCTCAACGAACCTCCACCATCCTTTGTGGAGCCTCCTCAAAACATCTCACCTCCTCCGGTTCCTAGTCATGACAATAATTGCTCTAATTGTCAACTCACCCAAGGACTTGTTCAAGAAGTACGAAATGAGTTGCATTTCATGTTTAATCATCTCCTTGAATGATTGGACCAAATCAACAAGTCTACTCATCCTTAGATTTCAAGCACATTGATGCTTTTTAGGTTTCCGTCACTTCTTAGAATTAGTAGAAAATGTATTACATGTTTGAGTCATTCTTTTAGTTTTAGAGATATGTAGATCATTTCTCGTATTGTTATTGAATGAAATTACATGTTATATGCCATATTGTCTTGAGAATATGTTTGGTGCCTTAATACATATCTCATTTTGATGTTAACATCACATTTTACATCACCATTGCTTTCTTAAGCTTAAAGGCAGACGGATCCTTCATTTTAGCCTAGACGGATCCCTCTAAGGGAGGAACCATGGGATCCGTGCAATAGAAGACTTTTTTATTGTTAACTTGGGTCTTATTTGTAGGAAAATATGCATTATATACTTGTTTTCTAACCTTTGTTTTGTAGATTTTCAATATATACTTAAAGACTTTGACACCCTCAACAAGGGGGAGTTTTCTTGTCAAAGCAAAACAATTGCAAAACCATTTGCAATACTTTCACATAGGTTTACATCACTACTTGACATCCTGCTCACAAAGGAGCACTCGTCAAGGGGGAGCATGTTCGTCTAAAAGACGAAACCATTTGCAAACGTTATTGCAAAACACTAGTCTAGTCTTCCTAATTACTTGACGCCCTCAACAAAGGGAAGCACCCATCAAGGGGGAGCTAAGACGAGAATTCTTCTCATCTCTTACTCTCTACTTTTCATATTTTTACTTTTTACATGTTTTTCCTTCAAAACTAAGTGTTATATTCTTTTCGACGCTCTTTTTGTTTCAACAAAAAGGGGGAGAAGAAAGTAAAAAACTCCAATTCAAACTTTTACGAATTTTAGTTTTTCCTTAAAATAATCTTATGTTTTGTCATCAGCAAAAAGGGGAGATTGTTAATACAAATAAGTCGTAAAACGTTTATTTATATATTATGATCCTCTAATGTTTTGTCGATAACAAACGTAACATCATTTTAACGAAACAATAAAATACGTAAATGGTTTGAGCCAATAGTTTACTAACACACTTATGTCTTCATATAAAATACTTAATAAGTAATAGTGTTTTCATTTTATAGAAATGCATATGTATAACAATTAGTGTTTACATAATGGGTATATTATATTATAATGGGTAATCTAATAGGTAGAAGTCTAAGTATTTGACTCATTGACTAGACACATTAAATGTAGTTGGGTAAAACCCAAAGTCCATACCCATGGAGCATGATCCATAACCCATGACCCATTACATGACATCATGCATGAAGTCATAATGGGTATTATCCATAACCTATGACCCATTGACTAGATGCATTGCATCTTCTAGATACATTGTATCTATTTGGATACCCATGGTTCAAAGTCTATAACCCATGACTCATGATCCATGACCCACAACCCATATAGGGGGAGCGTCCTACGGATCCCCAGGAATACACTAGACGGATCCCAAAAGCAATGGATCCGTGGGACAGTAGTGATTTTTTGTCTATAAATAGTGAGTCATTTCTTCATTGTAAGTTGCCACTTCTACACATACTTTCTCCTAGCATTGTAAACTCTCTAACCTCAGATCCAAAGGATCTTTCTATGTAGTTTATGTTTGTTTTTGTGTGATTCTCTAGGTTCCTCTTAAAGGCGAGATCACTACCTCTTGAAGTCAAGCAAGCTCAAGTCCATGAGTTGCCCAACTTCGTCATCATCAAGACTACTGAAGTTCTCTTGTTGATAGTTCTTTCCTCCTCTCTAGAAGTGTTGTGTTGAAGGCATTTGTGAAAGATGCCAAAAGGGTCAAGTCGAAGGCATTAGTGAAAGGTGCCGAAGGTCCATGTCTAAGGCATTAGTGAAGGGTGCCGAAGATCCATGATGAAGGCATTAGTGAAAGGTGTCAAAACATCATGTCAAGGGCATTAGTGAAAGATGCCAAGGGTGTACAATCAATATGCTGCATCAATGTACAAATATAGATATGTTGTGTCCAAGGATATTGATATCCTTGATGATGTCGTGATAAGGGGTGAGTCTCCTTTGGGATAGGTATTGTGTAGTGTTGGGTAGTAGTTCCTCCTTTGTAATGGAACTCGGTATCTAGCCTTGTACCGGATAAAGTGTAGGCAACGTTGTGATAGGTTTGGTTCTACCACGTGGAAGAACCCGGTGTCTAGCCTTGTACCAGAAAAAGAGTAGGCGACGTTGTGAAGGCTTTTCCGCCATAAGGAGTTTGTGTCGTGTAGTGCTTACGAACTCTCGAGTAGGTGACTCGACGAGTGGAGTAGGGCAAGGAAGGTGTCCTTGTAGCCGAACCACTATAAACACTCGTGTCGTGGTTTTGTGTTTCTTACTCTTTACCTTTGCATTACATATTTACACACTTATCTATCAACATCCAACATACACATTTAAATAGATTGACATAAGTCGATCTAAATAGTTTAAAATGAAGTTTTAAGCAGTAAAACTATCCAACCCCCCCTTCTAGTTTTCCACAAAATTGTTACATAACAATTAATAATACAAGTGTCAATATTCATGCCACACATCTCGTGGCTAGCTTTCTAAAATACAACAAAATCTATGGATGATAAAGATCTGTCTAACTGCTGGATGCTCCATCCATACATCTCCAAAGCTCTGAGATCTGATCGAGAAGAGTCTGCAGGTCCTCTCGATGACGAATATGAATATCCTCGATGAGTCTCTCAAGAGTAGCAATCCTGGTACAAGCAAGTGTAACCTCATCAGCGTGCCCCTCCCTCTCTCTCTGAAAAAGCAGCCACCTGTGCATGAGTCTCTAACATCTCGGCCTCAACCCTAGTCAATCCCTCCTATAGGTCCATCCGCTTAGCCACCAGATCTTAGATAGTATCCTCAACCGTCTCAATGTGGTCAAGGGGCATACCATCAAGAAAGCACAAAAGGTGTCAATCTGCTTCTCATGACGCTCCAGTCGCGCCATGAGAGTGGTGTGGGTGGACAGGCGGGCAACTGCAGCCCTAGAACTCTCCCCAATCTCGAAGACTCTAGCTGGAGGAGCAAAGCCAAGTGGGAAAGGTAGAGATGATGAAGTGTGAGGAGATGAAGCACAGGGAAATGAAGTACGGGGAAATGAAGTACGAGGGGATGAAGTACGAGGAGATGAAGTACGGGGAGATGAAGTACGTGCCCGTTTCTGAGGGGGCATATCCTCCTCAAGAAAGAATCCCGATGATGGGGTATGTAAGGAAATGATTGAGTAGATAATGCAAAGAGGTGGTCATGCATGACTGGAGTAGAGAGCAAAGCAGATAGAGGTGGAGGTGGAGATGATAGTGATGATGGTGGTACATAGAATGGTAGCATGTAAGGGTGTGGCTGAGGTGGGAAGACTGGTGATGGTGGTGAAGTGGAATATACAGGAAGGACCCTTTTCTGCGCTGTCTCGTGGAGGGTCGGTAGGATGGGACATGGATGATAGGTGAGGGAATGGATGGTGGTAGAGGTGCTGGCGGTGGAAAAATTAGAGCTGGTGGTATATGTACCCTCTTACGGGCAGTATGAATGAATGTGAAACCATTATGGTAATACCTGTATCGTCTCATGAAAGGTGCAGGCTCATAAGGCTGAAGCACCCATGCTCGCCTACGCCGATGAACTGGTGCAGGTGGGGATGATGGTATCTCAGGGGGTGGTAATGGAGAAGTCTCAGATGTCTCGGTGTCTGATGCCTCATCATTTGGCTCAGAGCCTGAGGTGAAATATGCGTGTCTGACCTGCATATAGGGGTCTTCAGACAGGGGAGTGTAGGTAGGAGAACCCAGGGTATAGTCCGGTGGTGATGAGGTGGGTAAAGTAGGCACAACAGGTGCAGCTGGTGGTGTAGGGGCAACTTCAGCCTCCTTAAAGGGCTCAGTATCCCCAGAAGCAACTCCTGGTGATGTAGGTGCTGGGATAGCAGGTGACAATGGTGAAGTGTTGGACAACAAGGTATCCTCGATCTCGACGTATGAGAGGATGATGATGGGATGAGATGGTGAAGACATGGCTCTATAATAACCCAGTAATAGAAAATGTAAGTTGTTAATATATGTTAAGTAATGATTAAATTAATTGTGAATTATTTGCTAAGCAAATCTCTATACGTGGTGTTGGTAAAATGTAAGCACGAAGGGCGTTAAGCAGTAAAGTGTAAAAAGGTCAAATTTGAAAACGCAGTTATAGTCCAGTGTTTAAAATATACTTGGTTCTCTATAACCATGACTCTGATGCCAATCTGTAAAACCCCGTTAATTTCAATGTAGCAACGAAAGACTAATCGGGGGTATTACTTCATATATCACAGTCATAAAATAGAAAATGACTTAAAAAGAGACGTTTTAGAAAAGTTTGTTATCATCCAATGAAAACTTAATATTTGATGCTACAAAAGAAATTCCACATTGTTGATGTTATACAAAAGATCATGTTAAAGTTTGTAATGAATGATAACATTATTGGACGCTGTCCAAAAAAGGGGTCTCGTGCCATCTCCGTGCCAGTTAATCCTTTTTAATTACGTAAGACAAACATGTTAAAAAGTCAACAAAATTGTTGAGTGAAATTCATATGTTTATATTTAAGCAGTTGAACACAAGATATAGTTGATAATTGCATCGAATTACAAATATCAGGAAAAAAAATATTGTTGCCCTAAGCTCATGACATTCAAAACGTTAACTGCGTATCATAATAATGATATAAGCGACAACGCCCCCTGGTAGGTAATTGCTAATTTCCTAGTGTATCTCAAATATAGTACGTCTGGTTACCATTTCGGCTAACACAAACGGGGTCGTCAACCCCAAATAGATCTATCCACAGTATTCACGTTCACTCGCAAATGATTAATTGTTCATGATAGTGAGGGACTTTTGGCAATTGTGGTACTTAGGCAATAACAAGATCAAGCATAACATACATTTGTAAAATCACTTGTGTTCAGGTTTATAGCATGTATCTCCCTCACGAGAAATTATAAAACGTGTAAATGTAGGGCTATGAACTCACCTCAATAGTATAGTAGTCAAGATATAGCAATATCAAGTGTGTAAGGGAAACGGCTCCAACACGCGACCTAGATTAATATGACAAGTCTTAGATTTTGATGGTTTATGTTCATGACCGTAACGAGTAATGTTTGAAAAGATAATGTTTGCAAAATTATTTGTATCATCGTTGCTTATCTGGCAAATGCTTAAAGTTCAAAAATAAGGTTTCTATATATTATATAAGTTGTGTGTATTATATTAAGTATAATATATATATGATCTCGATGTTTACGAAGTATGTAATGTACTCGTCTACTATTTAACAAAAGTTAGTAGATGATAAGTTAAAATATTTATTTTAAATATTTTTAAGTTAGTGAATGATAAGTTATTAAAATATTTGTAATATTTAATTTTAAGCTATTCGAAGGTGAATTTTATTATTCGTTTGGAAAATAACGTCGATATTTATATTTTGACTTTGTCTTATTTATATCTTAAATGATAGATTAGATTGATTGTTTGTGCTGAAGATATCTTTCGAATGCAGTCTGTATTTAAGAGTCAAAGTACTTGTAAGGCTTCTCCATCAGTTTCAGAGACAAGTGCTACTTCTTCTACTTATCATACACAAGTCGCTTTCATTTATTTTGACAAGTCGCTATAACAGCTTCATGACAAGTCGCTATAACAGCCTCATGACAAGTCGCTACAGCTGTTGACTCAATAGTCAACAACTCACCTCCATTATAAAGGACAAGTCGCCTTTTTTTTTTTTTTTTTTTTTGTTAACAACTCGCTGCTTGTACACTGAATCTGGACATAGTGACATGTTGCATTCAAAAATGCACCACAACTCGCTTCCTAAGTTAAGGACAAGCCGCTATTAAGAAAAAGACCACAAGTCGATGCATAAGAAACTAACCTCCAAGTCACTATAGTAATAAATAGACAAGTCGCTTATGAGATTCATTGAATCTGGACAGTGATTGACAACTCGCTTTGAGTACACAAAATCTGGACAGAGACCTCAAATCGCTAACAAGAAACACTTTATGTTAATCATCAAAGCGACTTAAACAAAAACAGTATCAAAGCTGTTACAAACAGCTTACCAGTTTTTGCAAACCATTTAGACAAATTAGTAGCCAAATCAGTATCAAACATGGATTAAACCAGTAAGTAACATCAAGACCAGTATCATAAAGACCAGATTCAATAACCACCAACTTGTAACATTAAAACCGAATCAAACATTTTCTAAACCATAACAAACCGCACCCAAGAGTCGAACAAACCGCATCAAGAAACCATGTAAATCATCAAAACAACACAACCTAGGCTCTGATACCATTTGTAGGATCGTAAATATTATGTTGTTTGATGATTCAGGTGGTCTTGGATGATAGAAATACATGTTAGCCATTTAGAGAGAGAAAGATAAGAGATGGGTGTTCTTGGTAGAGAGTTGCTTAACAAAAAATGAAAGGTTAGATTAAGAAGCACTACCCCTTCCAAGGATGGAAGGGGTATTTATACTTACAGACTACACGACCTCCTGACGGCCTGTGGATCAGGTATACAGTGGGTAAAGACCCGTTCTTCCTCCACGGTGTTACACTACGCTAAACTAAACTAATAACTAACTAATAAACTGATAACTAACGATATGTCTACGAGCTAACTTATGCTAAATTATATTTGGGGTGACCGGCACTTCATTATGGAATTTCCAATTCCTAACAGGACAAATGTCATTTTTCTTGGGATTACAAATTTCACAAAGTCCCGTAGGCATTTTCATCAATCAATCTAAATACGCAAATGAAATTTTAAAGAAATTTGGATTTTATACCACTGACCCTGTTGACACTCCCATGGTGGAGCGTACAAAACTGGATGAGGACCACTCAGGGATCATGGTAGATCAAACGAAATATCGTAGTATGATTGGATCCCTGATGTACCTCACAACCAGCAGACCGGACATTTTGTTTGTTGTATGCATGTGTGCTAGATACCAGGCTAAGCCTACCAAAAAGCACCTTGAAGCGGTTAAACGGGTCTTTCGGTATCTCCAAGGAACCATTAACATGGGTCTTTGGTACCCGAAGGACACCGGTATGTCACTAACGGCCTATGCAGATGCTGACCACGCAGGATGTCAAGATACACGTCGAAGTACGTCAGGAGGTGGGTCAAACTTTAGGTGATAAGCTTGTGAGCTGGTGTTCAAAGAAACAAATGAGCACTTCCATATCCTCTACAGCGGCTGAATACATAGCCATGTCATCTTGTTGTGCTCAAATCTTATGGATGAGATCCCAATTATCTGACTATGGCTTTGTATTCAACAAAGTTCCTTTGTACTGTGATAACAAAAGTGCCATTGCTCTCTGCTGCAACAATGTTCAACATTCAAGAGCTAAGCACATTGATATTCGACATCACTTCATCAGGGAACAAGTTGAAAACGGTGTGGTTGAACTATACTTCGTGAGGACTGAATATCAGTTAGCAGACATCTTCACCAAAGCTCTTTCTCAAGAACGTTTTGAGTTTATTCTTCCACGACTTGGCTTGAAGAGCCTTCAACCAGAAACACTCAAACGTCTTCAGGAGAAAGACGAGGAGTAAAGGTGTTCGTCTCTATCTATTCTTTGTACATATCTTCTTAAAAACAAAATACAAAATTATAAAACCAACAAAAAGAAAATAGAAAAATATAAAACTTTCAAAAAAAAATTCCATAAAAATTAGAAAATCTTGAAAAATTCCAAAATATTGTCATTTTGTCATATTTTCGTGGTTCGATAACATCTACGGACCTTGAGTTGTCACTCAAAGAATGACACGGGTCTCTAGATGAAATTCAAATTTAAAAAAAAAAAAAAAAAAAAAAAAAAAAAAAAAAAAAAACGAGATGGCGAAAAATGATGGTTTATTGTCATTTCAGGCAGTAACCCGTTTTAAAAGAAAGAACAAAGCCATGCTTAATCTTAAGTCTTCAAAAATCATGCTCTGATTCTAAAAACAAATGTTTGTCACCAAAAAGACAAATGTTTCTTTCCAAATATTTTTCCTTCTAATGATTCTTCTGAAAAATATTTGTCATCTAATGAAAAAAAAATTGCTTTGAAAATACCTCGGACTCTATTTTGAAAATCATCCGGGCTTATCATATGTGAAAAATCTCTATCACTCAATCAACAACTTATGTCATTGATTGAGGGGGGAATGATTTCAATCAAAACAAAAGGAGTATTTTTCAAACAATTGGCACGTAAACGAAAAAGGTCTACTTTTGGTTAATCAAAAGAACAATGTTATATACAACTGGTTCAAGACCTTGACTAATGTTATGTTTTCAAAAGATAATCATGCATGTGTAAACAATGGAGTTTAGAGTCCGAAAATCTAATCCTTATCAGTTGAAATGTTTTTTTTTCAAAAACAAGTCACAATTCTTCTCAAAAGTTTTCAAAAATTAATTTAAATCAATAGAGATCACAAATCTCAAAGGATTTGAAAATTGTGATCGGGGGAGAATTTGTGATTTAAATTGGACATAAACTGATAATTTGATAAGCGGTTTAGAAATATAACAACAAGCTCTCCTCCCTGCATGTGCCAAATGATTTCAAATTTTCCATGCACATGTTAAGGGGGATCATCTTTTTTAAACCAAAAAGGATTGAAACGTGATTGATTTGTCTCAAAGTGCAGGTTCCTTCTAATATGTGCAAAACTCTTTCAAATCTCGATGCACATATTGAGGGGGAGCATTTCTAAAAGCATAAAAAACAATTGAGATACAAAATGCTTTGATTATACATCATAAGTATCTTGATTGATTTTTCAAATGGTTTTCAATTGGTTTCAAGACGGAAGAATAATACCAAAAGACCGACCAATGTTAATTTGTGCATGGTGATATAAGGATGATAAGGTTAGGTATTAGTTCCCACGATCCGCCAGAACCAGAGGGATCTTCCCAGGGACAATCCACTTGATAGTGTAGAGTCCTTAGGTATGATGAAAAAGGAGAAAAAATGAGAATATGGGAAGAGTGTCGACTGAGAAAGAGCTAGAACTGGAATAAACCCAACAAGGTTCTAGTAATGAAGTCTCGGTAAGCACTGAAGGGGTTGAAGAATGAAAAAGAAATGAATGTGAAAAGTGTGAAAAGAAATAGCCCTCCAACAATTCAACCTTAGGGTAGAAACCGGGTTCAATACATATGCTACTGGTGGTTACTTAGGTAACACTGGTATTGAAGACAAGAAATCATGGACCCAGTGATGCACTGCACTAAACTTCCCAAGCTACTCAAGTTCCTCTTAAAAGGACTTGTTTCATTCTCACGGGGAACCTACATAATCTATCGACTTTCTCTTAGAAATTGTTGATATTGAAGAAAGAGACCCTCTCCCTAGTCTCCGGCATAGGAAACCAAATGTGCACTATTGAGTCTAGAGCCAAGAGATCATCCACAATATCTCATTAGGACACAGAATTAATGAAGACTTGCTGTTTCACACAATGTGGAAAGTAAGAATATATTGAGAGTCCTACGCATTATCCTTGTGGTATTGCCAGAACATCCGAGTGATATGTTAAATATTCACGATGAAGATGGAAATCCTTCTAGAGCCAACATCAAACAAGCTCTTGGTGGGTGACATGTGAGATCTTTCCAAAAGATCAAACTTGTGACAACTGGATAGAAACGATGGGGCGATTAAATCTTGAATCAACCTTGGTCCAGGAAATGAATTGACGGATACCTTTGAAAAACCGGTCGTTGTTCTTAAAAGTTCTTTTCTATAGCACATCGACTGCGTATTAATGTTTCAAAATTAAAAGGTATTTATGATTGATAATTGATTTTCCATAAAACCTTCGTTGTATTGCAAAACACTTTCTATTAAGCAACACACGATTGTTTTCAAATCATTTTCATTAATTAGCGAATCTCAATTCGCTAGTTTACTCATTCCGTGTTGTCTTCTTTGAGACGTTCCGGTTTGAGAACAGCTAGAACATCTGCGAAACCCTGTCAAGGAGATTCTTCAGAATTATACCTGATCACAGGCAGTACTTGTACTGATCAACGGGGAACCGTGGGCCGTGTACCTCAATTCAAAAAAAGTGATCAAAGACACTTTTGTGCGTTTTATTGCTAACTGTTTTATGCAGGGACTCCCGACGGTTTCAGCTGATCAGAATTGAGAAGTCAATCCACTGCCGCATGCTCACACATCACTCTCACACCTAAAGAAATCATGATATGTGCATATCTTCATTAACTAGTTCTGATATTCTTCAATCCATGCTTCTGCTACTCTGATACAAATATCTTAATCAACAAATGCTTCCGCTACTCTGATGAGAAGATATCATGATCCAAATATGTGAGTATGTCGGTCCAAAAGTCACAACATCACATAATGGCGATACATCAAAAGGATGAGTCAGAGATTTGATGTGGCTGAAAATCTCAAAACTGGCTCAAAACTCAACATCACGTGGATCAGTTAAAGACCTCCACTTGTAAGAACAAAACATGCGGAACATGAAGAATCATAGACTACGAGCTACAGAGCAAAGAGCTTAATCAAAGAAACCAAGAACATCAAAAGTTATATCTGTTTGTAATCAATGTAATCTGAGGTGACCTCCCTTAGGGGGAGATTGTTAGGATTTAGTAAATCCAGTAGTTAAAGTGTCGGTCACCTCAAGTATATATACTCGTTAGAGAGCTCGTAGTCGTAGTCATCTAAGGAAAGTAAGTAGTTTACTTAGTAACACCATGGAGGACGGACGGGTCTTTACCCACTGTATACCTGATCCACAGCCTAAAGTAGGCGCCCTATGTTTCTACCTATAAATACCCTTTGCCCTCCAAGGCAAAGGGTTGGAGCTTTCATAATTCATTTTTCTTTATCTCACTAAGGTTCCCATTCTCTCCCACTTTCTCTCTCTAAAACCTTAAACCTTACGCCTAACCTTGTGCTTATGATGTGTTTGTGAAAACCAAGATGCTACAAAAACAAAGTCGGATTGCTGAATGTATGATATGGTTTGTGGGAAATGGAAGACGGTACGTCCGAATGTATGTCGGTTTTGTGAAGTGTACAGCTAATTCAAACGTATGAATCCGATGAGTGGAGCCGGAGATGAAGATTACTACAATACGGCAACTCTTAACTATGAAGTTGAATACAGAATGAAGTTCACACTCAAACATTGTTGGGAGGAGTTAAGAGGTTATCAGAAATGGAATGAAGTTGAAGTTCCAGGTTTTTTTTGCAAATGAAGCAAATGAAAGGTCAAAGAGATACAAGTCATCTAGGTCTAGTTCGTTCAACACAGAGACTAGAGATGCTAGTATTAACCTGAATGATGCAGCTGGAGATGACGAGAAAAATGAGGTGCAAGAAGTTCGACGACCACCGGGCAGGGACAAATTGAAAGCTTTGAAGAAAAACGGTTTGCGTATGTCGACATCGTCGACATCTATAAATGACGAATCATTGGCTAGGATAATGATATCGGAGTTGGTACAGCATAACGAACGTGCCATGAAAAAAAAAGATGCAAGAACGGGGCTGTGTATATGGCATAAAAAAAAGGCATGGAAGAATAGGCTGAGTTTACGGCGATCAAAAGGAAGGAGGTGGAAGTGCAAGAGTATAAAATAAGGCAAAAAGACTTAATGTTCTATATGCAACCATATGAACATTTGACTGGCGAAGCACGAAGAATAACAGACGAGATAAGGGCGGTGATCAAAGCGAAGTGGAGTTTGGACTTCTAATTTTAATCTCGAAGTTTATGTAATGTTTTAATTTCCTAGGTTTGTGTTTTTAATATTCAAAGTTTATGTACTATTTTTAATATTCGAAGTTATGTGATGTTTTAATTTCCTACATTTGCATTTTTTATTTCGTACATTTACGTTTTTAATTTTGTACGTTTATGTAAAAAAATGGAAGTTAAGGTGACTATAGAGATGACCTTGACCACAAATAAGTGAGTGAGTGTGAGGGGAAATAAGAGGATAGAAAAAACTGAACTGACGCTGATTTGTAAGGTGAAAATTATAATTCATTGCCTTCTAGCCTTAACAATGTTTATTAAACTTTATAATTGCTGCCGGTATGGCCTATTTTCAAGGGGGCATGTGGAGACTTTTCGGCCATTGGATCTTGCAATTCTTAATCTCATCGTCTTAATTCAACTTTTAATATTAGCCGTCAGATTTGTCCCACGTGCTCCCATCCGTCCGATGTGTAGAAAACTGAATAAAAATCTGCTTGAATGAATAGAAAACTGAAAAAACCGCCACTTCCCCATCATCTCTCTCCTATAATTCAATATCTATCAATCTCTTACACACACATAAAAAACACACAGCCCATTTTACTCTCACTTTAATACTCATTATAATTGCCGCTGCCACCATCATTACACCATTACCTGAAACCAACGCCGCCACCACCTATTAGTTTAACATTTTGGTGGTTTTGTTGGTGTTTTGTTTAAATCTTTCGATTCCAGCGATTTCGAGTTTAATGGTTTTGGAGGCAGTATGGTGGTTTGGATTGGTATATGGAGTTTTTATGGTGTTTAAAACCAATAACATCTAATATTTGTTTGTGGTTTTACATAAATAACATCGTTCAAGATGTTGTGATGTTGTATCCAAGATGCGATTTAGCTTCTCTATTCTTCAACCGTCAGCAGTTGGTTAAAATTAAAACACACACATAGTATACAAATCCTAAATCATCCCACCACTAACACACACACGCATAATATACAAATCCCAAATACACACACATAATTAGAGAAGTTTCATAAGAAGAGGTTCATAAGGAGAGGTAAAAATCAAACTCCTGCAGTGGTTTAAATGATGGAAAGAGTAAGAATGAAGGTTTCATTATGAAGTCACGCTGAACGAACAAACGCTGCAGGCACGCTTAACGAACACATACTGAAGGCACGCTGAATGAACAAACGCTGAAGGCACGCTGAACGAACACACATTGAATGAACAAACTCTAAAGGCACGCTGAACGAACATATGTTGAAGGCGCGCGCTGAATGAACACATTGAACACATGCTGAAAATAGGTATTTTGATTTCTTTATTTTTTACTTCATCAATCATTGTCCTTTTTTTTTTACCAAATTGAAGTGTTTGTAAATCTTTTAATTGTGATTCTTGATGGATTCTCACTTTTGAGTATGAAATAGATTCAACATAACAGATTTGAAGTATTCCCAATTTTTAGTTTTATGTCAATTGTGCTTTATTTGATGTTCACTATCGATCCTGTACATGATAACTTGTGTGAAGTACAACAAAAAAAGGTTTGATCTTCATCACTCTATATTCTTGAATATAGGTGTATGACTTTATTCAAGTGAAAAGGGTTGATTTTGTAGGATGTTATCATGGCCATGCTGAAGGTTATGGTGGGGATTTTTTGGTGTATACAATGATTGTGGAATGTTAAGTTCTATGATAAATACTTGAGTAATTGATATCAATAGATTTGTCAAATTAGTGGCGGGATCGGAAAGCAAAATACAAGGGTTTTTTGGTCAAGTTAGGTCGGGTTGGGTTGATCGACCAACACTTTGTCTTTTATACCAATTTTCAAAGGAAGAAAAGGATTAAGAGTATGAGGCTGTTTAGAGTGCCTATATGAAACTAAAGTGTGATGATGTTGCCACCTTTTCTAAGATTGTTTCCTGATGCTATCTTCATTTTAAGTTCTAACATGCATATCACATCATCATATCTGTTAGTACACTAAGAAACTAGACCATTAATAAGTTTCCTGATGCTATCTCCATTTAAAGTTCTAACATGCATAAAATTTCTAATAAGTGAGATTTTCATTGAAATGTTTAACTTTAATTTCGAATATGTACGCTACTTATGTATTATGATAAAGAGGCATTAATTAGGCTAAATCATACTTTTTTGTCTTTTGCTCTTATCCTTCCAACTTGGTCACTTTTATAATAACGAACATTCTTATGTTTCATCAGGGCACGAGCCTGGAGAATCCTTTGGGGTGGGGTTGTGGTTGAGGGTATGGGCAGAGTAACTCTTTCTAAATATATATTTGCTTTGCAATGAAATACCTAAATGAAAGTTTATAGTAGATGTAACATTCTAATTCATGTTGCTGTTATTTTTTTGTAAATGCTTGCTACACGTCGCATTTCATGGCCTACTATTGTTTGCCTCCGACTCCTCTTTCCAGGATTCTCCATAAGCACGCCCCAAATGTGAAGTTTCATGCTTTCAGCATGTATCATGCTACAATGTTTCATATTGGTAATTTCCATTTTTAGTCTTAAGTGTAGCTGCTTATGTACTTTCACGATTTTTGGCTAATTAACATCATTGGCAGGTAAGTAAAGAATTAAAAAAAAAGGTGTTGTGATATCACTTTAATGATAAGTGTTGATGTTGTGAGCTATTTTAAACTAATATCCGTAGGTACTTAAAGTTCTAACAAGTCCGATGCCAAGACTGATTCAGCGATTACTTATGTTCATACGAAGAATCTGTAAGTATTAACATCATTGGCAGGTAAGTAAAGAATTAAAAAAAAAAGGTATTGTGATATCACTTTAATGATAAGTGTTGATGTTGTGAGCTATTTCAAACTTTTATTCATAGGTACTGAAAGTTCTAACAAGTCCGATGCCAAGACTGATTCAACGATTACTTATGTTCATACGAAGAATCTATTATTTCTTTTTCTGATGGGTGTAATCTGTTTTAGTTTGTCTCTAGATTGATTATGTTGTAAATCTTCAGTTTTTGGAGCCCAGAACCTAATCAATTATCTGAATCAATGTTTCAGAGGTCTCTGCTATTGAACTAGAACTGGGCGAATACTTTTTTGTTCATGCTGGAATTGGATACCCCAGGTGGGTGACCCACGAAGAGGCAAATGCATGGGTGATGCGCGTACGAAGCGCGTTCGGGGTCAAAGGGACTTCCTTTTCGTCGAGCAAGTTTTTCAACACCCTAGGCAGTGAACCTAATCGTTGTAGTGTAGTATTGGGTAAGCCTCAGGAACTGATATCATTCTCTAGGGGAATAGGAATGCTAGCAAGAAGTGTATTACGCTAAGGTGGGGGTTGAGGATGATTCTTTTTTATCTTTATTGGTTTGTTAGAAAGCTAAGGTAAATATCTCGGGGCAATTGGTTTGAGGGTGGTACTTCTACCGATTACTTCTATTATTCTAATTATCTAATTCTACGGGTAGCTATGTCTAATTGATGTGTTCTCGTATGCTGATTAAAAATGTGTTTACCTAGATACTATTACTCCCTAGTTATCTTTTATTGTTGGTTGAATTGTCACACCATATCTTTAACGCGTTGTGTTTTCTAAGGTCGTAGGGTATGCCTTTGCCCTAACTCTTTGAGGTCACCTTTGGGTTTAGCCTACGAAATCCACAAATTCATTCGTAAACTAACTTTCACAAAGATTATTCAAGCATTAAACATAATGATAGCCTAGTTGCACTTCTAAGCCAATTACAATTAAGATAAGAGACAACCTAACAATAATTAATAACTAGGTTTCATAGATCTAAGCAAACACACAAGAAATTTAGCTAGACATGTTAAACAAGCAAGCATACACATAATCAATGAAATACATAATGATAATTTGGATTAAAACACTTATCTTGATGTGTAAAATAGGGTTTGGGACCCCAAGATACTGTCCAAGTCGGACTACAAACGTTTAGGGTTTTTAATCCAAAAGTCTACCTCCCTAAATGCAGAAAAATCGAATTCTATATATAGATTTACAAGTGCGACGGCGTCGCCTTATAGGTGGGACGCCGTCAGATCGCCGTCATTAGGGTTTTCGTCTTGGCCAAGTCATCTATGGGACGACATCACCTTATGGTTGTGACGCCGTCAGTCTTCAAGTGGGACGTCGTCTGATTCTGGATCTGGGCCGTCTGAGATGAAAAGTCTAAGTGACGCCCTTCTTCTTCAAAGCCTGACGCAATCATGTGTTATGAGCAAAAATTTCACTGAGCCGTCTGGTGCATGTTTTTATCAAGTCTGTATAGAGGGACGACGTCGCCCTTTGTTTGGGACGCCGTCAGGTTCATTTTGAGCAACTTGAGTGGCTTCGATCTTGACTTTGCCATTTTCTTCATGTATTCACTCCTTTTCGTCCAAATATGCATCATTCTAGCATTTTGCTTCCAAGAGACCTAAAAAGTGAAAAGGAACGAAATTAAGCAGTAACGGATATAAAAGTGGTCGATTAAGGGCTTAAATAACCCCTTAAAAATGTACGTTTTAAATCCTTATCAATGGGATAGTCATTCACAGTCATCTGTTGCTAGAAATGACTTCTTGATTATTCATAATGCAGCTATCACCAATTATAAGGTATGCTTACACATTGCAGTTTTTTTTTAATGTGGATTTAGGTATTTAAAAATAGGGGTGTTATCGGGTCGGGTTGATCCGGGTTTTTGACAAGACAAGGGTGACCCGCAACCCGACCAGATAAGAAATCGGATTGTCGGGTTCGGATTGTTATCGGGCCGGGTTATGTTAGGTCGGGTGGTTCGGGTTATCGGTTTATGGTATAATAAAATCAAAGTAATGAAAAAATTATAAGTACTTCAATATTGATGGTCTGTTTTAATTAAAAAAAACAGGTTATCGCATTATAACTTCGATAATATATCTGATGAGGCACTTTATTTTGCTTACTTAAAAATCCATGCTTACCAAGGGATAAATCCCCACCATCCATCTAGTATAATCTAATGGTGGAGATTAACCTAAGATTTAATACTTAAACCTAAGTCCATGTTTTTTTATTGTCTTTTTGTCTTTCTTTTTTATTAACCTTTTTTTTTCTTTTTTTTTTGTCTTTTTTATTAATTTCCGTTTTTTTTTATAAATTAACGTTTTTTTTTTTTTTTTTTTTTTTTTTTAAATTTGCGTTATTCACGTTTATTTTTTTCGCTTTCATACGTTTTCCTCTGTTTTCATACGTTTTCGTCCGTTTTCATCTGTTTCGTCCGTTTTTCAACGTTTTCGTCCATTTTCTTACGTTTTCGTCCATCTTCATATGTTTTCGTCTATTTTCTTACCTTTTCGTTCGTTTTCATACGTTTTCGTCCATTTTCATACGTTTTCTTACGTTTTCATGTATTTTCGTCCGTTTTTATACGTTTTCGTGCGTTTTCAGACGTTTTCGCCCGTTTTTATACGTTGTCATCCGTTTTCATAGGTTTATATACGTTTTAGTCCGTTTTCGTCCGTTTTTAGACGCTTTCGCCCGTTTTCTTACGTTTTGGTCCGTTTTCATACGTTTTCGTCTGTTTTCTTATGTTTTCGTTTGTTTTCATACGTTTTCGTCCGTTTTCATACGTTTTCGTCCATTTTCATACGTTTTCATTTGTTTTTTTACGTTTTCATGTACTTTCATCCGTTTCTATACGTTTTCTTTGTTTTCAGACGTTTTCGTCCACTTCTATACGTTTTCATCGGTTTTCATAGGTTTATATACGTTTTCGTCCATTTTTAGACGCTTTCGTCTGTTTTCAGACGTTTTCGTCCGTTTTCAAACGTTTTTGTCCGTTTTTATACATTTTCATCCGTTTTAAGACGTTTTTATACGCTTTTCATTTATTTTTATTCGTTTTTTCCGTTTTCAGACGTTTTCGTCCGTTTTCATACGTTTTCGTCTGTTTTTGTAGTTTTTTTTATACGTTTTCGTCTATTTTCATACGTTTTCATGCTTATTATTAAACTCTATTATATTACATGTCTAATATCAATTGTGATATTTTATAAAAAAAAGTTAATGTCTAATATCACTTGTAATATTTCATAAACAAACAAGCATGTTTTTTTAACCTTTAATATCACCTGAGATATTTCGTTGCTCTGTATATTTTTATATATTATCACCTATGTGTTTTGTAATATTTTTATAATTTTCAGTTACATGATAGTTTTTGTACCTTTCATCGCAATTGACAAGCGTATATTTTTTTAATGCAACCAGTGTTATCTATCACTTGTGATATTATACTCTTAGTAGAAATAAAATGGTTAAAGTCTTTTTAGGTGAATTCTTATTTTGTTCAAAAAAATGCTAATTTAGTGCAACACTTGTTTGAATTTGAGAATATTTCAAATCTCTATTTTCATAGTTTGCTTCATTTTTATTCATTTTGATATTTTTAAGTGGCACTTATTATCTCTTGTGATATAACACTGTAAGGAAGATGAAGATTATTACATTCTTCATCATGTATGTGTTATCAATTTTGATACTCAACTAAGAATGTGAAATATTACATTCTTACCAAATGTGATAAGAATTTAGTATTTTACCAAGTATATATGAAAGAAATAATAATATACATCACTTATTATATCACTGTGATGATTCTGTTCATTTTTTTATTTGTGTTTTTGAAAATATTTAGGAAGATTTTTGTGTTTTATGATAATATAAAATATTAAAAAAGGTGTTTAACTGAAAACAAGAGATGTTATGATACTTTGGTTAGACATGTGGTGGCATTTTCTTTTTAATAGATACATTGTGCATGTTTCGATAGGTTTTATAGAGGGATTTAAAAATATCTATCGTTGAATCAACAAACTAAAAAAGCTATGGTTGAAGAAAGCACAACAAACTTAGCAAGCTCAAACACCTGTGATATCACACATGATATCACAGGTGATATCACCTCGCTTTTGATATCACATGATATCACAAGTGATATCATTGGTGATATCACAAGTGATATAAACTATGATATCACACATACGACCACAGGTGATATCACCTGTGTTATCACACATGATATCACGTGTGATATCATGTGATATTACAAGTGAGGTGATATCACCTGTGATATCATGTGTCATATCACAGGTGTTTGAGCTTCCTCAGTTTGTTTATAAAGATGTGTGCTTTCTTCAACCATAGCTTCTTTAGTTTGCTGATTCAACCATAGATATTTTCAAATCCCGCGATAAAACCTATCGAAACATGCACAATGTATATATTAAATAGAAAAATCCACCACAAGTCTAACAAAAGTATCATAACATCTCTTGTTTTCAGTTGAAAAACTTTTCTAATATTTTATAATATCATAAAACACAAAAATCTTCCTAAGTATTTTCAAAAACACAAATAACCCCAATCATCAGAATCATCACATTCTTAGTTGATTATCCCAACTGATAACACATACATGATAAAGAATGTAATACTCTTCATATTTCTTACAGTGTTATATCACAAGAGATAAATAAGTGTCACTTACAAATATCAAAATGAAAACGTCTGAAAACGGACAAAAACGTATAATAATGAATGAAAAACGTATAAGAATGTATGAAAACGGACAAAAATGTCATAAAATGGACAAAAACGTCTGAAAATGGACAAAAACTTATAAAAACGGATGAAAACGTATGAAAACGGACGAAAACGTATAAAAACGGATGAGCACGTCTGAAAACAGACGAAAACGTCTAAAAATGGAAGAAAACGTAAAAAACGGACGAAAACGTCTGAAAACGGACGAAAATACATGAAAACATAAAAATAGAGACAAAAACGTCTAAAAACGAACGAAAATGCATGAAAACCTAAAAAAACAGACGAAAACGTATGAAAACGTAAGAAAACGGGCGAAAACGTCTAAAATGGAAGAAAATATAAAAACCGGACGAAATCGTATATAAACCTATGAAAACGGATTAAAACGTATAAAAACGGACGAAAACGTATAAAAATGACGAAAAACATAAAAAAACGGACAAAAACGTATGAAAATGGACGAAAACGTATGAAAACGGTAAAAAACTGGCGAAAACGTAAGAAAATGGAGGAAAACGTTGGAAAACAGACAAAAACACGAAAACGTAAAAAAACGAACGAAAACGTATGAAAACGAACGAAAACGTATGAAAACGGACGAAAACGTATGAAAATAAACGAAAACGGGCGAAAACGTAAGAAAATGGAGGAAAACGTTGGAAAACGGACGAAACAGATGAAAACGGATGAAAACATACGAAAACGTATGAAAGCGGAAAAAAACACTAATAAAAAAGCGCGAATAACGCGAATTAAAAAAAAAAAAAAAAAAAAAAAAAAAAAAAAAAAAAACGTTCATTTATAAAAAAACGGGAATTAACAAAAAAAAAATAAAAAAAGTGAAATAAAAAAAAGGTGAATAAAAAAGGAAGACAAAAAGACAAGAAAAAAAACATGGACTTAGGTTTAAGTATTAAATCTTAGGTTAATCCTTAAACTAGATGGATTGTGGAGATTTATCCATTGGTAAGCACCAAAATAAGGGTAAGCAAAAGAAAATTCCTCTATATCTGATATATGGTTTAGTCAGTTATGGATGTGAAAGATATTACAATCTGTACAAACTAAAGATTGAAAAAAGAAGACACATTTGATAAATAAACAATATGTTTTTTGGTAACAGGTTACCGTCAATATATGTTTTTCATCTTGTGCCACTAAACCATTCAACCCCAAGCAATAAGAACCATTCAACCCCATGTAATAAGACTGGTGGGATTTTATATTTTCTATGAAAATATAATACTCCGTATGTAATATATTTCGGGTTTTATCGGGTTGACCCGATAACATATATAATTTAATCCGAACGCGACCCTATAACAATATTGGGTTATCGGGTTCAGGTCAAACTAACCCGACAACCTTTTTCAGCATGTTAATTATCATCAGTGCCATTGATAGTGGCACTTTTTCTCATTATTTGTTTAACCATATATGATGCAATTCTTCTAAATGTTGCTGCATTTACCACGTTCTCATATATGTTTATTCTTCCTTTATCATTTGATGTTTTATCTTTTAGTGTTTTATAACAAAACCTGAATTTCATAAAACGAAAGTGTGCAAATCATATTTCACATGAAGAAGGCGTTAATTCCAAACACCCTTTTAAAAAATAGGGAGATTTACATTAATATCCTTGCATAATTCTTAAATTATATCAATATCCTTGTTAATTTTATAATTACTTCAATATCTTTTGTAAACTTTAAAATACACACAAGTATCCAAAAATGCATTTTCATCATATTTTCTAGATTTAAATATTATTTGACATGTTATATTACCTTCTTTCCCTTATCTTCAAAAAAATAAAATTAAAATCAAAAATCAAAAATAAAAATTGAAGAGTCCAACAATTAGCCAAACTACTCGTAAATTGATTTATCAAAATCTTTAACAGCTCACACATAAGATATACTTTTATCAAAATATAGTTGGCTTCCAGTAGTTAATTTCACCCTCTTTATTTACCACTTGCAGTAAATCAACAAACACAATGACACTCATAACGTCACCTATTTGCTTACACATTGCTTAAAAATTATTCATTTAAACCCTTTAAAGTTATGTTTGTTTAATGAATAAACAATTTTTTATTATACCACACAGGAGCCGCCATTACGAATAAACAATTTTTATAATTTCTAAAGACTGGGCGCTATTTAGTTACGATCTCGATTGCAACAGTGCAACAACCCTTTAAAGTTTTTTTTTAAAATATAGGTAAGGGTAAAAAAAGTAATTTGGCAGCTAAATAATATTTGTATAAAAGTTTTTAATAATATATCTATTAAGAAATGGAAAAAATGTGTTTTGGATATATATGTGAATTTTGATGTTTTTGAGGGATATTGAAGTAATTATAAAATTAGCAAGGATATTGACGTAATTTAAAAATTTTGTAAGGATATAGATGTAAATGCCCTTAAAAAATAATACACTTCTCATTTTAACGCTAAGCATAAACATTACTTAACTATTACTGAACATACTTTCATCTATGTGCTGGTTTGCAGGTCTTAGGGTGAATGTCCATCGAAGTTTGAGGTGGGCAGGTAAGCCATCACTGTGAGTGCAAGCACAACTTTACTCCTCCGCTTTTTTCGCCCTGAATGTGAACCCCAGAACATAGAAGCCTTAACAAGAAAAAATAGCCACAACTTTACTATGAAGTCTGAGATTAACAATCTTGGACAGACATGTCTTACTTTGCTTTATTTTTGCCCACACGAGCGATCCAAAAAAGGTATGTGTGAAAATGGGTATCTTTCTAATTGTTCAAAACATATAAAATTGGTAATATGGTCTATGCAATATTTTTCTAACTGCTTAAAGGGCTGTTTAGGATCGCTTATTGAGACTTCTTCTAGGGGGTGTTTGGGATTACTTAATGGCATAACTACTTTTCCGGGCTTAACTTTTAATGCACGTTGAATCACCTACTTCTGTTCTTTAATATCACTGTATGTACATCAAAATGTTACTTTGTCTGATATGTATATGTTGATAGTCACCTAAATTGTACGGAATTTCTTGATCGCAATACCGAATACAACTATTGACTGTGATTTTTGGTTCCAGTTTTGTGCATCAATAGGTTTTATGTGTTGTAAATAACACAAGCTAAAATTTTTTTAGTTGCTACTTCTTTATAGGGAATTAAAATATGATGTATTTCTTCCTTCCCCTGCTCTCTGTTCTTGAACGCATGTTACATTTCTTAATAAGACCTTGAGTTTCTTATATGGTCAAGTGTTGTTGGCTCTATTTACAGGATTTAATTTAATTTACTATGCCAATCTGGGTGTGGTCAACCGAACGACCTCACATCAGTATATTACAAGAGAGAGAAAGAGCACTTTTGATTGTAATTTCTTTTATTTTTAAGTAAATGCCCGCTTACATTGTTTCAGTTAACTTTTGAATTGGTTGCACGTTGTTGATATCTTTGTAATATTACTCTTAATCACAAACCACTTCATAAGATTGAAGGATGACACCATGTTGATGCATTCTAATTACATGTTTTTTTCCTTCCAGAAAGGCTTGTATAAAGATTTACAGACATTAGTTGTTGTTTTGGAGGATGGTGTGCTGGGGAGGATACGAAACTTTAACAATGTGCATTAAGCAACCTGAAAGTACTTTCAGAAGCATTTGGCATGAGGTTAGACTTGCTACATTTTGATATTATAAGTTGTTTTATCTTACTGTTCAAACGAATCTAAACTATGGACCTATGGTGTGTTATAAACTTTTCAATCAACAAGAAGAAGTGGAGTATTTGGTTGAGCAGTTTTGGGGTTGGTTCATGGGGTTGGGATTGGTTCAGCGGAGTTGGGGTTGGTTCAGCGGAGTTGGGGTTGGTTCAGCAGGGTTGATTTCAGCGTGTTGGTTCAGTAATCATTAGAAAGGATGTTATCTTTGTTGAAATTAACAACTCTATGTATTAATTCTGTCACCTCTTATGTATAGATCGATTTTCTTAAAATACTTAAGTTGTTTGTTTCCATCTCTTTCTGTTTTTAATCTTGATGAGCCAAATAACTTATTGAAGAATATAACAATTCTAGAAGATTTTAAAATAACAAATCATTTTAGGGGGTGTTTGTTTAAGCTTATATGTGACGCCACAAAGTTATAATTCCAAATATAAATTGCACCAAACATGTTGACACCACAAAGTTATAATTCCAAATATAAACATTCAAATGTTTATATAAACAATTAAACATGTGAAGTTGGTTGAAGTACTTTCAGTGGAAATTCAATCAAACAGATTTACATGTAGGGTGTGTTTGGTAAAAGTAGCAGTGAGCTGTGAGCAGTAGCCACAACTCACAGCTCACCGCTCACAGCTTCTTAAAGAATAATTGAAAAATAAGCATTCCTAAAAAATAGCAAATCTCACCGCTCCTTTGCCAAACGAACAATAAAAATCAAAAAGCTCATTGCGCACCGCTCATCACCCCAAAAAACTTCAAAAAGCTCCGCGCCAAACATAGCCGTATTCTATATCAAGTAGTAGTTATTAGTTCAGTGTCTATGGTGGTTGAAGTATGTCCTCATTCAACACATAAGGTCGCCACCATCAATGATAAATATATGAGGAAGGGAAAGTTCGAAATTTAAAAGGCATAAGTTGAAATGAACATAAAAGCTACACAAGTAAAATTTTAAGTTCAAACGGCTACCGTTGAGTGTTTTCTAAGCACACACAGAGTACATATTTTTGTAACAAAAGGGATTAGTTGCAAAACACATATAAAACTTTCCTGTAACACACGGGTATTATGCTAGTTATACTTGTCGCAAATAGTTAGAGGATAAAAGTAAAAAATTACTTATGAATGTAAAGAAAACACAGATGTTTAAAATATCACGTGGAAGTAACTATGAAAAGAATAACTATTGTTATTATATAAATATTTATAATGAATGTAAAATCATTGAATTAAAATTTAGCAATTTGCACCTTCGCCACAAAAAAAAAAAAAAAAAAAAAAAAAAAAAATACCCTTGTTTTTGTATAACACAATTTTTTCTTTTTGCGATATATTTTTATCCAAAAATTTCAAATCGTGTAGATTTTTTTTGTAAAAGCTCTTCATATTTAATAATATTTACTGAACGTTGTAATTTAATATGTAATTTAAAATTATATTGATTTATATATGTATTTTATGCATTAAAATTTATACCTTTCAAAACAATGATAAATGAAGTATTAAAATATTGTGAAGGATATATTAGTAAAAGCTCTTGTAGTGTCTATATTACGCATTAAAAAATTATTTCTTGAAAAACGCATTAATGATATCTTAGTAAACTTTAGGAGAGATAATCATACCTTCATTATATATATATATATATATATATATATATATATATATATATATATATATATATATATATATATAAACACACACGTAGATATGTTTAAAATTATATAAATTATCACTTACCATTTTCCATCTTTGCATATGTTGCCTTCAAAAAATTGTCTCAGTTTTTATAAAAAGCAATTTTTTGTTTTTGCATCAAATTTTATCTAAAAATCCCAAAAGGTGTCTAGATTAATTTCCAGAGACGCTTTCAATTTAGTAACATTTTTAAACGTTGTAATTTAGATGCAATTTGAAATTTATTGATTTATATGTGTATTTTATGCATTATAAATTATACTAATTCAAAAGATATAATAAATTAATTATTAAAATATTGTGTAAGATAAATTAGTAATAGCTTTTTATTGTGCACATTATGTATTAAAAACTATATTGTTTTAAGAATATATTAATGATATTTCAGTAAAATTAAGCAGAGTAATCCCTACATTATATGTAGTACAAGTATACATATGTTTAAAATGTCTAAAATTATACTACCTCCGTCCCAAATTAATTGTCCTAATTTGACTTTTTAAAGTCTTAATTTCTCAACTTTGATCTTAAATATTTTTATTTATGTTATATAATAATTGATGCAAAATATATGAATGGATTGTTCTTTTAAATGTTTTTTCATTGGTGTAATTTTCATCAAATATTAAATAACACATACAAAAATATTAAGAATCAAAGTTGAGAAATTAAGACTTTAAAAAGTCAAATGAGGCCAATTATTTTGGGGCGGAGGGAGTATAAATTACCACTTATTACTTTACATATTTACATCATTTGCCTTCTAAATAATCGTCCCAGTTTTTATAAAAAGCAATCTTTTTGTTTTTGCAATAAATATTATCCAAATATTTCCAAAAGGTGTCAAGATTGGTTTTTGAGACGGTCTTACGTACTACTCAATATTATTTTTTGAACGTTGTATTTTAGTATGCAATTTAAAAGCTTATTGATTTATATGTGTATTTTATGCATTAAAAGTTACACTAACTCAAAAAATATATTAACGGATTATTAAAATGGTGTGGAAAGTATATTAGTAAAAGCTTTGTAGTGGGTACATTATGCATAAAAATTGTAATGTTTAGGAAACACATTAATGATATCTTAGTAAAATTTAGTATAAAAATTACCTCTTCATTATATGTATGATAGATATAGATATGTTTAAAATATATAAAATTAGAGAATTTATCACTTGTCACTTTTCATCTTTGCATCCCCCGTCTTCATAAAAATCGTTCCAAATTTTATAAAACACAAGTTTTTGTTTTTGCGGGAAATGTTTCATACTTAATACTAAAGATTATTTAACTCAATTCGATTCTAAATCAATCGAAGGTATCTTCTTAGGATATTCTCCTAATAGTAAAACATACATAATACTAAATAAAGAAACCATGAAAGTTGAAGAATCTTTAAACGTAAAATTTGACGAGAGTCCACCTAAAACTACCCTACCTCTTGTTGATGACGAGTTAATCGAAAATGAAGTCCTAGAAATCAAAGAAAATATAAATAAAGAAGATGACCCATTAAACAATGAAATCATCAATATTAAAGAGTCTAAAGATAATTCCGTAGAAAAGGTTATAGGAAAGTTAAATGAAAGAACCTTAAGGTCTTAAGTCCAAAACCAAAGTAGTCTATTTTGTTTTGTCTCAGCCATAGAACCTAAAACACTCAAGAAGCTATAAAAGATGAAAGTTGGGTGATGGCTATGCAAGAAGAGTTAAATCAATTTGTTTCTAACAATGTTTGGAAACTTGTCCCTCCACCTAAAAAGCAAGCCATAATCGGAACAAAATGGGTATATAAAAACAAGTTAGATGCAAACGGTGTCGTTTCTAGAAATAAAGCTAGACTTGTTGCTCAAGGGTATAACCAACAAAAAGGCATAGACTTTGATGAGACCTATGCTCCCGTAGCTAGATTAGAGTCTATAAGAATACTTCTTGCTTATGCTTGTGCTCATGATCTTAAGCTTTTTCAAATGGATGTTAAAAGTGATTTTCTAAATAGTTTTATTAATGAAGCAGTTTATGTTGCTCAACCTCCGGGCTTTATCGATTTCGAAAAACCTAATCACGTGTACAAACTAAAGAAAGCTCTCTACGGTCTTAAAAAAGCCCCAAAGGCTTGGTATGATAGACTCAAATAATTTTTAATCAAAAACGACTATACCATGGGGTTAGTTGACAATACACTTTTCACAAAGAAAAATGACTCACAAATAATTATTGTTCAAATATACGTGGACAGTATTATATTCGGATCGACTTGTCAAGACATGTGTGATGATTTCTCAAGTATCATGCATGATGAGTTTGAAATGAGTATGATGGGAGAATTAAGTTTCTTTCTTGGTCTACAAATCAAACAACTAGAATATGGTATCTTCTTTAATCAATCCAAATACATAAAACAAATGCTAAAGAAATTCGGATCAGAAGAGTCAAAACCAATAAGAACACCAATGTCATCCGATACCAAACTCACCAAAGATGAAGACGGTGAATCCGTTGATAACACCAAATACCGTGGCATGATTAGTAGTCTTCTCTACATTACGGCTAGTCGGCCGGATATCATGTTTGGTGTATGTCTTTGTGCTAGGTTTCAAGAAGACCCTAAAACTTCACACCTAGAAGCCGTCAAAAGAACATTTAGATATATTAAAGGTACTACTCATTTGGGATTATGGTATCCCAAGGGGACGGGGGTAGAAACTATTGTATATGCGGATTCTGACCATGCAGGTGATTATGTTGACCGAAAAAGTACAAGTGGTGTTTGAACTTTCATGGGGTATTGTTTAACATCTTGGTTCTCAAAGAAGCAAACGCCATTGGACATATCAACAACCGAATCCGAATATGTCTCCACCGGCAAAGCATACCAACAAGCACTATGGATGAAACAAGCGTTAGTTGACTACGACATCCATCTAAGTGACATTGCCATTTTATGCGACAACAAAGGTGCTATTGATCTAAGAAAAAATCCGGTGTTGCATTCTCGTACCAAGCATATAGAGATCAGTCATCACTTCTTAAGAGACAATGTTCAAAAGGAGAACATTTCTATTGAGAAAGTGTCATCCGAAGAAAACATATCCGACGTTCTCACCAAACCATTGAATCAGGAACAATTCAACTTGCTTCGTCTAGGTCTTGGTCTTATAGAACAATCGTCGTAAAAAAAATTAAACTACAAGGTACGTAAACGTTTGCCTTACCTTCTTTTCTGAATCTAGGATCTCTATTTCACACAACTCACAAACAAATTGGGGATTTATTTTCAAAACTCAAGATAACTTTTTTTTAATTCTTCGAAATATTTTGTAAAAAGATATTTCTCCCCGTATCATTTTTCTCAAATCACTCTCACGTCTAGGACAAACATTTTCTTTCATTTTTAATACAAAGTAAAAACCTTTTTCATTGTATCTCATGTCTTTTGAATGCTAAAGAGAATACATAACTAATATGTGTTTTCGGGTGCATTCAATTAAGCAAAAATAAATTAAGGAGCACTCGTGTTATCTCACGTATATATATATATATATATATATATATATATATATATATATATATATATATATATATATATATATATATATATGTATATATATATATATATGTATATATATATATATATGTATATATATATATATACATATATATATATATATATACATATATATATATATATACATATATATATATATATATATATATATATATATATATATATATATATATGTATATATATATATATATATGTATATATATATATATATATATATATATGTATATATATATATACATATATATATATGTATATATATATATATATATGTATATATATATATATATATATATATATATATATATATATATATATATATATATATATATATATATATATATATATATATGTATATATATAGAGTGTGGTTAGTGTAAAAAGTAATTTAGGATAAAAAGTATAAGAAGACATATGAATCATTGGATTGAATCATTTAATGTTAAACTTGTGTATGAGATCATTTTGGGTATAAAATGTAAATATTTAACTCCAAAAGGGACTAGTTTGTACCACTTTATGTATGAATAAAGGTACCAAAGTCATTCATCATAACCCATTAATTACCATTTAATACATCATTGTACATATTTTTATTAGAATTGACACACTTTATAGATGTGCTTACAAATATTGACACATCGTTTGAATAAAATGACACATTTTATTAAATTTATAGTGACACACTAATTTTTGTATATTTTTTTTGACACACTAAATTTCTTGACATATAACGTAGTGACACACCAATTTTTTTGACACATTTGTCACACTAAATTTTTTGATACTTATATAATGAGGCACTAAAATTTTAGTAACAATTGTATTGACACGCTAAAAATTTTATAGCATTTTAGTGACACACTATGATTATGATTATCACACTAATTTTCTTGATACATATGTAGTGACACACTAATTTCCTAAATACATTTTTATTGACACACGAAGTTTTTGACTCATTATTTTGTGACACACTTAGTCTTTTGATACATTTGTAATTACACACTATTTTTTTAACATATATTTATTGACAATCTAAGTTTGTAACATACTTAATTTCATGATACGTTTGTAAAGTTATAACAACTTTTTTGCCACATTTTTAATAAAAATATTTAATATTTAACACACAAAACTAAATGTGGGAACCTGAGCTTAACAATTGACAAATTGGTAAAAAAAATAATTGATACAACATTTTTGCCATTTTCATAATAAACATTGACATAAAAATTGATATGACACAAAGTTTATTGACGAAAAAAACTCATTATTTATTTGATAATAAGATCACGAAACTGTAACCAAGAAAGAAAAAAAAATGTTGTATTTTGAAGTAAAAAGTGACGTGAGTTAAGGCATACTTAAATGAGATGTTATAAGAGATTTAAATGAATACTTAAAAGAGAAATGGTGAAATGATTAGAATACCCTTATTATTTAAGTGACATATTTTACACTTTTAACCCTTTTTATCCTTTTTACCCAAACACACTTTTTATTTGATCCAAACTATATATATATATATATATATATATATATATATATATATATATATAGTGTAGGGTTATTTTCAGAACCAAAAAAAGGTCGAGAACTGCGAGAACCGATCTCAGCCTTCTATTTTTTTGATCAATGGCTACAAACAATAATGGCATAAATGTAATAAATTAAAAGTTCAAGTTATATTAAATAAATGATGGAAGGGCACATAAGTAATTATATATAGCACTATCTTTGTAACTGCAATATCAATTCAGTTAAAAGAAACGTAATTGTTGGGATTTGACCAAATAGAGGAAATAAAATAAACTAATCTATATCAATTTTGTTCCTCCTTTTCCTTCAACGAAAATTAGGGTTTTTTTCAACAACCAACACCTTTATTCGTCATTTTTTCTCTCTAATATATTCCGCTGGCTCTCGTCTCTATCTTTCAAGATCCGACGGCACCCACCATCATCATTGTGTGGTTCTGTAACAAGACATGGGAGACGATTATCAAGCATGCTATTAATTGTGTTTTATATGACAAACTGTATACATATAAATGTGGGGCACATGAAGGGATTGGGCTTGTGTTTAATTCAATTTTCAGGGATATGGTCGCAAGCTTAGATGGCCAAAATTACTTGTATTTGGAAGAACTCTATATATTTCAGATGGTTCGTATTCCCATAATCTTTCTTATCATTATTTATTCAGAGGCATGAAGGAAATTGTTTAACCGGTTAACTTTCGCTTCGAACCATATGTAGGTTTTAACTTTTAAGTTTACTATTATAAATTTATGTTAATTACACATGTCTTTATTTTATAGTTTGCAGCCAATTGTGGAATCTATGAAGCAACAACTTTACAAGAATTTAAATGTGATGCTACCAATGGATGATCTGTTTCTTAAAAAAAAACAACAAGGTGAACACATATTCAATAACACTATCGTTCCTCAATACATTAGTTATTTTTTTTAATAAAAAACTATAGTTTCTGAAATACATATATGTTTTATGGCTCATACAAAATCAATAAAAAGGAGTGTGCATATGTGTTATTGAGAGTGCATATGTATTTTTATAGTTTCGGGTGAATTTGATGCCTTCTGTGCATGTGTGTTTTTACAGTTTTGGAGTTTAAATGTATTGAAGTGCATATATGTTTAGTTTTGATTTAAAGGTGCACTTATGTTTTGTATTTTAAAGCTGAACTAATTTCTCAAAGTAGTTACGAATATAGTCTCGTGTCATGACCCAATATGGCATGTGCTACATATGTCTTGATCTTGTGAAGTATAAATTCTCTGTAAAATTCTTTAAGTTTCAGTTGCAATAATATTTTTTTAATATATCCATCACGCTCATTTAGACGGCCATTGTTGAGATATAAAAATTATATGGCCTAATATTTGAAAAAGCCCAATATATTTGAGAAAAACACCGGTTTAGCCCAATTAGCTAACAACTTGGTCAAGTTTTTGACACAATGATTTATAATTTTATATGATGTTTTAATCTTTATTTTATATTAGTTAGAATTTAAGGTAGATTTATTTTTTCCGCCACACATGCTATTTTTTTATCCACCATGTGCATAAGTCAAAAATAGATTGTGCATATGTGTTTTGTTAGTTGATATGATTAAATAATTTGTTTATTAATTGGTTGTGGTTACAGATACGAGTATGATGAGCAATGTGAAGAAGTGCACATGTGTTTTGTACATACTATCTAGCGAGATGATAGTTATGATAAAGAAGTAAAGAGTAAAGACACATGTGCACATTGACGAATGCGAATACATGTACATACAAAGATCACGAGAGTCTCTTATTGTGTTAATTATTATTAGTGCACACATGTATAATCGATATATTGTACTTGCATTTTTTTAGACATATGTATAATGTTTATGTTATTGAATTTCAGTTTTTGAATATTAAAGAATTGTACGCTAAAACATATGTGCAATTATCTTCTCAAGTGAAACACATACGCACCATACTTTTAAAAAACATAAATGTTGAAAAAAAACTATTCAAAAATTTAAGTGGTTTAAGCAATTGAACACTATTTAAAAAAACACATGTGCACCTTGACTTATATGAGAAAAACACATATGCATCTTACTTTTTGAAATCATGAAAAAAAAATATTTTTCCAAAAAAAAAAAAAAAAAAAAAAAAAAAAAAATCCTAAAATTTAGGAACTAAAAAAACGTTTTTTATTAAAAAAATCAAAAAGAAAATAAAAAATGTACTTTTACTATTATGCCCTTTTGAATTAAATAATAAAATCAAATATCCAAAAAAATCTGATTGGTTGATGCTGGTTCTCGCAGTTCTCGACCTTTTCTTGGTTCTGAAAAGAACCCTTCCCTATATATATATATATATATATATATATATATATATATATAGGGAAGAGATCCAATAAGAAGAATAATTAAAATAAGAAGGGTAAGAAGTAATTCTAGCCACACATTTTAATATGGGAGGGAAAATTTGAATGAAGATGCATCCATTTTTGTAGGTGCATCTAGAATGAGTGGTTGTGGTTACTTCCTATCCTTCTTATTTTTATTATTCTTCTTATTTGATCCTAACTCTCTCTCTCTCTATATATATATATATATATATATATATATATATATATATATATATATATATATATATATATATATATATATATATATATATACATATATATGAGACTACACATCCCACATCACTAATGCTTATTAGGCATTTTAATGTTAACATGGCACCTCTATGATGAGGTGGAAATGCCACCATGGCACTACATCCGTTTACATAATAAAAAAATATTGTACCGTGCAAGGTTCGAACTCTGGTCTATCATACCACAAACATGGGACTCAACCACTGAAGCATCACACAAGTTGTGTCATATATTGCATTCCCACAGATATTCATCACGAACAGTTACAATCTTCTTATATAAAACAGATTCCCCTACTTAGTCGCTTCTAATCAAATTTATCTTCAATGCTGGTCAAACAATATCCCATCCCTCCCCCATTTCACTCGTCATTTCCAAAATTCAAATTCCTAAAAATCAACAACGCCCAATCAACCCATCCCATCATTCCAATTAATTCGCGTTCAAGATTTTTCCTACCATGTACGTTTGATTCTCAACAAATTATCCAGTTATATTTTTTTTACTTTTTCATATTTAAACTGTTTTTGATTTATCGACCAATCTTTGTTGTAAGGGATTTCTGATTTTATTCCCTTATTCTTCGGTGATGATTATTTTGGCTAGGTTTGGAGGGTTTTCCCGCAGTCTGTTGACTTGGTATAAAATTACAACATCGGATCTTCATAAACTTTGATCAGGTATGTTTTGTATGGTTTGGTGAAATATTAGGGTTTTTATGAAAAAATTCAGTCTCCAATTTCATGTTTAATTTCAAATTCGATTTCAATTATTATTTTATCTTTTAACAAATGGATTATTGTGTCTCACTTACCATGAATGTTGGACAATGTGTTTTAGTTTTGAATGCGCAGCAAGTGTTTGTGAAAACGTCTCATTGAATTTACCATTTTTTCTTTGTACAAGAGACGCTATTGTCAATGGGTGTTTCAGTGAAAATGATGTGTATGATTTTCAGTTATTAAATCACATAATCATGTTCGTATGATTTGTAATTAATAAGGTTTATGGGTTTTGTAGTTCAGATTGAGGACTCACTGATGGGATTGATTATTTGGAGTTAACTATCGTCGATCATTGTAAGGTATGTTTGATCTTTACATATACTTGATATACTTTTTGTAAAGGATTTTGTTTTTAATTCACTTTCGATTTAGTGTTATGGTTGCGACTGAAAGAGGCACAAGCATTAAATATGGTTGATGAGTTGATGTTTAATCCAACTTGAAATCCATTCCAATATTAAGGTAATTTCTAATTTAATTGAATCTGACCCATGTAAAGCCGAGAAGCCATGCTCACATGGCTCGGTCTTTTTTGATAATGAAAGAGTGGTATGTTGTGTTTCATGTTAGATCTTGGATTTACCACTTTAACAAGCACTACCCTTTTCATCTGCATTGAAGTTTTAGAAATAAATAGTCTAAAGCGGTTGCAGGTCAATCCTTCTCAACCAGACCCATTTTGACATGCACTACAAACTACCCGTTGTAACATGAACCGTTCGATCTGTACCACTATTCGGCCATCTGGCAACCTCTATTCTAAATTAGTTTATAAGGGTATATTGACATTTACTGAAAAAAATACTCATGTAGGTTTATGGCATGCTAATGGCAATATCAAAATACGAAGGCGTGTTAGCTGATCCTAATAAACGAACATTTGTTCTTACTAGAGCTGGGTTTATTGGTAGTCAGAGGTATGCTACTATGTGGACAGGGATAATCTTTCTACTTGTGAACACCTACATATGAGCATTTCCATGGTACTCCAACATGTAAGCTGCAAAAAATAGTACTTGTATATGTTTTCTTTTGTTTAAGCTTGATTCGATATATGGATAGATATCTCATACTCAAATAAAAAAAACCAATTTCAGATAAAGATGGTGAAACACTGATGCAATAAAAAACACCAATGTTAGTTTATGTCAGATTAAGGTGTACCAACTCATACTCATGCTGACAGTAAATTACTTGTGCAGGTGAAATGTCACATTAGAGCTTATGAGCAGATCTTAAAGATGGTGAAACACTGATGCAATATGCTAGATTTGTATGGGAGCTTCATCATGACCAAGATCGAGCTTCGGTTTATTTTAACAATGTTGTTCTTGCCTCCCATGAAGACTGGTGAGTGGTTTCGTAATTGCGCAATTTATTAATGAGTACTTACTAATTTTAGTATATTGTTTGAAGTGATATTATAGGAGCATATGTAAGATTCATGTGGTAGATAGACGATGACGAAGAGAATGATGACAGTTGCAGCGATTGAGGTAATACTCATCGTTTTCTGTGAATGTCGACATAAACAATATATTGTAGCTGTAAATATATGTTTATGGCATTTATATTTTGCAATTCATATATGTTAATTTCTCATAAATCTTTGTTGCGGTTTGTGAGTTCAACAAAGAAACTGAGATTTTTTTTGATAGTGTTAATAATTTGAATCCTTTTACCTATTGCATGTTAGAATTAGATGTATAATAATGGCCTAATAAGGATTTTGCTTTTAACTTCTCTGAGTCAATTTTATTCTTCTTTCGATGTTAAGAGGGTGGTGATAGATATGGTGGTGGTGGCGAGCCAACCCATTATGAATTTTTTTGATAATTTTCGTATGCAGGGTGAGGGTCTGGATAGATCTAGGGACATTGGTATGCAGATGGTTGGGGACATGGATGACGACTGACATGGTGCTAATGAGGGTACGCCACTGAACGTTCAGGGCATTGATGCTTACTGGCTTCAAAGGAAGACCTCGCAAGATTATGACCAGCAGATTGAATCACTACAGAGCCACACATGTGCAATAGGGGTATTGAAGATCGTTGAAGGAAAAGATGACCATGGAATTGAAACAAAGTTAGCTGAAGAGATTATTGGACATGCTCATGGCAATGATAACTAAAGTGGTGAGTCCGATTAATTCCTAAGAGATTACAGGTTTGATCTATATATAATGCATTATTTTGGAAGTTGAGTAGGAAAGTTGAATAAGACCCAGACATCCATGTTCATTAGTAAAGTTGGATAACACAAAAGCAAATTCAAATTGTGTATTTTATGTCGTTACTGTATCTAACAGCAAGAAAATCAAACACAAAAAACACATTCCTCGATTTGTTTATGAGTTTGTGCAGAATAGTGGTTTTAAAAAGTTGTTTGGCTGTTGAAACTTTTTGCAAAATAGTGGTCTTAAAAGGTTGTTTGGTTGTTGATTTCTATGCAATAAAGCTATCATTAAAGGGCCATTTGGTTGCTGAAGTTTTGTGCATAATAGTGGTTTTAAAAAGAGGTTTTGGTTGCTGATTCCTTATGCAGTAAAGTGATTTTTAAATAGTAGTGCGATTCCTTATGCAGAAAAAGCCTTTTATTTTGCCGATGTTTTATGCAGAAATGTGGCATTTTTGTTGCTGAAATTTTATGCAGAGGATTGACATTTTGATTGCTGAATTTTTATGCAGAAATTAGGCATTATGGTTGCTTAATTTTAACGCAGAAAAAAGCATTTTGGTTGCAATTTTTTTATGCATTGGCCTTAAAGAATGATGTCTTTATAGAGGTTATCGATCTTAGCTTAACTATTATGTTTAAACCAGGTATGAGTGGGCACAAACTAAGTACTTGAAAGATGCTTCACGAGTCTTTACTTTCGCATATCAAAGATTTGTACGAGTGGGCACAAACTGAGTAATCTAAAAGCAGCCAAATCATCATTAAATACATGTAAGTTCTTTAGCATCCTTATAGTATCTCCATCCTCAAAATTTCCAAAAGTAAAAGGGTGGATTCAGGTTAGGTTGAGCCAAGAACAATAATTTGTCCATTTCTTACTATACTTTTCTGAGTCTTTGAATAAAAAAATATAGGTTGTATAAAATAGACTTTGTAGAAATTTGTAAGAATTTGTTGTGAGGATCAGGTATGCATGCACGTTCAGAAAAGTACCAACTTTTGAGTTGATTATATATCTATCTGATATCATTAATGCAAACTTTCAATACTTCATCCGGGGAACATTTGACATGGTGGGCACCAATATGCAGAGAAATATAGGCCTACATTTTTTCTAATTCAAGGTGCTAATCGCAAAAGGAGTAATAAACAACACTACCAATGTGGTTTACAAATTTCTTAATAGGATACTACTTATATGCATTTTATATTTTTTTTACTTCTTTTACTTCAAAAACTATAGTTTTAAAATATCTCGCTATAAGTATCTTATTTATTGAAACTTGCAGCTACGGGACATTCGCAAGTGGCTGTTGTGATGGGTTTGTCAATGTGGGAGACGGAAACAACAAAAAGAGACTGTATCAGGTATATTTAGTATGCATTGCTACATTTTCTAAATTTGTGAAATTATGCTTTTACCATGTTCAAGATTCTTTAATTTGCGGCCTGTCTTCAATACTCAAAACACAAAGATTGGTGACAGATTCTTCACTCGTGGGATTATGCAGAGGTTTTATGATCGAGTTTAGGGAATTCCTTGAAAGCCGTTGCCAAATTGTATGTATTTTCTCTATCTCACCTTTCCTTAGGGAATCTCATTTTTGAACTTGATGTAAAAATGTTTACTGATATATCCTTTGAACAACTATAGTAAGTTACTTCGGTTATCCATTTAAATTTTTGCAGACACCAGAAATCCTATGCTCACCTTTCAGATTGGGAAGGAATTGAAAAGGTAATCCATGTCTCATTTTTTGCATACCTACCTTCTATATTCTGGACAAAAAACAGCTTATGTTGCAAAAGTAAGTTAAGGACAGTAGCTTGTCTGAAGTTATTTTTTAGATGCAGTTAAAGCTTAATGTATTCTAATCTGGCATTTTGCAGATAGTAGATTGTCTGAAGTTAATGGTGGTGGTATTGCTACAGCTATTCAACACCATAGAAAGGTGATACTCCATTGTATCATGCATAACATTCATGTTTCAGTCAATGATGACGAACGTGAGGCGATGAATGGAAGTGAGACTGTGAACGGACATCTGAGGTAGGAAGTATACCTCAAGGCCTTCCGTCATTTTCCATTCCTAAAGAGTTTGGGCATGTGAAGAATTAATGTCTACCACATATCTAATTGCCGGAGTGACTAAAATGGTAATAACTGAATTCTTATCATATGTAGCTAGAATCTTTATTGGCTTTCCTAATATTAACAATTCTCTCACTTTCATGTCTGCAATTCAGGAATCTGTGGGGATCACAAAACCCTGGCTGCAAAGAATGGATATGAATTAGATGCAAATCAGGAGGTATGTTCCTTTAGCACAAAAATACTTATGAGACGAAGCTTAGAGTGTTCAAAGTAGCTCCAAACATAGTTATTTTCATAGATTCGAATCTGCGATCACGTACCTTTTTATGTTTTAAATTGGTGAATATTGAAGTTAGACAGTTAGACTTTAGTTTAATTAAGTGGAGCTGCTATTAAGTGCTTACTTTTGAGAATTACATAGTGCGGATTTCGTTATAAGGTAATTTATGTTGTAACAAAGCTACCCTATTATACCTCCTACTAACGAAAAGTTTTGTTTCTTACTAGCTGTTTGGCCTTGGAGTAGCCAATATTTTTGGGTCCTTTTTCTCTACAACAAGTGGATCCCTTGATGACGGTCTCAATGTATTCATATACTCAATGTTGATATCACTTATTAATACATGTTATGCTATATAAGTTACAATATTTTGAATATGTTGGATAGGTTCCTTCTCAAGGTAAGCAGTTAATCATGAAAGTGGTGCAAAAACTGGTGTTACCATTAGAAGTTGTGGTCATTAGTAGAAAGGATTGAAGGTTCTCTCTTGCGACAAAGACGACAACTACTCAAAGTCGAAAATATTTTTTATAATTTTGAGTTTTGATACGTTTTTTTTAATGCACAAAAAACGAATTTTGATGCGCAAAAATATTTTGATGCACAAAATTTTCAACTTGTTTTAGTTAGATGCGCAATGTTATTTTGATGAAAAAAGTCAAAAGAAGTTGGGTACAAAAACCAATTTTTGATGCACAAAAAAACGATTTAATGCGCAAACGGCTTTTTTCATAACTATCTTTTTACGAATATATATATATATATACATACTAGCAGGGTACCCGCGCGATGCGGCGGTGGGTACCCTGTGACTATATTTTACGGCGAGCAAATATTATTCAGTTACACATTTTTTTTAACAATAACCATAACTTTAAGCAATAACAATGATATATAATTTCTTAGCATTTTCTACTAAGATAAGCTCTAGATATGTTGTACAATAAGTTTGTTTCTTAATATTAGAAACATAAAACATTTTTCCAATAAGTTTGACGTAAAAAATTTAGGATTGAGTTTTATTTGACCAAAGTGTTCATGTTTCAAAGAAATATCCAAAAAGCTTATATAAACAATACCAACACAAGAAAATAATGATCCAAATAAACTAACTACATATTAAAAAAGACTTGTACAACAAATGTGTATCAACTTATTACGTTTTCAAATAAATCTAAAAAAACAAACATTATAAATATATTTTTTTAGGCACAGTAAGACGACCGATATTTGTTTTAACTTTTTTAACCTTATACCATTTTAATATCAAAAGTTTAGTCCAAATTAACCAATTTATAAGAAAATTAGGCCCTTAAACAATTTACATGAGTACTAAACGAATACGTTAGTACACGACCCAAAGTTCATTAAACCAAATTTCGTTAATTACCATTAATCGGCCCATATGTATCTAACCTAGAGATATAACGACCAATCCCTCATTTGTCTCACAATAAACAACCCTAAATCACTCTCATCCTAAACACACAGCCATCCCATCTTTTTTTTCTCTCTAGTACATATCGCAACCACAAAAACTTTATCATTTATTCTTTTCTCAAATCAAATGAAGCAACACCACCATTAACCAACCTTGTTCGTTCAGCTTTAATCCTTATATACACGAACCAAGGTACTTCACATACATATTCGAATCATCGGGTAGCTTTTGATTCACTCTTTGTAGTCACAATAGATTCTTATTAACTATTAAAAGAGTTTAAGAGATTAAGATTAAAAGATTGATATGAGAATAAAACATAATTTTATTTATGTAATCACTAGAGAACATTTATTGTTCTTGTAAATTACAATAGAGATTAATAAAAATAACTTGAGAATCTCCTACCTCTTTTTGTTTGGAGCTTACGTCGTGCTGATAATGTGTTATGAAATGTAGAGAATAGAGATTGAGGAGAAATGAGATGATTGATATTGAGTGGTGATTGCAAATAAATATAATGGGTCTCTTATTTATAAGGGTTTAGAGGGTATAAACTCTAGCTAAGTATACACTCTAAAACAAAGGGAATATACATAAATATATTTTCATAAATTATATAGTTGTTATAAATAAATTACTTATTATTTGTTAGATATTTGTAAATAAAGTTTATTATAGAAAAATCGTGAATAGTTAAAAAGAAGAGTTATTTTACATACCAAACTTTTCTTACATACCAAGGTACTCATCTTCACCATCCATCTAAAAAGAAATCATTGGCTGAGATTAAAAGCATTTTATTATTTCACATATTTTTTATAATTTAAATATCTCTTAAACCGTTAATCGTTAAGTGAAAATATTTATACCGTCGCGAAGAGCATTTAATTATCTTTCTATAGACGGACACTTTTATATACTTTCGAAAAAAGAAATAAAAAATCGTTTTTTTCACGTTTTTTCGTCATTTTTTACGTTACTTGAAATTTGCATGAAAAAAATCATATATGATTAAACACTAATTTGAATATCATATGTGATATTACATATCATATATGATATAACACTAATATTATATATGATATAACACTAATATCATATGTGACATTCAAATTAGTGTTTAGTTATATATGATTTTTTAATGCAAATTTCAGTAACGTAAAAAAACAAAAAAACTTTAAAAAAAGTGAAAAATACGATTTTTTTTTTTCTTTTTTTTTTTTTTTTTTTTTTTTTTTTTTTGTCGAAAGTATATCAAAGTGCCTATCTATAGAAAGATATTTAAATTGTTGGGATTAATCTCATCCATTAAATCAAATAAAAATGAATGGTGGAGATTGAAACCTTGGTATGTAAATAATCTTTTGTTCTCAAATGATATTAAATCATAGTTAAAAGCATAAAGTATTTTTTGTAACTTGTCACATAGACTCGTGGGATGTTAGGTATTTTTTTTTCTTTTTTTTTTTTTTTTCATCAAAAGCGACCCCTAAAGTATAATATAGTAACAAAATATTTGTATAATTATACAAATCATTTATACATTAGATCACTTTTTAAATCGTTTTAATTAAGTCCTTATATCAAAGTTCACTGTTTGGCAGGAGCTTTTTGAGGAGCTGTTAGCTTTTTGTTACAGAAATAATCTCATTTAAATTAAGTAGCTCCGTTTGGATACATTAACTGCAAGCTTTTATTTCAAACAAATAGCTCCTAAATAAAAAGCTGATTCATGAAGCTTTTTAAACATCTTGAAGCTGTTAAAACTTTAAATTACTGATATACCCTCCAAACATTTGTTTACAATTATAAATATGTCCTTTTATGTCATTTTACATCTTATAATCACATTTAACAGCTAACTTACCAAACACTTTTATTGAAAAAAAGACACAGCTTGTAGCTAATGTTAACAGCTTTGCAGTTAACAGCTTACAGCTTACAGGACACAGCTTACAGCTAGTTTTGACAAACATACCCATGTATATAAAAATATTCTTTGCAAGCTTCATTTTTTAATCATATTTTCTCGCTTTAAATTTTTAAGAAAGCTCTTTGTTAAACAAAGTGTCAAAGTCAAAAGATATCTCTTTCGTCATTATTTTACTTCGCCACACATTTCAAAATAAACAATACTATGTATTAAACTTCGTAATAAAAAGTCAATAAATGAAATAAATATGGAAAATATTCAATTCTGCAAAAATGTCAACAAAATCAAATTTTAGGTATAAACAAACATTGATCTACCAAATCTATACCATTTCATTCTCTCATGTTCAACTTCAAACATCTACACAAACAAACTACACGTACATACTAGCTGTATCCCACTTGACATCTTTCAAGATCAAAACCAAAATCTATGTACCAATTATACAAATTCACAATTATTTTTAAGTGACATTGGAACATTGACCTTCTTAGGATCATAAGCAACTGAACACTCGATCTTGTTGTAGAATTTCGGTTTTACCAGTTTACCTAAAACGTACCCTCCTGATCGAACTTTGAAGCTTAGTTTTAGTGGCACGGGTGCAGTTGGTATCCCCTTTAAACTCTTTAGCCCCTGCCCGCTTCCGTACAAAGGTACTTTATCCCCGACAACTGATACCGTCACTAATCGTTGACTCTTTCTCTTTTGATAGAACTTTTTTATCTACAACATTAAAATTTACTCATTACAATAACAGAAAGAAAGAGATTCAATTAATTTAAGTTTTTTTGAACGAATTTAAGTTACTAGACCAAAAAGTTTAACTGTGTGCTCGAGTAACACTTAAAGAGAAAAAGAAAAGAAAATGAAATGAAAGTTAGTGTGATTTTGTTGATTATTAAAGTAAAGTCTTTCCTCCTAATTTTTGTGAAAAAATGTTTAATTTACATTTCTTTATTTTTTCTTTAATAACAAAACTAAATAACACAATGTTAAAAAAAAAGTATAAATGTGTCTATATCCGTCAAAGTCGTGTATGTGAATGATTCGGTGATAGAGGACTATGGTGTGTAAGAACCTTTCACTAAAATGTAAAATTCATCAAGACATTTAGCTTTTACATATAAGTTTTTTTGGGAGATAAAAGAATCGGCCGACAAACGGAGTCTTATTCATGTTCATTCGTTAACTGGATAAATGAACAAACACGGATGTTTAAACGGGTGAGTTTTCTGGTTATTTTCGTTCATTAAAAATAAGGATGTTAATATTCTTTCATAAATGAATGTATGAAAACAAACAAAAAATATACAAAATTTGTGTGTTTATTTGTTTGAATACACCAACTTTTAATATATATAATAAAAGTGCATGATGCACAATCATAAACAAATAAGTGAACATTAACGAACATATAATCACATTTTTGTACACAAATAAACGAACAAAACTTTTGTTCATGCCCATTCATTTAACCAAAACAGATATAAAATCTTGTTCATCTTCTTTTATTTAATAAGTAAACACATATAAACAAATATTTTACCGCAACATTCATTAAATTTTCGCTGATCGTTCAATTTAAATATTCATTTAAAGTCCTATGTTTGATACATGGCATAGAATTTTCTTTTTGTACCAAAATACTCAACAATTTTACAACTTTATTTTCAAATACCCAGTCCTCAAATTACTAAAAGAACTAAAAGTCAGACAAACAATTAACTCCATAAATTGAGACCATCATATTTTGTAAAATCTTTCATATATTTTGTAAAGGGGTTGATACTTAAATCATATTTTTTTTTATGCATGCATCACATTTTGTACATTACAGAATTGTACAGTACAAACTACATGCATCAAAAAAAATTGGTGTAAGCACCAATTCTCATTTTGTAAGAGAAACGTGTATTAAAATAAACTACGAAGAAAAGATAAGTGTATGATTTTCTCTTAAATGTGTCAATTAATGCGTCTATTTATATCAATGCCGTGTGAAATAAACTATGAAGTTATTAAACTTACAGTGCCAGAGCCAACTGCAATTTGAGAAAATGAAAGATCAAGCGGTGTGGATGTCACGTGTAAACCAAAGAAAGTAGCGGTGTTACGGAACGTAAATTTAACAGTCGAATTCAACGTCACCATATCCGTCGCAACGCCCGTGAAATCTGAACCAGCCTGAACCATGAACCTCTCAAACGTAATACTCTGTTACAAAAAAAAAATAATAATAACTCAAAAAACAGAAACAAAAAACATAGTAATAATTCAAACAAAAGTACTTACCCTCATTGTTAGTTTCGGTTTTTGTGGTTTACTAGCCCCATACAAAATCAAAGCAAACAAACCAAACAAAATAAAAAAGCCTACAACAAAAGCGAGGACATAACATCTCCTAGGAATCTTTTTCTCCGGATGATAATAATCATCATCTAGTAGCCCTTCCTCTTCTATCGAATGAAACCGCTTTAACGCCACATCATTATTATTAATCACAATCTTTTGTGACCCATTTGGTTTAAGCGACCCAGAGAATCGTGTCGAAGACGATTCCCTGGAATGAAAACCAATAGACGAGTGAGGTGGTGAGCCTGTAGGGGTGGAATGAAACGATATTGTGGTTAAGTTTTTTTCGTCTTCGTGTGGGGGGCTTTGAACGAAGTATACCGGCCGACGAGGGGGTGATCGGGGTGGTGATGAGGCTGTTAGACTTGTGGCATCGGAATCGGTCTTGGTGTGATGCATTTTAGTTTTTTTTGGGGGGTTGTGTGTTTTTGCTTATGAGTTACGATATGATGATGATGTTAAAGTTTATATATGTGGGGATGATTGTGGGGAAATTGTAAAAGGAAGGTTCCGACAGCTGAATAACAGTTGGCAAATTAAAGTAACGAAAAGGGTCCTTTGTGTTTGGTTTCGTTGCTTGGTCGTGTACACGACTTTTGCTTTATTTTTTCTAATCTATCGTTTACTATAAAATTAGACTATTATTTGCGAGTAGCGGTGATAATATATAGAAGTGTTAATTTGTTTATTTGTATATTTATTTTATACTTTTTATAAATTTATGATGTATAGCCCGTATTGCAGGTATACTGCGATTAGCTCGTGTTGTACGCATACTGGGCTCAGGCTCAACAACGAAACAACTATAAGTACTAGGTCAATATTAAGCCCAATAACAAAATTGGTTGCGGTCCAGACTCAAAGATGCACGCAGTATGCCCAGCGGACCAAACCTTTGGCCGCAGAAGGTATTCTGTGTTCACATACGCGATTATAACGGAACCTTGCCCGACAAAGGTCTCACTCCGGACACTAACCTTTATGTGCGAATTGTTAGGAAACCCTAACAGGGAGCCTCACCTATAAAAAAGGGTTCTAAACTCATAAGGTACAACTTTCTCTCACATAATAAAACACACGCTATTATTATCTCTGACAAGAATGCGTACTTATTCTCACGCCAGAGCTTAATCGTGAGGTCCGTCCCCACGGTAAAGCTAACAGTTTACTCTCACTTGTGCAGGGATTCAATCAATCACTTGGATTAGTACAAGATCAACTCATCTACAGCTTGTTAGCCCAATTCAACAAGCATCACAAACACTCATCATAACCAGTCACACTTTTTGTACTAACAAGTTGGCGCCATCCGTAGAACCAGTACATAACTGCGTTCTTGAAAAATACTCACCATGGGCACTCGGTCCGAACCAGCTCCCGCTCATGTATCCACTGTGCGGAACACGGCGGAAAAAGAAACTAACGCAACTCTGGCGGAACTTGAGGGACCTGCGTGAAGCTTCGTAACATTCCGAGTCGGGAAGGCCGACCGGAAGGAGGGATTTGAGGAAAAATCTCGAGTCTAAGAAGCGCCGGAACACATAGGAAGGCTCCGATCGAAGGCGTAGTCGGTCTAGATCACCAAAGAAGAAAGATTTTGAACGAGAGGCGGTGTTCAATAGGTTGCGCAAGGGTGTGTTCCACAGACTAGGAGACAAGGAGAAAAGCATCTCCGTGTACTACGAAGACCCCAGAAGATCAAATCGTCGCGACTCTCAAAAAGAGGAGGAAAGCGGCTATCATAGCTCCTATTCTGAAAGTGAAGACAGTGAGGGCGGATATTGGAGGTCCGGATCCAAAAAACAGAAGTCAGGTGTTGATGACGATGATCTAGCTAGACCATGGGTATGCAAGGAGACTGATTTGTTCGCTCCACGCATTCGTTATTTCAGCATGCCCAAGAAAACATGTATGCCTACTAACGTGAAAACGTGTGACGGAAGTGAAGAATCGGAAGATCATCTCAAAATCTTTCAAGCGGCAACAAAAGTGGAACGTTGGGCCATGCCAACCCGGTGTCACATGTTAAACTCTACGCTCACTGGATCCGCTAGGGTTTGGTTTGACGATCTTTCGCCAGAATCTGTGGACAGCTACGACGAGTTGAAAGAGGTCTTCCTAGCTAATTTTCTCCAACAAAAGAAGTGCATCAAGGATCCTGTGGAGCTTCACCACATCAAGCAAAAAGAGGGAGAGACTACGGAAGACTTCGTGAAAAGATTCAAGGCAGATAGTAGGGATGTCAAAGGAGCCTCGGAAGTCATGAAAATCTCAAGTTTCATGCACGGGATCACTAATCCCAAGTTGATCAAACGCTTGCATGACAAAATACCCAAGTCAGTAGATGAAATGATGAGGGTAACCGCATCCTTCCTACGAGGAGAAGTAGCTGCGGGCAACCATGAAAAGAAGAGGTCGCTTCCTGATAACATCAAATAGTCTTGAATATTAAGTGTCAATTTCCCTCGATAATGCTTGTATTTTATATCATTTATATGGATTTACGCTTGTTTTCCTTTATATTTCACTTTCAGGTAATTTACGAGCATTGGAGCTAATGAGACGCGGATTAGGAGAGTTTATTGAAGATATATGATAGTATGCCTATTTTCAAGTAATTACGGTGTAACTCTTCTCTCACATTACGCTGTAACAGAAGTGTGACTCAGAAAACCAACTAAACTGAAGATTACGGCGTAACTCCTTAGGATTACGCCGTAACTAATTAGGTCAAATGATGTTCCGCGCCGCTGCAAGCGACGCCTTAACTCTTTCCACAAATACGGCGTAACCATGATTTATTGAAGATACGACGTAACTCATTCCTGATGTTACGCCGTAACCAGCTTTTCCAGAGCAAAATACGAAGAAATGAATGTTACGGCGTAACTCTCAACTTAAGTTATGCCGTAACCAGATCTGGCCTATAAATACCGCCTAAAATTATGCATTCTCATCATTCACTCCACACACAAAAGCAGAGAACGTGGGTAGGAGGCTGAAGGCAGATCTCGAGTAGCATACAGAGCCATCTCCAAGGGAGAAATCACTCTCTAACGATAAGCATTAGCAATTTATCATTTATTTTACTTTCAATTCATGTATTTCAATATGTTAAACATTGAATCGATTATTTCAGTTAATATGAGCGGCTAAGCACCTCTGGTGCTAGCCTAGTTATAATTCCTTAATTGTTTTGTTTATGTTTACATTGCTTCCGTATAATTGTTTCTAATGTATGCATGCATAGTTTGTTGGTAGCTACCCTTGTTTCGGTAGTTTTGAATGGCGGTAGTGTCTAGTTGCTTAGGAGATATGACCAACTGACCCTAAGTAGGTAGACTGAGTGGGAAGGGTAAGAATTGACCAACTGACGACCCTTCTTCGCTTGTGCGATTTGACCAACTGATCACCTACCATTTGGATGAACTTAAGAAGTTATGGATGAGTGTTTAAGATGCGCCCGGGCACTCATTGTTATGAATCTTGCATGTAGCGGAACTTAATGACTTGGCTTAGGGGACTAAAAACAACTGGACTTTCAAGGGTAGTAGCTTGATCTCCGGTGGAAACCTTTGCTGATAGGTTAGGACGAACTAACCAAATGTTGTCCTAACGACTTAAACCCCCACTTGAAGCAATTGGAAGTAATTAAACGTGAACTTAACTTGATAGGATGAGTAACTAGGTTAGCACACTTCTCCTCTATTGATCACAACCTTTGCCTTTATTCGCTTTCCTTTATTTTCTTGTCTTTAGTTCTTAATTAAATCATTCAACCTTAACGTTTGTGACACCTAGACTTAATTAGAATCCGCTCACATAGCTCTTGGGACGACCTCGGTTTTACCGAATACGACACTACACACGATCGGGAACACTACCCGTTAGTGCATTAGGGTAGACCATAGGTATAACGAGACATTTATAAATATTAAAACCTGGTCAGTAAAACCTGCATCAAGTTTTTGGCGCCGCTGCCGGGGAGTTATATTAGGATTTTTATTTAAGTATTTATTTTTAATTATTTTTTTCCAATTTCTGATAATATGTCTCTCACCATTAATGATTATCTTACCACCTCTAAAGTAAAACAGGGGATCACTATTCCAGCTCTCGAAGAAAATGTTAGATTCGAATTCTAGGGACTATGTCTGGAAGAACTAAAGAGATGCAGCTTCTATGGAAACAAAGATGAGGAAGCACACGAGGACATCTCTAAAGTATGTGAAATCGCTGACTTGTTGCATGCACCAGGTGTCTCCAGAGACCATATTATGATGAGAGCATTCCCATTTACTCTTAAGGGAAGAGCTAGAGATTGGCTGAAAAAATTACCTTCTGGATCTATTACGACTTGAAATACATTCAAAAAGGCCTTTCTCAAAGAATACCGAACCCCTGCTAAAATCCTTCAGCAAGTCGATGAAATTAGGAGATTCTGCCAAAGCAATGATGAACCACTATTTACAACTTGGGAAAGATTCAATGAAGCCATCCTCAAATACCCAGAGCATAAACTCAACAAACACGAGCAACTGCAAATATTCTACAACGGGCTTAATATCAAAACTCGACAAATGTTAGACTCAAGAGAACCTATCCCTTTGATGACTGCTGATAAAGGATGGACCAGAATTGAAGAAGCTGCTCTTCATTCTTCATCCTGGAATGAAGATTGGCAAGAAAGCCCTATAGAACTACAATCGGTAATTAAGAATTTGGAAGAATTCGAGTCTGATATGCACTCCCTTACTGAAGAAGTGAAAATGGTTAAACATAAGTTCAATAGACCCGTTAAAGGAAGAGTGACAGGTCTCAAAAAGCAATAAAAAAGCTTGTGAAAGAATCTAGCAGAAAGCAAGAGGAAAGTGAGAAACTAGTATGGAACATCAAGAAAGACTAAGACCATGTACTAAGGACTCAAGCAACTACTATAAGAAGATTGGAGAATCAGGTAGGAAAGCTCACAGAATCAGTCAGAATCAGAGACGAGGGAGAACTTCCTAGCACAACTGAAACCAATCCTAGGGATCTGGCCCATGCTATAACAACCCGAAGTGGATTAAATTATAAAGAACCAGCTTATCCCTCAAACTCGGACGTTCAGAATAAAGAAATCACTCAAGACAGCAACAAGGAAACAGAGGCTACTCAACCAACTTTGGAAAAATTTCGACCCTATGTTCCTCCTATACCATTTCCAGGAAGAATTAAGAAGGAGCAAGAACGATTACAATTTCAGAAATTTATGGAGAAATTACAACAGCGCAGCATAAACATTCCTCTCGTAGAAGCACTTGAGCAAATGCCCAAATATGCTAAATTCATGAAGGACCTCCTCACTCATAAAAGACTTTCTGACCAGACATAGGTTACCTTGAATCAAAGGTGTTTTGCTGCTCTTCTAAAAGACATGCATTCCAAAGAAGAAGATCCTGGGAGTTTTACCTTGCCTTGCACCATCGGAGGTATCATGTTCGAAAAAGCCCTTGCCGACTTAGGGGCCAGCGTTAGCCTTATGTCATTCTCACTTTACTCATGTCTGGAATTGGGGAGCCTGAAACCAACTAGAATGTGCATTGAGCTGGCAAATAAAACAACTCAATACCCTAAAGGAATTGCTGAGAATGTCCTTGTCAAGATTGATAAATTTGTTTTCCCGGTCGACTTCGTGGTCCTCGAAATGGAAGAAGATGATGTCCCCATTTTACTCGGAAGACCCTTTCTTGCCACAGCACACGCCATGATTGATGTTTTTAACAACAAGATCTCTTTGGAAATTGGAAATAATAAGATTACCTTCGACCTAGAAAAATCAATGAGATATGCTTCTTTTACTGACGACAACCTTGACGACCTCGACCTAGTCGAGGTTAATGTTCAGAAACATGCTCAAGAATGCTTTCAGCCTGGCCCCTTGAAATCACTAGTATTTGAAGACAATGATGACACGTCTAACGATGAAGAAGACAAAGGGGAAGAAAATATTGTGGATAACCAAACGTTATGTTCAGCCAACATCCCAGAAAAAGCTGATAATACTCCCAAGCTCAAAGAGCTCCCCTCTCATTTAGAATACGCATTTATTAATGATGATCCTAATTTTCTTGTTGTGATTTCTTCTTTATTATCTAACGAGGAAAATAAATTGTAATTACAGGTTTTGAGCAAGCACAAAGGAGCTATTGCATGAAAAGTTTCTGACATAAAAGGAATTAACCCTTCATACTGTTCTCACAAGATACTTATGGAAGATGATTTTAAACCAATAGTGCAACCACAAAGAAGATTAAACCCAAAATTTCAAGATGTGGTCAAGGATGAGATCATTAAACTCTTGGATGCAATTCTAATTTACGCTATTTCCGATAGCCCTTGGGTTAGTCCTATTCATGTTGTGCCAAAGAAAGGAGGAATGATCGTGGTCACTAATGAGGATAACGAGCTGATCCCTACAAGAACGGTTACTGGCTGGAGAGTTTGCATTGATTACAGAAAATTAAATGACGCAATGCGAAAGGATCACTTTCCACTTCCTTTTATCGATCAAATGTTAGAAAGGCTTTCTGGTCATGAATATTATTGTTTCCTTGATGGATTTTCAGGGTATTTTCATATTCCAATCGCTCTAGAGGATCAGGAAAAGACTACTTTCACTTGCCCCTACGGAACATTCGCTTACCGAAGAATGCCTTTTGGGCTATGCAATGCCCCTGCCACATTCCAACGGTGCATGACGGAATCTTCTCAAATATGTGCCAAGATTTCATGGAAGTATTTATGGACGATTTCTCGGTTTTTGGTAACTCTTTCTCATCTTGCCTTAATAATTTATCTAAAATGCTTGCTAGATGTGAAGAAACCAACCTTGTCCTAAATTGGGAGAAATGTCATTTTATGGTAAAAGAAGGAATTGTTTTGGGACAAAAAATTTCCTAAACCAGGATTGAAGTCGATAAAGCTAAGATTGACGTTATTTCTCGACTCCCCTACCCAACTAATCTAAAGGGAATTAGGAGTTTTCTTGGGCACGCTTGGTTTTATAGAAGATTTATAAAAGATTTTTCCAAAACTGCTAAACCTATGACCCAACTTCTAATGAAGGATGCAAAATTCGACTTTAACGATGAGTGCAAAAGAGCCTTTGATATTTTGAAAGAAAAATTGACTACAACTCCTGTTATCATTGCTCCAGATTGGAACAATGATTTTGAACTTATGTGCGATACCAGTGACTATGCGGTGGGAGCTGTTTTAGGACAAAGGATAGACAAATAATTCAAACCTATTTATTACGCTAGTAAAACCTTAAATGAAGCACAAGAACATTACACGACCACTAAGAAGAAACTCCTTGCTGTAGTTTATGCCTTTGATAAATTTAGGTCTTATCTAGTAATGTCTAAAACTGTTGTCTACACTGACCATCTGCTTTGAAGTACTTGTTCAGTAAACATGATGCCAAACCAAGATTGATAAGATGGGTACTATTGCTACAAGAATTTAAAATTGAAATCAAAGATAAGAAGGGGGCGGAAAATTTAGCAGCTGATCACCTATCTCGATTAGAAAACCCTGAGCTTGAGGAGCTTGACATAGAAACTATTCGTGATTCCTTCCTTGATGAGCATCTTATGGCAGTAAGATTTAAGGATCCTAGTCCCGAACCATGGTATGCGGACTTCGCTAATTACCTCACGGCCAGAGTTCTACCAAGCAACAAAACTTATGATAAAAAGAAAAAATTCTTCTCAGATTTAAAATATTACTTTTGGGATGACCCTTTCCTATTTAAATCATGCCCTTATGGTATAATTAGAAGATGTGTTTTTGGAGAAGAACAACAACGAATTCTGGAACACTGCCACAACGGACCCGCTAGAGGGCATTACGGGGCCGGCACTACTGCTAGAAAGATTTATGAGGCAGGGTTCTTTTGGCCTAGCATTTTCAAGGATGCCACAAAATATGTAAGAAATTGTGACGCATGTCAAAGGGCAGAAAACATCTCTTCTCGAAATCAGATGCCGCTTAATAACATTTTGGTATGTGAAGTATTTGATGTCTGGGGTATTGATTTCATGGGACCTTTCACCCCATCAAAAAACATAAGTTATATTTTGGTGGCTGTCGATTACGTTTCAAAGTGGGTTGAAGCTGGAGCTCTATAGACCTGTGATGCTAGGAGCGTCATTCAATTTTTAAAAAAGTTATTCTCCAGGTTTGGGATTCCTAAACCCATCATAAGTGATCGAGGAACACACTTTGGTAATGCTATTATGGAAAAAGTGCTAAACAGATACGGAGTAATCCACCGGATGTCTACACCTTACCATCCCCAAACTAATGGGCAAACATAAAACACCAATCGGGCACTCAAGCGAATTTTGGAGAAATCCGTCAGCAGTAACAGAAAAGATTGGTCCGACAAATTGGACGAAGCTTTATGGGCATTCAGAACCACATACAAAACCCCTATTGGAAGCAAACCTTTTAAGATTATTTATGGAAAAGCTTGTCATCTCCGGGTTGAATTAGAACATAAAGCATACTGGGCACTCAAAAATGCTAATTTTAAGGCTGACGTGGTCAAGGAACACCGATTTTCCCAAATCAATCGCCTCGCTGAGTTAAGGGACGAAGCCTACGATCATGTCAAAGCATACAAAGATAGGACCAAAAGATGGCACGACACGCGGATAAAGGATAAAAAGTTTGAAGTTGGGCAAGAGGTGCTCGTTTTCAACTCAAGACTCAAACTCTTCCCTGGAAAAATGAGATCTCGCTGGGTTGGTCCCTACGCAGTGAGTAAGGTGTTCCCTTATGGAACTATTAAAGTTTATAATAATGCAGGGGAGTTTTTCAAAGTGAATGGGCACAGGGCAAAATTTTTTTAATATGGACAAGATGTTAGTAAGCTTTCGGGTGATGAATTATTCGCCCCTGCATAAAGCCCCGTGGCCTTGAGTCTAACTGATCTGTGCTGAACTAGTCAAGTCTAATCACACAAGCTAGCCACTTGTGAATGGCTAACCGTAATAGACTTAAAACTGCTCAAAACACAAATACAATGAAGATCAGAGAATACAATGAATTCCTGGGTCGTTAAGTCCCACGGAGACTCAATGGTGTGTAAGCACTAATTCAGATGATAGAGTGATCACTAAGGATAGTGATCAGTAAAGGTTTTGATTGAATATTACACTACTGAAAAAGTTTATAAATTAAAGCGACTTAAATACAAATTAAGAAGATTAAAAAGATAAAATATATTAAATAAACGCTATCACTATTTTTAAAATGATGAACGTTTAAAACTTAAAACGTACGTTTAAATAAAAAAAACTACGTAACGTACGAAATAAAACGTGAAAATAAAGAAAGAAAATACCTACGGATATGAAAAATACATTTTTACAATCCTAATTATACTAGAAAATTATTGGAAAAATAAAATTATTTTTAAAACTATTTATCTAATTATTATTAAATAAAAACTATTTTTACTTATTTAATAATAGACTAAAATACAAGAAAATATGAAATAAAGCTAGAAAAATGAAATTATGACTTGCAAAAATCTAAAATATTATAAAACTAATTTTAAAACTGAAAATATATTTTTTAGGCTTTTTATATATTTATTACTAATTTAAAACTATTTAAAACTAATTAAAATGCTAGAAAATACTATTTAAACTAAGAAAATTATGGAAAAATATTTTTTTGACTTTTTATATTTATCTAAACTTAAGAAAAATGAAAAATTATTTTTTTGAAACTTTTCTTAATTTTTTGTATTTAAAGCTAATTAAAAATGCTTAAAAACTAATTTAAATTAAGAAAAATACCAAACAGGCTTGGAAAAATCTGAAAAATTCAAGATAAGCTTAAAATAATATTATGAAACTAGGAAAAATAGAAAAACAGGTGCTTGTATGTAAGATTATGCAACTGCTATGCAATGTGCTTATAAATAAGCACTTGAATAAGCCAAATGAACACAACAAGCCACCAACTGATAACACAAGCTAAAATATGCTAAAAGTACTCCAATGCAACAATAAACAACTATCTATAACCTCAGATTTGCAAAATGATAAGATTATGAAGATTTGAGCTTATAAGCTAAAAGCAGATTTTGGGTGTCTACTTGCAGCCCAGGAATAAGTACTCAAATAAGCTGGAAACCAAAAGGCAAATGTAGGATCCTCAAGATAACCTGGCTAGGAACTTGCAAACCAAAATACAGACCTAGAAAAGCTCTTAAGAGCTTTGTGCAAGAGCTGCACAAACTGCACAACCCCTGTGCAATTTAATGCCCTGTGCACAGGGCACATAAGCCTGTTTTGACAAGCTCATTTGGAGATTATAGAAAATTTGTAAAAATCTACAAAAATAGTAATAAGAAATTAGACCTGTTGAACTTATAAAACCCAAAATTTCAATGGAATTCACCCAGAAATGAACTCATGAAAAATCATCTTAGCTTGGCCAAAACTGAGTTTTGCCATTTTGACTTTAGTTGACCAAAATCCAAAAATGATTGAAACTTAAAAGCAAACTTATAAAAAACTCTGATAAGCTTATGGAAGCTTGTTTGAGATTAAAACTGAGCTGCTAAAAGCTTTAACAAAGGAGTTTGAAAATGAAAATTTCAACAGTGAACATAAAGTGTGGAAAATGAACATTAACTTGAATTGATGCTTAAAAGTTGATTATACTGATACAATAACCTTACTTTGATACTTAGAAACAAAATCTTACAGATATTACATTAAATTAAAAGCTTTGTATTAAAAACGACATAAGTAAAAACTAAAAAACTACAAGACTCCTTTCTTCTCCTCCTTTTGCTATCTTTTATAATCCAAACCTCTTTTCTCTCTCTTCTGAATAGTTCCCATCAATTTCCTCAGCCATTGGATGGCTTCAAAAGATCTTGGCCATTGAATGGATTTTGGCGCCAATTTGAGATTTTAACAGTTAGGTTGAGTGAGGTGGGAGGAGATGCATTAAATGCATCTTGGAGGCTTGTTGAGGTGGGGGGGACAAGGTTGAGTGGAGGAGAGGAGGGGGGATGGGAAGAAGAGTGTTGCAGGTTAGCAGTTGGGAGGGGAAGACTTTTTGGCGCGTAGGGGGTGTTTTGACCAGTTGTTTGACTGGTGGTATTATTAATGCCAGGGGGTCCAAAAAGGTAATTGGCTGGGGTTCAAAAAGAATGGCAGGGTCACAAGTGGTATTGGCAGGTCCAAAAGGGGTTTTAAATGACAAGGACTTAGTGTGTAATTTCTGAAATATCAAGGACCTTCTCTGCCAATTCTGAAAAGTTGCTCCAAGGACTAAAAGTGACAATCTCAAAAAGTACAAGGACCAAACTTGCCATTTTCCAATTTCCAGGGGCCATTTTTGCCAAATTTCAAACTTGAAGGACCAAACTTGTAATTTTCTCAAACTTTTTATATTTTTCACCAAAGGACTAATTTTGACAAGTTATGATTTAAAAAGGACCTTTGGTGATTTTTCTTTTGAAATTAGGACTCAGGGACTATTTTTGACAATTTTAGAAACTTGGGGGACTGAAACTGCCAATTATGCAAACTTTGCTCATTTTTCATCTGATTTTAAACATTTTGCATCTGAAACATATAAAATGTAATTTTGGAATATTTTCAGTATTTTGATGCATTTCTGAGCATTTTTAAACGTTTTGCAGTTCAGATTGACCCAAAAATGATGAGTATTTACACACTCATCACTAACTTAAAGACTCGTAAATAAAGAAAAGTGCTCTTTCAAGAGACAACCTGAATTATCCCTTTCATTTGTTTTATTTCCATTTCTGTTGGGTTTTGTGTTTTTAACCATTTTTGCAGGAAATCGAAGGAAGTTTCTGCAGCATGCTGAACGAGGACCTGATCTGTCCACAGTTACGGCGTAACTCATTCTTATGGTTACGCCGTAACACATCTTTTGCAGTAGTTCTTACCAGAGCATTACTAGTTACGGTGTAATCCCATGAAATGGTTACGCCGTAGCTACACTCCTGTAGCGTCTGCCAGGTTTTGCAATAATTACGGCGTAACTCCTTATAGGAGTTACGACGTAACTATCCTCTATAATAATTCTTTCTTTTTAAACATAATAACCTTATATTAGTTTTTAAATGAACTTTGTGGGTATGTTCCCTGTAAGCCCTCACGAGACTACACTCGTCCACTTGGGACACCAAGTGGTTTAAAAGGCTTGTTGCATACACTAAATGCAACCGTGATTCCTACGAAAGTGAGTTAGGTTTCTTTTCATTTTTCCTTTAGTTTTTTAGAATTATGCTTGTTGGTAGTGTGATTTCAGGGAATGAAGTTTGCTTGTGGATGCTTATGCGAAGGCACGATTCTTTTCGTGGGCCTTCTTTCTTTTTGGAGCAAATTTCAGGGAAGTTCTCGCTCTAATTCTACTTTTCTCTTCACCTTTGTTTAACGTTTAGTACAAAACGGACTTTGTACATTTCAAGTGGGGGGACGGGAGTAGAATTATCTCTTGAACTTTATTTTGCCCTCGTTTTTCTAGTTTATTTTGAAAAATTATGCCATTTTTAAAATTTTGACATGTTTTTCTTAACCTAACTAGATTAGACCTTAGCCGAGCACATTATAACCCTTGATATTATATGGTGAGATTAGCCTTATCCGTTTCCAATTATTTACCCTAAATCCACCAAATTATGAGTGTGCCGGTAGCTTGTAAACTTTAGAACTTGGCCTTTACATAATTTCGAGACAATAGACGAGGTATTTTGAGTTAGCTCGATGTATTTGGACTTTTCAGTTTAAGAAGGCAATATTATAGGATTATCACCCAAAAAGCCTATCCTTGTGTGTCTATGGATTAGTCACCTCGACTTCTCGACCCCCATGTTAAACCATTTTGTTGCACTCACCTTTAGTGTAAGATACCCCTAGATACACCCATATGAGCCATTCCTTTCATTTTGTTCACCCAACATATTGTTTCGTTACACCCATACACCTTAGCCTACCCTGTAGTCTTTATTTGTAATTGGGAAGTCATTGTTTGCCTAAGTTCAAGGTTCAAGTGGAAAGGTTCGGGAATCACGCTTTCGTCGACGATATATTTTTGAAGATCATTGAAGACCCCCCAAAATTCTCATATTGTTCATCTCAAGTGGGGGGATGTTATGTTTAGTTGTTATGTGATTAAAAAAAAAAAAAAAAAAAAAAAAACAGTTATAGTTATTGATTGTAAAGTGCGAAGTTATAAGCACTATGTTTATGAGCTCATTATTGATTTAGTATCGAGGAGGCCACCTCGGTCACATTTGAAGAATTGAATTTGTAATTGCGCCAACAGTTGGAGAAAAGGTAATGTGTCCATCATGACGTCCTCTAATGGCACATATACTTGGTATATCATGATCCGGTTTCTTAGCTTTGAAACTTGAACTTTGGATGAACGGTAAGTGGTGATGACTTGGTTACAGATTTAGACTATTTGCTTGATTTTATTTCACACCAATTTTATCCCATGTCTTATCATACCCTTTAGTCATGAAGCGCGTCTAGGTGATGCAGCGAGCAATCTTTGGTGTATTGGCCATGGATTTGTTCATGTATCATTGATTTTGTCCACTTCGCCGTGACATGTTAGTAATGACGACTCACCCTTAACCTTTGTCGTATCTACGCATATTGCCTTCAAGAACTGTTTAGTCCTTAACTCTAGTGGGGGAGATTTGTGTAACCGCCAAGCTTATGATAGAATATGTGGAAAACTAGAAGGGGAGGTTGAATAGTTTTATCGATTAAAACTTGGTTTTAAACTATTTAGATTGACTTATGTCAATCTATTTAACGTGTGTGTTGGATGTTGATAGATAAACATATAAATAAATAAAAATAAGATAAAGATTAAGAAGCACAAAACCACAACGCGAGTATTTATAGTGGTTCGGCTACAAGGACACCTTCCTTGCCCTACTCCACTCCCCGAGTCACCTACTCGAGAGTTCGTAATCACTACACAACACAAACTCCTTGTGGCGGAGAAGCCTTCACAACGCCGCCTACTATTTATCCGGTATAAGGCTAGACACCGGGTTCTTCCATGAGGTAGAACCAAACCTATTACAACGTTGCCTACACTTTATCTGGTACAAGGCTAGATACCGAGTTCCATTACAAAGGAGGAACTACTACCCAACACTACAAAACACCTATCCCAAATGAGATCTACTCCTTATGACAACATCAACAAGGATATCATTATCCTTTTACCCAATACTAATCTATCTTGTACATCGACACACCATATCGAATGTACACCCCATGCACCTTTCACTAATGCCTATGACTTGACTTCTAGGCACCCTTCACTAATGCCTTCAACACGGACTTTTCAGCACCTTTCACTAATGCCTTTGACACGGACTTTTGGCACCCTTCACTAATGCCTTTGACACGGACTTTTGGCACCCTTCACTAATGCCTTTGACACGGATCTTCGACACCTTTCACTAATGCCTTTGACTTGATCCTTTAGACATCTTTTACCTATGTCTTCAACACAACACTTCTAATGAGAGAAGAAAGAACTATCAACAAAATAACATCAGTAGTGTTGATGATGATGAAGCTTGGCAACCCATGGACTTGAGCTTGCTCGACTTCAAGAAGTGGTGATCTCGCCTTTAAGAGGAACCTAGAGAATCACATAAACACAAAACTACATAGAAAAATACCTTGGATCTGAGGTTAGAGAGTTTACAATACTAAGAGAAAATGTGTGTGAAAGGGGTGAGTTACAATGAAGAAATGGCTCACTATTTATAGACAAAATATGCTATTGTTCTACGGATCCCACGGATCCCTTGCTTGAAGGATCCGTCTAGTGTAATACTAGGGATCCGTGAGACGCTCCTCATTACCCATGGGTTATGGGTCATGGGTCCTAGACTTTGGACCATGGGTATCCAAGTAGATACAATGTATCTAGAAGATGCAATGCATCTAGTCAATGGGTTATGGGTTAGCTCCATGGGTCATGGATAATACCCATTATGACTTATGCATGATGTCATGCAATGGGTCATAGGTTATGGATTATGCTCCATGGGTATGGGTCATGGACTTTGGGTTTTACCCAACTACATTCAATGTATTAAGTCAATGGGTTAAATACTTAAACTTCTACCCATTATATTACCCATTATAATACATACTAAGTATGTATATATCTACCCAATAAGTAAACACTAGTTGTTGTACATATGCATTACTAAATCATGAAAGCACTATTACTTGTTTAGTGTTTTATATGAAAACGTAAGTGTGTTAGTAAACTATTGGCTCAAACCATTTACGTATTTTATTTTTTTCGTTAAAATGATTTTACGTTTGTTATCGGCAAAAGTTTAGAAGATCGTAAAATATAAATAAACATTTTTACAGCTTATTTGTATTAACAATCTCTCCCTTTTTATTGATGACAAAACATAAGATTATTTTAAGGAAAAACTAAAATTCGTAAAAGTTTGAATTGGAGTTTTTACTCTCTTCTCCCCTTTTTTGTCGAAACAAAAAGAGCGTCGAAAAAAAACAAACACATTTGTTTTAAGAAAAACATGTGAAAAGAAAACATATGAAAAATAGAGAGTAAGATAAGAGAAGTATTCTCGTCTTAGCTCCCGCTTGACGAGTCCATCCCTTTGTGAGGGCGTCAAGTAAGTAGAAATACTAAGCTAGTGCATCTTTGCAAGGAGGAGTGGAGGACATCAAGTAATGTAACCTAATTCGAAAGTCTTGCAAATGATTTTGCAATGTTTTGCTTTGACATGAAACTCCCCCTAGCTAAGGGTGTCAAAGTCTTCATGTGTATATTGAAAATCTACAAAACAAAGGTTAGAAAGCAAGTATATAATGCATAATTTCTTGCAAATAAGACATAAAATTGTCTTCTGTTGCACGGATCCCACGGTTCCCTCTTTGGAGGGATCCGTCTAAGCTAAACTGAGGGATCCGTCTGTCTGTAGGCTTAAAACAGCAATGGTGATGTAAAATGTGATGTTAACATCTAAATGAGATATGTATTAAGGCACTAAACATATTCTCAAGACAATATGGCATATATGTAATTTCATTCAATAAAAATATGAGAAATGATCTACAAATCTCTAAAACTAAGAGAATGACTCAAACAGGAAATATGATTCCTAAACTATCCAAGTTAAGCTTAAGACTAGGACATCACTTGAATCCTTAAGCTCAAGGTTGTTTAGGTTTGTTGATCTCGTCGAAACGTTTGAGGAGGTGATAAAACATGAAACGTTGATCTTCACGTAATTCATGTATCAAGCTTTCAACATGTTGACAATGATAACAATCTTTGTCATGGCTCGGAAATGGTGGTGGTAGAAATGGAATGGCTTGAGATGGAAAGTTTGGTTGAGGTTCCACAAAAGAATGAGGGATTTGCGGAGGTATATTTGGAGGTGATTCAACCAAAGGTGGTGGTGGTGGAATATGTGTCGAAGATGGTGGTAGAGAGGTATCTACTTCCATGTGATCGGGTGGTTGACTTTGATGATTCCTAATAATCCAAAAGGGACTATTTAAGGGTGAAGGTGAAATGGATACAGGTTTTAGTGTTGATTCAACACCTTGATTTTGTTGCGCTATTCTCTCTATAAAAGAGAATGTTGGCAATGGTGGAGGATGAGAGGGCCTAGAAGGCAATTCCTCTAAGTTGTAGAGGTGTGGAGATGAATGTGGAGTGGTAAATGATATGGCTCTAGGCAATAATGGTGATGGTTTAGTGGAAATAGGAGTGTTTGGTTTAGGAGGTATGGTGGTGTTTGGCATTGGAAGTTTTGTGGGAACAATCCTTTTGGGAATTGATTTGATTGGTGGAGGAGAAATCCTAGTATTTGTGGATTTAACAGGAGATGATTCAGTTGAAGAAATTTCGTGAATAACACGAGCAAGTTTCTTGGGTGGTCCTTTGGTGGATGAGTTACCACTAGGAGCTTTTCTCATGATGAGATGACAAAGAGTTAGTGAGATAAAGGCTTCTAGTTGCTGAGATTTAAGTTGTATATGGTGACTAAGAAGTCCTAACAAGATGGTTTACAAAGATAAGGATTTGGCAAGTGCATTCAAGACTTAAGCCACTAAGATCCTTTGAAATATGATGATTTGCATGCACAAGAGTCAACTTTAGAGTTGCACCGATCAAGGAGGTTAATTAAGACAAGATGAAGTGTTCAAGTTAGCAAGAAGATCTTGAAATGATTGTTTTAGCTAGAGTCTAGTTGAATCTGTCAACCGGTTCCCACGGTTCCCTCCAATGAGGGATCCGTCTAGGCTAATCCTAGGGATCCGGCTCTCAACAGCCAAGAAAAGAGGAAAATGATGTTTTGTAAGGTCTAGTACCTATACATTTTGAGTGTTTTAGACTTCCTAAGTGTCTTAAATGAAAGGAGACTTAAATGATCAAGGGCAATGAGTGATGGTAGCTAATGATTGCCTTTTATGGAAGAAAATGGGACTTTATGAGTACCAATGAATGATCAAAGATGACACTAGGAAATTTGATAGTGTCAAGTGGTGCTAAATGATCCTAGAGACCAGATAGTAACTTAAGATAAATTTGGAAAATTCCTTAAAAATTATAAAAAAATGAAAAACTAGTTTTTGACCCATTTTGAGGTAAGGATGACTCAAATCAATTTGCTAAAATTGAGAGAATTATAAGACTAGATGTGTTAATATGTGAGAAATGATGTGAGAGTATTGGAGCGGAAGGATGATGAGCTTTGATGAAATGAGAAATCAAAAAGCACTTTTTGAATGTAATTCTAAGTTGGCTATAAGTGAGTGTGATACCTACTGAGCTTGAGGAAGGCTTAAGTGGTCTTAAGACATTATGTTTAGCTAGCATGAAGTGGTCTAAGGTAATGGTTTGATGTATGGAGATCTGTAACTGCATTTCTGTTTGCCCGGATCCCACGGTTCCTTAAGTAGAGGGATCCGTCTAGTACAAAGTGAGGGATCCGTCTCCTGCTAAACAGTACCTTCACATAAGGTATGCAAAATTTGCACAAGGTATCGTATTTCAAAGCCAGTGTTTTCTAAGGAATTTGAACAACTATAGAAGCGAGACATCAAACGTTAAAAGTTTTATTCCATGAGAATGATCATATTACAAAAAGATGAAATCTAAGGATTAAACCTATTTGGAAAGGAAACTAAGTTTCTTGAGCATTTTCGCTAGATGGATCGTCAAATGGATGATGAGTATTTGCCGATTCAGGGATGAATAAAGACTTGATGTGAGATGTGTTTAGAGGTTCCATCATCTTATTCACAAGTACGTACAATGGACTTTGAAATTGAGTATGGAAGTACATGATATGATGATAGAGGCGTGTCAGGAACATTCCGTAAGAGATTAGCTTGTTCTTGTTGCCTTGAAGGTTTACAATTCGTCTTGCGAAGAAATAGGCGAGATTGTATGGTTGTTGGGTTAGCAAACAATACATTATGTGAGCACAACAAGCGGGAAGAATTTCTTGATTTCCCCTAACACTCCAAACATTTTCACGTAGAATGACTGTGAGAGGTTTAAGATCATCTCAGATATCACGTGTATAGATTATGTTTGGATCAGAGTAATAGGATCGAGGCTTGCATAACATGCGAGTTAATTCTTGAGGGGAAGGTATGTGTGAACAATATAGACTATTTTCTTCACGATGGTTGAAGAGAGAATCAAGAGACCAATCTTCAGTGAAGGCACATTGTCCATGATTTGGAATTCGAAGAATGTGAGCAAATTTCCTAATGGAAGACAAACTTTTGGTTTTTGATCCAAAACTAAAGTGATAGAGATCGATCCTCGTTACGAACGAGTTCAACTTGACGAAAGAATTCCAATACAAACCGTGGACAGATTTTCTCGTTAATTCTGAGAAGGCCTTCTAGTCCAATGGTTCGGAAAGAGGTATTGATACCTTCTTCATATAGTAGAGGTGTGTCAACAATACGTCCTTCATGGAAGTGGCGAGTTTCGAGATTATTGAACCCACGGACATGATTGCCAGGTGTGTTGGGCTCAAGGGAGACATAAGTGAGTTGAAAGTCGAATTCATACTCATGAGTCATGACGAGACCTACGAAAGTGAGAAGTTAATATGAGGAGATGCATCAAAGAAGAGGACATTTGATAGATGAAAAATGATCTCCTAACGTTTTTACTTAATTTTTATTAACAATGATAATTAACTTACTTTGTACTTAACATTCTAGTGGGATTTTTTTTCTTTTATGGTAGATTTTTATGAAATGGTTTTTATGTTGCATTAGATTCTGTTTCCCAGTTCCACGGTTCTCATGGTTCCCTTCCAAGAGGGATCCGACTAGTTAAACTTTAGGGATCCGTGGATCTGCAGTGACAGAAAAATAGTCTTGACGTAAAATAGATTTTTGCAACTTTTAGGTTTATAAAAAGGAGGTGTGTTCTAACCAATATTTACTAGTTAAGCAAGCATTGTAGGTTTCGAAAGTATGTTAAGGTGAAAGATACGGATGAAAAGAAAATGATAAACACATAATGAAAAACAAACGAGATAAACTAAGACATTAGTAATATTTCATTTCAATGCTAAGAGCGATACAAAGGATTGGATATATGATACAAATGTAGATTAACAACACAAAGTACATGTCTCCATGAGAAAACTTGATCATGGGATACACGAGAGCGATGAGTGTTAAGACGATGATCACGAAGGCAATATAAACCATGATGATGAACTTCTTCCTTGGTTTTGATTTGAGATGAGATGAGATGAGAGGGAAGATGAAGTTTGAATGAGAGGTGGTTTTTGAAAGTGGAAGATTTGAAAAATGAGGTTTTGGTGGAGTTGACTAGTGGAAGGAGTTTTTATGGGGAAGGAGGAATTTTTGAGATTTGTGTTTTGTTTTATTATTAGAAAGAGTTTATTTTTGGATTAAGTAAAATAAAAACACATGTTTATAAACCTAGACTATAGACGGAAGAGTAACACGTATGCAAGAAAAGTTTCCTAACGAAGCTACGTATAATACATGAGTATGTGAAAATATAATCATATAAGTTCCTATGAAAGCATACTTATTCTAAGCTAATGTTATTTAGAAATAAGTTAGAAAGTCATACCTCTAATGTAATTATAAGTGTCTTTTTCTTTTGACAAAGAAAAATGTCAATAGACAACCCCTGTTCCTTCGTGATCTAGATGGTAATTAAGATACCTTCTTAGGAAAGGTAATCTTGTTACCAAAGAATTCCTATGGCTTGATAAAAATGAGCTTTAACTAAGCAAAATGACAAGAAAGGTTAGTGTAATTTAGTAAGATAAAATAAGAAATAAAAATATAACGTTGTCATCTAATCAACATCCTATATAAGTGTTTTTAAGACATGGTGTTTATTTTTGTAAAATACCTTCTTTGTAGTTTTCAATTATACACGGATCGTGTCAAGTTTTTAAGGTACAATATACTCTAAAAACTTGGTAACGAAGCTCTAATACCAATTGTGGAAAACTAGAAGGGGGTTGAATAGTTTTACCGATTAAAACTTGGTTTTAAACTATTTAGATTGACTTATGTCAATCTATTTAACGTGTGTGTTGGATGTTGATAGATAAGCATATAAATAAATAAAACTAAGATAAAGATTAAGAAGCACGAAACCACAACGAAAGCACTTCTACACCCATAACATTCCGAGCGGACAAAGGATCCACCAAAGAGTTATAAACATCAGCAACCGCAGACTGATGAGTAGCAAGATGCTTCCTAAAGTGGTCAACCCTTTTCTGGACAACTCCTAAAGAATGGGAGAATGAGCCAGTGCCAACAACAGCACTAGTCTCCTTATCATAAACAAGAACTACAAGTTGTTCAAGATCAGGCTGTAACTCGTCAACCCCGGGAGCATCCGCACGCGGTCCCTCAACACGAAGAAGATCTATAATATCCGCAATGCTGGAATCCTTATGAGACTTAAGAGTGGAAAGTAAAGAAAACTCTACATCACTAAGGGCCAGCATGGCGGAAAGGTAGTCCGCTTCCGCGGAAGGGTTATGTGGAGTCCCAAACCTTGGATCTAGAACACTTAGCTTGTAAACGTGTAGTTGCCTTGGATGGTTCCAAAACAACAATGAGAAACTTTGTTGTAGATACACACAAGTATGCGGAATCTACTTGAATGTACTTAGAAGATTAAAGTAAACACAGATGTAACACCAACAGCTTCAATATTATTAATGAATAATACGAGTACTCTCCTAGTACTAGGGTTTACAACCTTGAAGCTTTTCTTAAGATGGCTAGAGTATATTTTTATATTCTGACCTAGCTAGGATCCCCTTTTATACACTAAGAGATCCCTTACAAAGATAACTATGTATTAAACGTATCATATCTTCTATTGGTATAGAAGATATGCTGTTACAGACCATACACGACATTCTTAATATAGAACAGTACAAACTCAACACTATCAGTACTAACTTTTGAACTATCAATACTAACTAGTTAATACTTTTCTAATACAACTATCAGTACTAACTTCAACACTATAAGTATTAACTCCAAATGTGAATTTCCCAACAATCCTCCCCTAAACTTTTGATTGGGTTTCTGAATCACACGTTTCTTCAGTCTTAGAGGATTCTTCCAAACTTCACTTTCTTCTTCTAGGTCTTCTAGCTTGATCAAAAATCTTCAGCAGCAACTCCTTAGCCATTTCAATAGCATTTCCCATCCTTAGACCTGCATCCAGCATCTGTAGAAGAGTCCCAAGTGCAAGTGGATATGTTCTTTCAACCAACATATATGTCTGTTCCATTGCAAGTAGTAACAAGGTGTAGTTTACAAGAATCAAGCAAGGTCAAACTGAGAGCTTCATCACCAGGTTGAAACTTCCATTGCTCTCCTGTTGGATCAGGTTCAAAGATGTTCTGGAGTTCATAGAGTAGCTCCAGATCCTTGTCATTATCTGGATCTCTGTTCTTGAACCTGTCTTTGACTAATTCCCACAGCTTAAGTAGATCTTCCCTGTCAATTACTACAAACACATCCACTAAGTACAAATAAGCACTTGTCCTTCCACCAGCTCTGTGAATCCTCCAATGACTTTTTCCATCTTGATACGCGTACAACGCGCGTTCGGGGTCAAATAAAACTTCCTTTTCTTCGAGCAAGTTTTTCAACCACCTAGGCAGTAAACCTAATCATTGTAGTGTAGTATTAGGGTAAGCCTTGGGATTGATATCGTTCTCTAGGGGAATAGGAATGATAGTGAGAAGTTACTACGCTAAGGTTAGGGTTGAGGAAGGTACGAATCTCGGGGTATTGGATTTGGGGAGGGGGTGGTATTTCTACCGATTACTCTACTATTATCTATTCTAATTAACTAAGCTAAGGGGTAGTCTATGTCTAATTGATGTGTGCTCGTATGATGATTAAAGATGTATTTACCTAGATACTATTACTCCCAAGTTATATCCTATTGATGGTTGAATTGTCACGTCCTTATTCTTAAAGCGTTGTGTCTTCTAAGGTCGTAGGGTATGCTTTTTTCCTTAACTCTTTGAGGATACCTTAAGGTTATTGCCAACAAAATCTCTAGGATTCATAAACTAACTCTAAGGCTATCTTTGGATTTTTAGCCTACAATAACTCTAGGCGATTATAAACTAATGTTCACAAAGATTACTCAAGCATTAAAAACACAACGAATGACCTATCGCAATCCTAGGTGATTCGTTTGTTTGTGAGTGGTGAAAATAAACACAATATCAATATATCAAGGGTTTTTCTAACATGTGCCCCGGGGCACATGTTAAGCACACAAAAAGGACGGCGGGATCCATGAAAAAGGACGTCCGGACCCACACAAAATACACTTTTCAAATAAAATATGTGGGTCCGGATGTCCTTTTTCGTGGGTCCCGCCGTCCTTTTTGTGTGCTTAACATGTGCCCCCGGGGCACATGTTAGAAAAACCCATATATCAAATTAGTCGTAAAATCCGACAAATCAACCTTTTAGAAAAAGGGTTAACGTGCCAAACCTCACGAATGTGATAAAAGTGATACCGGGAAATTGATTTCCCCGGGTCGTGTCCCAACGAGGTGTGAAATTGACGGTGTCGTTGAGTTTTTTGATTAGAACTTGAATTGGTTTAACAAATTTGGATTTTGGATACGTTATTCTACAAAATAAAGAACTGGAATGAAAAATAAGAACGTAAAACAATGTAAACACTAAATAAACTACTACTAAGCCTAAGAAACAATAAAATGAAGCTAAATTACATCCTAGGGTGCTAAAATACTAAAACGCAAAAAACCGGGAACACACCCGAGCTATAAATGTGAAAATTTTGAAATTTAAGGGCTACGGGTGTAAAAACAATTTTCCTACATTCTAAATGACTAAAAATAATTTTATGAAAAAGCCGGGTATTTTTTCGACTTTTATTTTATTTTCTACAAATTAAAAACTAATGTATACTAATTAATTAATTAAAAATACTAAAGTATTTTGGAAAAATATGGAAAAATCACAAAAACTACTTTGGTTTATACTGATCCTAGGAAAAATGAAAAACGTGGTGAGTGCTTTATGAAATAAGCAGAAATTAAGCTAGAAAAGCTTATAGGGTAAACTGCTAAACTGTCCTTAAGGAATTAACTAAGCAAACCATGACTGATAGAAGACCCAAGGGCAGCTGGCGTTGAGTGTGTGGTGTGTGGTCGTGGGTTAGGAGGTTAGAGGTCTCATGTTCGAATCCACCTCCTATCCTTTTTGGTATTATTTTTTATTTTTGATTTTCTTCTTTTGCAAACTGATTAATAGAAGTAAATACAGATTTTTTACAAAAATTTAGGCTTGGAGAATCTGAAATAAGCTGTAAACAGCTTCTTGAAACAGCAGACCCCAGGTAAAGGGTCGTTTGGCTACAAACAGCTTCTAAGGGGGCAAAAAATTATCAAAAACCGCCATTACCAAACACCCTTAATGCAGATTATAAGCACAAAATAAGCATAAGAAAAGCAGTGAAATGAGAAAACAAGCTAATTAAAACTGAAATAAGCAAATAACAAAGGACATAAGCCAAAGGAGCAAGGAGAATAAGCAGTTTGGAACTAGCTAACAAGTGGGGATCCTTATGCTAACAATGGGCTAAAAAGCAACAAAGTCCTACCATTAAGCACTAAATAAGCTATATTTGAACTAATCTAATCTATTATACTCTAATTAAACTCAAAGGCACCTAAGGAATCTAAATAAGCCAGGATTAAGCACTAATAAGCACAAAAAAATGGGGAGTCTGCTACTGAGACAACAGGGTACAAAGGGGGCTGTTTGCAGCTGGGGAAAAGCTACTCTAAGGCAATTAAAACACTCAAAATCTAATCCTAATGGTTTCAAATCCAAGAACAGATGAAGATGGGTATCCAAGGATTCAAGGAACAAGTAAAATACCCATAAACAGCAGCCTAAGCTGCTGTCTCTGTGCAGAAAAATGAGAAAGAATAAGCCTTTTTTTTTAGTCCAAACTTTTTCAAAACTCATATCAACTAATCAAAACACTTGAATTTAACCTGAAAGAACTTAATGCAAGTTAAATTACTGGGTCAAAGTGGGTAAAACCCCCCTCTTGACCCAGAATGGTACCAATCCAAACATCCCTTAAGGGGAGCAAACTGAGAAACTGATAAAAAAAAAATATTTGAGATTTGAGAAAACTTACTTGCAAAACTGAAATTAACCAACTTTAACAACTTTAAAACTTGAAATGCAAATTAAGTACATTAACTAAAAGTAACAGCATTAAAAGTAAACTGAAAAGTTTCATTAACTAGAAAATTAAAGAGTACAGTTTAAAATGACAATGAAATTTAAAAGTGGACTAGAACAAGATCTTCTAGACCAGTTTTACACTAGTTATCTAATGTCTATTTATACAGGAAACTAAATAAAAAAAATTGCTTTTCCTTCTTCTTGGCTTCTTCCTTCTGTGTTTGTTTGGTGAGACAAAACAGCCAAAGGGCATGTTTGTGCTTTCTCCATATAATCCCAGCCAATGGATCATCCATGGACACCCATTAAAGCCATTGATTGGCTTTTTATCTTTGTGCAACAACTTGGATTGATGACATGGCAGGGGAGACATGTGATTAGGGGAAACATGTGAGTATGCTTAGGTTTCTGGGATTGAGTGTGATGGGGAGAGAGGAGGGAAAACACTTGGCGCCATTTTTATTTTGGGTTCCTGGTTTTATTTTATGGTTTAGAGAAGCAAGGAGTGAGGGTCAGGAAAAGTTAAGGGTTAAAAAGGGGTGTAAATGCTTTATTTGTAAAAAAAAGGAGTTTTAATTGTATTTTTGGTTTTTTAAAGGTTTTTGTTTTTTTTTGTTTTTTTTAATTTTTAACTAAAATTGGTTTTGAAGAAAAATAGAATTTTTTACAAAATGGTTTTTTTAGGCAAAATCGGGATTTATTTGGATTTTTGGTTTTAAGGGGCAATTTGGTCATTTGGGTATCGGGGCAGGGTAAAATGGTAATTTTGGTTTCGGGTTAGGTTTTTAGGTTTGTTTTCCCACTCTCACTCCAAAAACTTGTCCTGGGATCCAAAAATGTAGAAAATCCACTCCCGGCTCCGTCTGTTTCAACACTTTTATGATTTCGGCTCGTTTTTGTCCGTTTTTGCTCTGTTTTCAATCCTTTTGTACCTGCAAGACATAAAACACACTCCGAGGATATTTGAAACATATTTTGATCATATTTGGGTGTTTTTGATCGTTTTTGTGGTTTTAGGTGGGTAAAAACGATAAGTGAATAAGCACACATCAAATCCCCCCACACTAGGCAATTGCTAGTCCCTAGCAGTCAATCATGTAAAGTAATGAATGAATCAAGATTATGAAGAGTACCCCGTTTCGACTTTTTTATTTGATGCGAGTAATTTAAACTAGACTAAAGGTAAACAACATGCTTGATTAACAAAAAGTGGTATCATGTTGGATCAGTCCCAGATAGATCTTAGGAGCCTTAATGAACGTATAGTAAACCTGTGTAATCACAAGAAAACTATGGAGAACCTTTATCAGACTTATGTCCACGCGGAATATGAACACAAGAATTAAGAAGACAATAAACACAAAATACTTGATCCTCTATGGATCTATATTGAATTACTAACAATGTTATTGACAAGCGCATAAACCCTAGCCGCAGGTTTCTTTTTTTAGCAACCCGTAAATTTTCATAAGGTAAAATGACTATTTTACCCTTTGACTTCTTAAAAGTTGACATTGACTTTGACTTTTTACTATTTGACTTTTACCGTAACGTAAAAGCAAACACTGTAACTGGTAGTAACCAGTAATTTTCCCAAGTTAAATAATTCAATCTGTTTCGAATTATTACACTCTGAACATTTTTTTTCACCTATGGCTATAATTAATTAATTAAAGTTGTTACTTTATTAATTACGAAAATTTAATTGTGTAAACTTTCCTCGCGGTCAACAGAAGACTACGATAAGTCTAGGTGTTCAAAATACTCTATTTTCACCAATAGTCATATTTTATATGAACTATTGCCACTTTGTTATTTTTATGTAAACATTTTACTTTTTACGTAAGACGCGTGCTCAAACCTATGTCATTAGGTTTCAACAACATAGACGCACCCAAATAGACTTATCACACCTTTTATATACCTAGTTGGAGTATATTGATAAGTTTATACATTTTTGTAAGTATTGTATTTTTACGTTACCCGATTTTAAGTTTTGTGATTTAAGGGCTCAACATTAGTAATTACCGGGACCAAACTATACCCTCTAAACCCTAAACTATCATTATATACAAATATCTTTGCAAGATAACCACAAAATCTTTTATTATACCACATGGTGCCACGTTTGACATACACCAACATATACATGTCATAAGATATTTGCATCTATGCTTAATCACTAAGCAACTCACCTCATCAATTATCCCTTTATTATTCAAACACTTAGAGAACAAATTCATTTTTGTCTTCTTTTCTCTTGCAACCAACGAGCCACACACACCATAAAATCAATCCATTGATTTTATTTTTACTAGTTCTCTCATATTTTGTTGAAGGTTTAAAGTAGTTATTAGTTTCTTGGGTTTTTGGTATGACAATCTCTTCCATCTCAAGGATTTGATCAAGAAGGTTTAGGGCTGAAGTTAATAGTGTTCTTGGGTTCTTATAACAAGGTTAAAAAGGTTTATCAAGTTTGGGTAAAGATTGAAAACAAAGGTTAAAGAGTACATGGGATTAAGTATTGATTTGTAGTTGTTGTTCTTGTAATCTTTCATCATCACCTTGTAAGGTTTGAGTTTATTTTCATATTCATTCAATATGATTGTAATAATTTATATTCATTGGATGTAAATTTGATATAAGTATTATTTGTAATATGGCATGATTGATGTTGTACATGAAGTTTGTAACATGAAAAGTAGCTAAAACAAGCCTTAGGTGGGTTTTGTAAGTTGAAATCTGGAACAGGCCCAAAGACTTATTAAACTAATCATCTCAGTAAACTTTGAGGTTAATTCAATAATATAGGCTTGTAGAGCTATGTCTTATGGTCGTTTTTCCGGGTGGCGCACCTCATAACTCATCCCGATGAGTAAATGAGAGCCAAAATGGCAAAACATGTCAAAATCTGCACACCAGATTTAATTTGGGAAAAGCCCATGGTTCTGGTCATTTCTGGAAGTCGACTCAGTTTTATGAAATGTATCCAAGACCTAAACTTGAAGTTTGGCTAAAGCTGCGTGTCAAAACAAGTTGTAGAACTCAACTTATGGTCGTTTTGGCAGGACTGAATGTGCAGCCAAACTTTCTGCAATGAAATATAAGTAATTATTTGTAATTAGACAATTGATATAAGTAAACTTTGGACTTTGGACTTGATTAAGTTTGAGAACCTGTTAGAGGAAGTAAAAACTAAAACTTGGGTTTTTGAATCACTTAAAAAGGACTTATGGTTGAAAAGTTATGGCCAAATGAAGATGACTAGAGGTGAATATGTTGTTGGATCAAAAAGTTGCTGATACGATTTTAAAACGAGGTTTTAACCATTTTCTGATGCGAATCAGCAAAAGTGTAAAACCCGAATGTTGCTCGGAATGATGTTTTCAACAAAAACTCAGGGGCACATAAGCTGAAAGTGAACGAAAAGTCTTAAAAACAACAAAAACTAAACGGACCTGTTGTTGACTAGAAAACAACCATGGCTAAGAAACCTTAGTGTATTTTGATCCTTTGAGGCCGAAACGAAGTCAAGGTTAAGCCGAGGCTGTTGTCTTAAGGTCTTTAAACTTAGACATAACCATAGGCATGACCTTGAATGTCATCTCAAGTTTTTTTAAACATAATTTAGCCGCATGGCTAGTTTGGACTTAATGGCCGATTCTTGTTTTAAAAATTGGTTCATTGGGTTAGACTTTGACAAACTAAGTAATGACCATATGACATGTTAAACTACTTCATGACACACAACTTATATCATCATATCGTCACACAAGTCAATCAATAGTCTTTGACGAAACACGACACATGTTTTATATAACATTTGTCTCGTCAAATACTTTACTTATAAATGACAAGTACAATAATAGTAAGGAATTTCATTATCATAAGAGGCCTCTTCGGGGTATCGTATCGACGAGTTGTGGATTTACGATTTAAAGTAACCTGTCTCCTTGTGCCATCACTGCACGACCTCTTGATTTTGATAGCTTGAACGATGGTACGAGGTTATTTATAAAAGCGCTATAAGCCAAACAACACTTAAAGATTACATCAGCTTAAGATTTATGTACAACATCATAAGCCAACAAACTACATATACTTGTACACTTATATCGTAAACTATACTAAAACACGATTACTATACTTTCGTAGGTAATCGTTAAAGATCGTGGTCTTGCCATACTCTATTTGACATACGCTATATCGTTACACTCCGATGCTGATCACTACAGTGAGTTTCATAGCCCCAGCTTTTGTTTAACTGTTTTATAAACTCTTTTGGGGGAGATACATGCTATTGCTTTTACTACATGCTAAAATGCTTTATTTTGGACAATTACTTGCAAACTGAATACCTTGACTGTATTATTGCATGCCACTAAGTTGTTTTTGCCAAAAGTCCCCAACATCATGGACCACTAATCACTGGGAGTGAGCGCAAATATTGTGGATAGGCCTATTGGAATTGACGAACCCGTCTATGTTATCGGAAATAACAAGGCGCACTATATTTGAGGTTACCTAGGTATATGGCAAAATACCTACTCGGGGCAAGTTACTTATATATATATATCGTCCGGTGATATATATACAACAGTCAGTAGTGACTTCCATGAGCTTAGAGCAATAATAACTTTCAAGAAGATAATTGTACACATTGCAATTATACTACGTACTATATTGTCCACTACTGTTTTTCCTAAACTTGAAATATTGGGATCAAATTATTGTACTTACAAGCCTATGAACTCACTCAACCTTTGTGTTGACACTTTTTAGCATGTTATCTCAGGTTCGAAAGGAATTAGCTGGCATGGCATGTGAAGGCGCACGGAAAAATATTTTGAAGACAATGCATATATTATCATTCGAAAAACATTACAACTTTTATGTTGTACTTTTTATGATTGTACAAACTTGTGGGACCGGTTTGTAAACTCTGATATTTTAATCGAATGATAATTTATTTCAAAATGTCTCATTTAGAGTCGTTTTCTGTAACTTGTGCTGTGAACTATGAAGTAATACCCTAGAGACACAATCTTCCGCTGCGATAATTTTGGGGGTGTTACACTTTTATACTACCAGAAACCCTAATTCTGTAGCTTACAAAGCACGTAAAAGATATGCATTATCTATTCCTAATTTAACTCATGCATATCCTAAATAAATACTAATAATACGGAAACTACATATCCGCAGAAACAATAATAACTATCAGCAGTAACTGCACTATCCACAGTAACTGCACTATCAGCAGGGTAAAATGGTAATTTTGGTTTCGGGTTAGGTATTTAGTTTTGTTTTCCCACTCTCACTCCAAAAACGTGTCCCGGGATCCAAAAATGTAGAAAATCCACTCCCGGCTCCGTCTGTTTCAGCACTTTTATGATTTCAGCTCATTTTTGTCCGTTTTTGCTCTGTTTTCAATCCTTTTATACCTGCAAGACATAAAACACACTCCGAGGATATTTGTAACATATTTTGATCATATTTGGGTGTTTTTGGTCGTTATGTGGTCTTAGGTGGGTAAAAACAATGAGTGAATAAGCACTCATCACTAGGTCAATTACAATTAAGATAAGAGACAACCAATAAATATTCAATACCTAGGTTTCATAGATCTAAGCAAACTCACAAGTAAATTAGCCGGACATGGAAAACATGCAAGCATACACACATACAATTGAAGACATAATTGAATCAATGAAGTAAATTACTTATCTTGTTGTAAAATAGGGTATGAGAACCCTAAGATACTGCCCAAGACAGCCAAAAATCATTATTAGGTTTTACTCCACAAAACTACCTCCTTAAAATCTAAAAATTCGAATTCTATATATAGAGTTACAACTTGCGACGACGTCACTCTTTAAATGTGACGTCGTCGGATCGCCGCCACTAGGGTTTCGTCTTGACCACGTCAACCTTGTGACGGCGTCACCTTATGGCTGTGACACCGTCGACTTCATCTTCTGACGCCGCGAGATCTTAATCCAGACCGTCTGAGTTGTGATGCCCTACTCTTTAAAACCTGACGCCGTCGGGTACAAAACAGCAATTTCGCTACTGAGTCGTCACAAATTTGGAGCATGTTGCGACGACGTCGCCCTCTAACTGTGACGTCGTCACCTTCAATTCCAGCAGCTTGAGTGTCTTGATCTTGACTTGGCCATTTTCTTCATATATTCATGCCTTTTCTTCCGAATAAGTGTCATTCCAGCAATTTGCCTTCAAGAGACCTAAAGATAAAAGGAACAAAATTAAGCAGTAACGGATATAAAAGTGGTCGATTAAGGGCTTAAATGACCCCTCAAAAGTGTACCTGTTAAATCCTTATCAAATATCCCTACACTTGGTATTTGCTTGTCCTCAAGCAAATGTGCTTTTGGCCAATTAATTTATAAGTTAGGGGTCATAAAGCATTAGTTTAGAACAATTCACAACAAGTATAAGCCCCGCAAAAGTCATAACAAGCACGAAAATTACATACTAGCACCTCACAAGTTGTGTTTGGATACTCTCATCTCTCAGGTGTATATGAAATATATCAATCTGGAAATGGAAGATAAACACTCATTAACCGGTCCTAGTACATAGATTACCATAGGCTTGAGACTAGATCAAACCTCCATCGCTTTGGCGTAAACACCTAGGAAAAATTATCTAAGAGGTCTTTTAAAGGGTTGTAATGTTAGGCTTACGGTAGGGAAACAAAGAGTTTGGTTGGATATGAGATTTAGTGGTGGCAAGTCAAAAATCTTTATGTTACAAGCATGAGAAGAATGGCGTTGCTAAGCCAAGACTCGACACTCTAAACTCTAGATAACTTTGAAACAAAAAAACATAAATTTAAAGATAGATGTAGGATGATAGCCCGTATGTTTTTTTTTTGTTTTTGTTTTTATTTTATTTTCATACACTTTTACTCTACCATCCTCTACGATAACATCAAAATAATAGGGATTTATAGGCACATCCCTACGCTTGAGTTTTTATTACTCTAACACTAATTTGACCCGAATTGAAAAGATCAAAACACTTGGAGTACATTATTACGTAAATAAAGGGAATTTGAATTTAACGTTCCTTCCCGTCACTTCATAAAATTTAACGTTTCCCATGAGTCCCAATCACCCCAAAACTGTATACAAAGGATATGACTCGACTTAGCAACTTATGCAAGCAACTAGATAATTGAACTAAGGGTTTAGTATGATAACAATAATGCACTAAAAGTGAGTACATACAAGGTAGGCTAAGGCGATTTGGGTGTACATTTGGGGGTGGATTGTAAACAATGCTCTTCATTGATATTCCGGAAAACCGAAACATCACGAGAACCGCGAAAAGGATAGGCTCTAAGGAGTTAACTAGGGGTATCGTGTACTAAAGATGAGTACAACGCAAGGGTGTGGGGGAATTACTCAACCGATGTGGAAGAAGTAATTATAATACGGGTATCAAACAAGGGTTATCCTAATGCCTCTTATCATTCAGTTATTCCTAACTACACAAGTGTAGTCTCAATAGCGATCTCGGAATGCATCACAAAACAAGTTCTAGAATCTATTATACTACCGGTACACTCTCGAAGCATTAAAGATGAATGCTTTAATTCCTACAAATCTAAGGGAGATCCTCACATTTTGGGGTGGAATTTGAGTGGTAAAGGGTTTTGTGCTAGTCATATAACTTCTCTATCCATGAGACGCTTTATTAAGACTAATGGCCCACTCCTACATGTCATGAAAAAATTTAAATTTTGTGCCAAAATTACCCTAACCGATATTTCTCATGGTTTATTACACAATTGAAATTGGACAAGGCAAATAGTCAAGGATAAGCATAATTTCAAAGTTCCTGTTTTATTTTCCCTCCCTACACTTAATGTTAGGAATTAGAAATTCCCGGTATTAAAGAGTCGGTCACCTCAAGTATATGTAATCGTTAGAAAGCTCGTAGTCGTAGTTCTTTCAAGTTAGGTAGTATTTAGTTAAGTAACACCGTGGAGGACGGACGGGTCTTTACCCACTGTATGCCTGATCCACAGCCCGATGTGTGGCGATTTATGTAAGACTATAAATACTCTCTACCTCCCAAGGTAGAGAGTTGGAGCTCATAATAATATCTTTCACTTTCTCTCACTAAGTTCCCTAAACCTCTAACTTTCTCTCTCTAGAATTCCATCTATATGCTACTTTGTGTTATGGTTTGATGTGTATGTGAAAAGTTATATCTTTCAATTGGTATCAAGAGCCATGGTTGGATCATATCTTGCACATCTTTGGATTTCTAGTGGTTTTTAGGTGGTTTTTGAGTTTGAAAAATTTAGTGGTTTTTGCATCATTTGGTTGATTTCTTGTGTTAAAGTTTGAATTTTGTTAGTACTTTTATGTTTAGAATCATCACAAGTGTTTAGGTTTTCATTTGGTAAGCTTGAATCATCTTGGTTGGGTTGTTTTTGGATTGAAAAGTGATGTTTATATGGTTTTTCAAGCTAGCGACTTAGCTCACGGTTTATTTTTCTTCATAGCGACTTGCTTCACAAAATTGTAGCGAGTTACAGTTTTAAATCATAGCGAGTTAGATCTAGCGAGTTAAAGTACAAGTAGTGGACTCTCCACTACGAGTAGCGACTTGGTGGTAGCGACTTGGTCTGTAGCGAGTTGCTCTTTAGCGACTTGTATCTCTAGCGACTTGTGTAGCGAATTGCTGCCAAAATTTGGCTAGCGACTTGGTCTGTAGCGAGTTACTACTTAGCGACTTGCTTTTTGTCTAGCGACTTGGGACTCTAGCGACTTAGCTGTCTAGCGAATTAAGAGTTAGCGACTTAGTGCATTATTTTCTAGCGACTTAGTGCATTATCTTCTAGCGACTTAGTGCATAATCTTCTAGCGACTTGAGTGATTGTTTACGGTTTTCTCTTGATTTAGTAAAATCCCGTGAAAGAATCTATTTCCCGGTTTAATCATAGAGTTATAAAATCCCGTATAATCTGTTAACATGTCTACCAACGTCCCTACTATCATCTCCACTGTTGCCGAGGATGTACAAGCGGCTGGCTCAGATACTCGTCCACCCATGCTTGACAGAACTGACTACGATTCTTGGGCTCAACGAATCAGATTGTATTGCCTTGGAAAGGAAAATGGTGTCAACATTCTCAAATCCATTGATGAAGGACCATATCGAGTTGAGACGACTAGAGACATACTAGATACTAATGAAGATGGTACTCCTGTTTACGGAATGGACAGACCTAAGATGTATGATGAGCTTGATGATAAGGAGAAAAAGAGATTCGATGCAGACATCAGGGCTTCAAACATTGTTCTTCAAGGTCTTCCTAAAGACATCTACAAGCTGATCAATCATAACACAGATGCTAAGGCAGTTTGGGACAATGTAAAGATGCTTCTCTCAGGTTCAGAATTAACTATGGAAGACAGAGAATCCCAACTCTATGACGAATTTGAGCATTTCAAGATGAAACCAGATGAGAATGTCTATGAGTACTATGTGAGATTTCATAAGTTAGTTAATGACATGAGGAACATCAGAATGACTATGCCTAACATTCAGTTGAACTCAAAATTTGTGAACAACATGAATCCCGAATGGCACAAGTTTGTTACTGCTGTGAAGCTCACTAAAGGATTGAAGAATACAAACTATGAGCAACTCTATGCCTTCCTCCTTCAGAATGAGAGACATGCTATGTTTGAAAATTTGATTCTCAATCAGTTCAAAACCAACCAGGGAGAGACAAGCTCGGCTAATGACTCAACTGCTTTCTACTCTAACATCGGAATCACAACCAAAGCATCACAAGTCATACCCTTGGGTAATGGTAATCACAAACTCATTCCTGATCCTATGTTCAAACAAGCTGATGCTGATGCTCACGTGGGTAACTTCATCAATCAACTAGCTCTTCTCATCAGTCAAAACATGAATTCTCTCCCACAAACCAACAACAACCTCAGAACTGCATCTAACCCACACAATCAAGCCACTGTTAAAGATGGAAGGATCGTGGTGCAACCAGTTCAGGAAAGACAGTATGATCAGGGAAGAGGTGGAGCTGGGAGAGGTTATGTTGGCAACCAGAATCGAGGAAGAAATGGTAACCAAGGTCAAGCTAAGCCAATCAAATGTTATAACTGTGGTGGTGAAGGACACATTGCAAGGAACTGCACATCTCCAAAGCGTCCACAGAATGCTGATTACTTCAGAGATAAGATGCTGCTGGCACAAGCTCAGGACAATGGTGCTGCTTTGGATGAAGAGGAATTGCTGTTTCTTGCTGAGGGCAATGCCAAGACCTATGATGCAGATGTGGATGAGCAGCCTATTCAGGAGATAGGTCACAATCATCAGAATGCCTTTCAAGTCGCTGACTGTGATGCATACGACTCTGATGTAGATGATGGACCTACTGCACACACAATTTTTATGGCTAGCATTTCTCCAATGGTTTCTCCCAAGGTCTCTTCTTCACCACAAGCTGGCACATCCAAGGACAAACTCATCTCAGAGGTATTAAAACTATACGATGATGCTGATGTGCAACAGATGCATGACAAAGTACAATCAACTGAAACTATTGAATCAAATGTTGAAAATATGGGTAATAACAATATTGTCCCATACGATCAATACGTGAAACAAAGTGAAAGTGAAGTTGTACCAAGTGATGCATCTTCTGCAGTCAACAATGACTATGTCTTTGATGAATACACTGCACGTGCTCCTGATGATTCCGTAATTTCTGAACTAAATGCCTATAAGGAACGTGTTGCTATTTATGAACAACGTGCAAAATTTGAGTTGACCACTCGTGAGCAGGAAATGGATGACCAAGTGTGTACAGTAATTAGAAAAAGTAAGTTTAGAGTTGCAAGAAAAACTTTCTAAAACAGCTAAGCAAAAACAAGAACTTCAAGAAAATGTGAAAATGCTTAAGCAAGAATTTAATGCAAAGGAATCAAAACTCTTGAGAGATTTTTCCAATCTGAAAACTTTGAAAAACAAACTTGAAAACAAGTTGTACATACAAGGAAACACCATTCAGACTGCTCACATGGTCACTAAACATCGAGTCTTAAGCGATAAGCATAGCATTCCCCTTGTTGAGGAACCAAATCCAGAGGTAATTAAAAAGGCTAGAAATGCTCATAAGGTGCTTTATGATGGTAATGAAATCCTTAAGCCTAGGCAGAAACCTAGTTGCGTTGAGTGCACTGAGGAAGATAAGAAATCAAATGAAATCACTAGGGAAAAGATGAATAAGAAACAAAATGATCACAAATGCAAAGAGAAAAACATAATTATCACTCCTCATGATTACAAGAAGGAAAACTGGATTTCCTTGAACAAGTTTAAGCCTCAGACTTTGTTGACTCCCGAACAAGTCTTCTGGAAAAAGGATTTAGATAAGCAGAAAGCGGAAAATATTGTTGAAACAAACCCTCCCCTTAGGATAATGCCTAGAGCGACTGTGTATCCTCCTAATACACCAATGCATCTTGTACCTAGAACAATTGCCACTAAAAGCAAGACATTAATTAGCCAATACGTTATATTTCAACTATTTGTTGATTTTGAGAAAACTTGCAAGAAAAGGATCACACCCACAGGTATAACTGAAGGAGAAAGGGGTTTTGAACAAATGAAAGAATGTTATTTAACTGAGGTCATGCCCTTCTTTAAACTTCTAAAAGATCACTTTGAGAGTCTTAAAAAGGGGATAGAAACTGATATTAAGGGAATGGAAAAGGAATTTGATGCAATGGTTGTTGAAGTTAGTGACTATGAGCGTGCACTGAAATATAATGAGATTGAGAGAAAGAACCTGCATACATTAAATGAGAATCTTATTACTGAATGTGTTGCTCAAGATGTCTTTTTCACTGCTTCAAATTGCTCTATTAATACTTCCAAATTTCATGAACTATCTATGGCCCTGAAAGTCTCCCATGATCGTGTCATTGAGCTTGAAAAAACTAATTCTAAACTAAATGAGAAAATTGAACTGGATGATCACGACAATTTGGTTAAACATTTCTCTAAACTAGAAGTTGAGTATTTTAATCTACAACTAAAATATCAACATCTCAAAGAAAATGTCAAAACTTCAAATATCAAGACATCTTCAGATGCTCCAGAGTTTGATGCAGTTTTTCAAATTAACAAACGAGATGAACAGATTCAAGCTCAGTGTAACACGATCAGAAAGTTGAAAGCCCAAATCTCTCAATTAAAGGGTCAAACGAACAATATGACAGGCTCCCAAATGCCTCCTCCTTTAGATTCCCAGAATTCTCAAACGTTTCATCTTCAAAACCTAGTAAATGCTTTACAAAAGGAAAACGAAAGTTTTCTAGAAGAAAATGAAAAGGTTAAACGTCATTTCAATGAGTTATTTGAATCAATTAAAGTCATTCGTAACAAAAACAACGAACAAATAGCTTCATTGCAAAAGGAAATTGAGAATCTGAAGGGTCAGGTAAAAGGGAAAATGCCAATGACCAATGGGGAGAATGTTGTATCAAAGGTTCACTCTTGTAATAAATATGCTTTATCTGTGACATATGTCCCCCCTCATCTAAGGAACAACAAACTTGCCATTCAAACATACTTCTCATCCCTTAAGGATTGCCTAGAATGTCTGCGTGAGATTGTTGAAGAGGATAAGCTAGAGAAACCTCATGATAATGCAATTGGACATGCATGCTTATATGCCAAACGATCTCAAGAAATCTTAGAATGCTTGATCGCAATATGCCCAAAGACATTAGGTGAGAGAGTTAACCCTTTGATTCCATGCTCAATGCCTAAGGCCAAATATGATATGCACTCGATTCCCAATGTTTTGAATGTGAGCCGTAGTGTACCCTTGAGTAGTTCAGATTCTAGATCTGTCAATGCTAAGAAAGAGAACTCAAGTGTGCCTTCTAGGAGTACAAATCTCAGTACCTCTAGTTTTAAGAATGTGAACCATAGTGCACCTGCATGTAGTTCAGATCCCAGCACATCTAAACAGGTGGTGCAAAGAGTAGTAAAACAAACTAATGTTCCCATTCCCTCTACAGGAGTAATCAGTGACATTAAAGGGAGCAGGTCAAAGTCTCAAGACAATACAAGGAATGATAGGACCTCTCAAGCTAAGAATGTGCACTGGAAGAGAGTAGAAGAACAATCTAGGAACTTTAAGCTTGAATTGAATAAAACGAATCGTGTTGATTCTAGTATTAGCCATAGGCGTACTGTAATTAATTCGAATTCCGATACTATTTGCAAACCATGTACTGATGTCTGCTTGAATTCTGTCTCTAATCATGAATGTGGTGTTAATGTTCTGCCTAATGATGTTAATTGTCCAGTTAATATTATTAATGCTAAAATTCATGCTAAGAAGGCTAAAAGGCAAAAACGAAAGAAAGTTAGAAAACAGTGGAAACCCACAGGAAGAACATTCAGTAAAATAGGCTTTTATTGGACACCTGTTGGCCGTAAGACTAATCAGATAATGCCCACTAGAAAATGGATGCCTACCGGTAGAACTATTCCATTAAGAAGTGATCACACTCTGAACAGGGCTAATACTGACGCTAGTACTGCATCTATTCACAACGATTCCATTGCCTCACTGTCTGATATGAATGCTTCTATTTCTGATGTGGGTGGTCCAACCATTGTAACTAACCAAATGGAACCCATTCTTGCATGGGGATCCCAATTATCCAGTTATCCATTCTTGTCTGTGTTCAACTGCAGATCGTTCAAATCGTTCTGTGGTACCTGGACTCAGGCTGTTCCAAGCATATGACTGGAGACCGGTCACGGCTCATGAACTTCGTGAGCAAATTCATCGGGACTGTTAGATTTGGTAATGATCATTTCGGTGCTATTATGGGTTATGGAGACTATGTTGTTGGTGATAGTGTCATCTCTAGAGTGTATTATGTGGAAGGTTTAGGTCATAATCTGTTCTCTGTTGGTCAATTCTGTGATTCTGATCTAGAAGTAGCCTTCAGAAAACATACCTGCTTTGTTAGAGATCTTAATGGTAAGGAACTGTTGAAAGGAACTCGTGGCTCAAACCTTTACACCATCTCTATCGATGACATGATGAGGGCCTCTCCAATCTGCTTGTTATCTAAGGCTTCAAAAACAAAGTCATGGTTATGGCATCGTCGTCTCAATCACTTGAACTTCGGCACCATCAACGATCTTTCCAGAAAGGACTTAGTTGTAGGTCTACCTAGACTAAAGTATGAAAAGGATCATCTTTGTTCAGCATGTCAGTTGGGAAAAAGCAAGAAGTATGCCCATAAACCCAAACCTACTAACTCTGTCACAGAAGTTCTTCATATGATTCATATGGATTTATGTGGACCAATGAGGGTGCAGAATATCTTTGGGAAGAAATATGTGTTAGTTGTGGTTGATGATTACTCTAGATTCACCTGGGTCAAGTTCTTAAGGACAAAGGACGAAACTCCTGATATCATCATCAAACTCATCAAACAGCTGCAGGTTCGACTAAACAAAACTGTCAGAATTATCTGAACAGACAATGGAACTGAGTTTGTCAACAAACAACTTAGTGAATTCTATGAAAGCGTTGGAATCAGCCATCAAAGAAGTGTTCCACGAACCCCTCAACAGAACGGTGTAGTTTAAAGACGAAATCGTACTCTTGTTGAAGCTGCTAGAACAATGCTGATCTACTCAAAGGTTCCAATGTTTCTCTGGGCTGAAGCAATTGCCACTGCATGCTATACACAAAATCGTTCCCTGATTCACACTATTCATGGAAAAACTCCATATGAACTTGTCCACAACAGAAAACCTAATCTATCTTTCCTTCGTGTGTTTGGTGCATTGTGCTATCCAACTAATGAGGGTCAAGACTTAGGCAAACTTAGGGCCAAAGCTGACATTAGAGTATTTGTAGGATATGCATCAAACAAAAAGGTATACCGAATCTACAACAAAAGAACCCGAAATATCATGGAAACAATACACGTTACGTTTGATGAGCTGACCGGTCAAATGGCTCCTGGACACTCCAGCTCAGGACCCGCACTTCAAAACAGTCCCATTGGATCATTTCTTGTTCCAAACTCCTCTCAAGAAACTCCATATGTACCTCCATCTGAAGATGATGTAAAGAAATTGTTTGATCCTATGTTTGATGAACTGTATGATTCAATTACTAATGAGGTGCTGATCCCTACAACAGAGGATGCTCATATTCCAGTGAATGAAGTCAATCCTTCAGTCTCAATATCTTTAAGTCAAGAAGCACCTGCTGCTGATCCTTCAGTCTCATCAACAAATCATCATTCTTCAAATGTACATCATGGAAATGTTTTTGGCATCAATGATGAAGTTAATCCCTTTGCTACTCCTGAAGATGCTCCATTTGAAAATATATTTGCTACTCCTGAATCATCATCAGAACCATCTTCTTCAGGAGACATAGACTCAGCTACCTCAGTTCCTCAACAACTGCCACATGAACACCTCAGAAAATGGACTCACGATCATCCATTAGACAACATCATTGGAAATCCCTCTCGTCCTGTATCAACCCGGAAACAACTCGCAACCGATGCCTTATGGTGCTTCTTCAACTCCGTACTATCTAAGATCGAACCAAAAGATGTTAAAACTGCCATGAATGAAGATAGCTGGTTCAATGCCATGCAAGATGAAATTCATGAGTTTGATCGTCTTGATGTATGGGATTTAGTACCTACTCCAGACTGTGCTATGATTATAGCTCTCAAATGGATCTTCAAAGTAAAACTTGATGAGCATGGTGATGTGTTGAAAAACAAGGCTCGATTAGTTGCTAAAGGATATCGTCAAGAGGAGGGTATAGACTTTGAAGAATCTTTTGCTCCAGTTGCTCGAATCGAGGCAATCAGAATCTTTCTGGCTAATGCTGCTAGTAAGAACATGATAGTTTATCAGATGGATGTAAAGACGGCATTTCTGAACGGAGATCTTAAAGAAGTCGTCTACGTCAGCCAACCTGAAGGATTTGTGAATCAAGAGCACCCTACTCACGTTTATCGTTTGAAGAAGGCTCTTTACGGTTTAAAGCAAGCTCCAAGGGCATGGTATGATACACTGTCAAAGTTTCTTCTATCAACCGGATTCATCAAAGGAGCAGTTGATCCTACATTGTTCACCAGGAAGTCAGGCAAACATTTAATTCATGTTCAAATTTATGTTGATGATATTATTTTTGCCTCGACAGACCCAATGGAATGTGATCGTTTTTCCAATGAAATGAGTTCAAAGTTTCAAATGTCAATGATGGGACAAATGTCATTTTTCTTGGGATTACAAATTTCACAAAGTCCCGGAGGCATTTTCATAAATCAATCTAAATATGCAACAGAGATCTTAAAGAAATTTGGATTTGATTCATGTGACCCTGTTGACACCCCCATGATTGACAGAACCAAACTAGATGAGGACCTCTCAGGGATCATGATTGACCAAACGAAATATCGGAGTATGATTGGATCCCTGATGTATCTCACTGCTAGTAGACCAGACATCTTGTTCGCTGTTTGCATGTGTGCTAGATACCAGGCTAAGCCTACTAAAAAGCACCTTGAAGCAGTTAAACGGGTCTTTCGGTATCTCCAAGGAACCATCAATATGGGACTATGTTACCCGAAGGACACCGGTATGTCACTAACGGCCTATGCAGATGCTGATCATGCAGGTTGTCAAGATACACGTCGAAGTACGTCTGGAGGTGCTCAGTTTTTGGGTGATAAGCTTGTGAGCTGGTCTTCAAAGAAGCAAATGAGTACTTCTATCTCCTCTACAGAGGCTGAATACATAGCCATGTCATCTTGTTGTGCTCAAATCTTATGGATGAGATCTCAATTATCCGACTATGGCTTTGAATTCAACAAAATCCCTCTGTACTGTGATAATAAAAGTGCTATTGCTCTCTCATGCAACAACGTTCAACACTCAAGAGCAAAGTATATCGACATTCGACATCATTTCATCAGGGAACAAGTAGAAAAAGGTGTGGTGGAACTATATTTTGTGAGGTCTGAATATCAGTTAGCAGACATCTTCACCAAAGCTCTTCCAAGAGAACGTTTTGAGTTTATTCTTCCACGACTTGGCTTGAAAAGCCTTTAACCAGAAACTCTCAAACGTCTTCAGGAGGAAGACGAGGAGTAAAGGTCTATCTTCATCTATCTCTTGTATATATCTATTCGAAAAACAAAATACAAAATTATAAAACCTTCAAAAATCAAATAGAAAAATATAAAACTTTCAAAATCCATAAAAAATTTGAAAAATTCGAAAAATCTTCAAAAAATATTGTCATTTTGTCACGTTTCTCTCGATTCGATAATATCTACGGTCTTGATGTTGTCATTCAAAGAATGACACGGGACATTAGATGTTGCTCAAATTTATATATAAAAAAAAAAAAAAAAAAAAATTCAAAAAATCAAAAAATATTTTTTGGGAGAAAGAGAAATGGTTTATTGTCAATTTCAGGCAGTAACCCGGTTTTTAAAGAAAGAACAGAGCCATGTTTTAACATGTTCTCAAATTCCATGCTCTGATTCTATAAACATTTATCTGCTGAAAACCAAATGCTTTGAAAAATAACTCGGTGTCTATTTTTGATAATCATCAGGACTTATTTGTCAAAATCTCTATCTCTCAATCAACAACCTATGTCATTGATTGAGGGGGAGAATGATTTCAATTAAATTAAAAAGTTATTTGGCATTAAAATTGTTTTCAAAAGATATAAATGCATGTTTTATCAATGGAGTGTAAAGTCTTAAAATCCGATCCTTATCAGTTCAAACGCTTTCACAATCAAGTCACAATTCCCCTTAAAAGCTTTCAAAATCAATTTAAATCAATAAGAGATCACAAATCTCAAATGATTTGATAATTGTGATCGGGGGAGAATGTGTGATTTAAATTGGATTTAAACTGATAATTAGGTAAATGGTTTTATAAGGATGTACATGCTATCCTGCCCACATGTGACAAACGATTTCAAATTTTCCATGCACATGTTGAGGGGGAGCATCTATCTTAAACCTTTGATTTGAAACGTGATCATTCATCCCAAGGTGCAGGTTCCCTCTAGTATGTGCAAAACTCTTTTCAAACCTCGAGGCACATATTGAGGGGGAGCGAATTTATGGAAACCTCATCCTTCCCGGAAATGCTATATCTACTTGATTTGATATGGGAAGTGATGTTGATATCTCTTAGAAAATGGTAATCAAAGAAGTTAATTCTTTCTCTTGCCTCCGTGTGCTAAACATTTTCAAATACTTGATGCACATGTTGAGGGGGAGTTCTCGTTCTAAAAATATCAAAAACAATTCAGGTACAAAATGCTTTGATAATATATCACAAGTATCTGAATTGATTTTCAAATGGTTTTCAATTGGATCCAATGGCAGATGAACAATACCAAATAGACCGACCAACTTTACGTTATGTACGGTGATATAAGGATGATAAGGTTAGGTATTGGTTCCCATGATCCGCCAGAACCGGAGGGATCTACCCAGGGACAATCCACTAGTTAGTGTAGAAGTCCTTAGGTATGATGACAAAAGGATAAAAATGAGATATGGGAAGAGTGCGGACTAAGACTGAGCTAGTACTGGAATAAACCCAACAAGGTTCTAGCTATGAAGTCTCGGTAAGCACTGAAGGGGTTGAAGAATTAAAAAGAATTGAATGAGAAAAAGGGTGAAAACAAATAGCCCTTCATGTATTCAACCTTAGGGCAGAAACCGGGTTCAATTCATATGCTACTGATGGTAACATCGGTATTGAAGACAAGACGTCATGGACCCAGTGACGCACTGCACTTCAACTTTCCAAATCACTCAAGTTCCTCTTAAAAGGACTTGTTTCATTCTCACGGGGAACCGACATTATCTATCGACTTTCTCTTAGAGATGGTTGATATTGAAGAAGGAGACCCTCTCCCTAGTCTCCGGCATAGGATCCAAATATGCACAAATTGAGTCTAGAGCCACGAGATCATCAATAATCTCATTAGGACACTTTCAATGAAGACTCTCTGTTTCACACAATGTGGAAAGAGAGATTATATCTTGAGTCCTACGCATTATCCTTGTGGTATTGCCAGAACATCTGAGTGATGTGTTTACATATTCACAATGAAGATGGAAAGCCTTCTGGAGCCAACATCAAACAAGCTCCTGGTAGGTGGCATGTGAAATCTATTTTATAGATTAACCATGTGACAACTGAACAGAAACAATGGGGCGATTCAATCTCTTGAATCAATCCTGGTTCAGGTTATGGATTGACGGATACCTTTGAAAAACCGGTTATTGTGCTTAAAAACTCTTTTCTTTAGCACATCGACCGTGTACTAATTTTTCAAACCAAAAGGTGTGTTTATGATTGATAATTGATTTTCAATAAAACCTTCGTTGTATTGCAAAAACCATTTCTATTGAGCAATACACGATTGTTTTTCAAATCTCTTTTCATCAATCAGTGGACTTAAAATTCGCTGATTCACTCACTCCGTGTTGTCTTCTTTGAGATGTTCCGGTTTGAGAACAGCTAGAACAGCTGCGAAACCCTGTCAAGGAGATTCTTATGAATCCTACCTGATCACAGGCAGTACTTGTACTGATCAACGGGGAACCGTGGGCCGTGTACCTCAATTCAACGAAAGTGATCAAAGACACTTTCGCGCGATTTATTGCTAACTGTTGTATGCAGGTACACCCGACGTTTGCAGCTGATCAGAATGAAGCGGTCAATCCATAGCCGCATGCTCACTTAACACATTCATCTCAAAAGAAATCATGATTAGTGCATCAATGACTCTGATATTTTCACTCCATGCTTCTGCTACGCTGCTGCCAATATCATGATTCAACAAATGCTTCCGCTACTATGATGAGAAGATATCATGATCCAGAATGTGAGCATGTCGGTCCTAAAGTCACAACATCACATAATACCAACACCACAAAGGATGTGTCAGAGATTGTTGATAGCTGATGATCTCAAATGATGGCTCAAAATTATTATCACGTGGATCAGTAAAAGACCTCCACTTGAAGTAACCAAACATGCAATGTGAAGAATCAATGACTACGAGCTTAGAAGCAAAGGACTACATCAAGAATGCAAGAACAATTTTTTTTGTAATATCTAGTTGTATTCAATGTAATTTTGGTACATGATTGAGGTGACCTCCCTTAGGGGGAGATTGTTAGGAATTAGTAATTCCCGGTATTAAAGAGTCGGTCACCTCAAGTATATGTAATCGTTAGAAAGCTCGTAGTCGTAGTTCTTTCAAGTTAGGTAGTATTTAGTTAAGTAACACCGTGGAGGACGGACAGGTCTTTACCCACTGTATGCCTGATCCACAGCCCGATGTGTGGCGATTTATGTAAGACTATAAATACTCTCTACCTCCCAAGGTAGAGAGTTGGAGATCATAATAATATCTTTCACTTTCTCTCACTAAGTTCCCTAAACCTCTAACTTTCTCTCTCTAGAATTCCATCTATATGCTACTTTGTGTTATGGTTTGATGTGTATGTGAAAAGTTATATCTTTCACTTAAACTGAACATTGTCCCCAATGTTCCCTGAAAGTATCAAAGTTATGATAATGGAAGGTAATTAAAAATGAAAAAAACTAATACTCCCCTGATTAGCTCGGTAGGATCCGTGTGAAGTAGTGGTTAAATTCTTCTTCAAGAAGAATGTATGCGTGAAAAGCTCCTTCCAATCTTATGTATCTTTTTCTTGATAAATAAAACCTGCATACTAAACGAAAACAAACGAAACCTTCGCATAAAATCGGCGGTAACACTATGTCACACCCCCAAATTACCTGTTTTGCAGCGGAATGGAATTCCTGGGGATTGACTGTCATAGCATCACAATCACAGTTATATTGAACGACCTAAAGTGTCGTTTGAAAAGAACATCGTTTGATATATTAAAAACATTCAGAGTTACAAAGATAGGTCCCAAATGAAGGTTACTATGTGCGGAAAATAAGTTTGGTACAAGTCAAACGATGTTTTTAAAGTATATAAATCCCATGTGAGACGCGTCGTCACCGCGACTCTATGATATGTCCACATGCATGCCATGAAGTGAATGCCTTAGATACCTGAGATAAAACATGCTAAAAAGTGTCAACACAAAGGTTGAGTGAGTTCATAGAGTTTGAGTTGAAATGTAAAGTCCTTTCAAAATCGTTTATGCAGCAAAGGCATTGTAAATCCACTCAGTTCCAAGTTCCGCCCATACAAAACTTGCAACCTGTGTGTTCACAACCCACTGCCAAAATATGTATAGTTTATGTTCAAACACATGATGTCAAATGAATTCAAAATAGTACCTAACTCGACGTAGAATAATAGAACTTAATCAATAGGACTTGACTCAATATATCAGTAGTCAACTGATTTAGAACATTATACGACATAGAACTATAGCACATAATCAATAGTACATGACTCAATGTATCAGTAGTCAACTGACATAGCACTTTATTCGACGTAGAACTATACCACACAAACAAGAACAATTGACATAGTACAACATTCGGTTTTGAAATGATGGTGATCATGATAGAAGTTATCCTTAAAATCTAAAGTACTTGTGAAAAATAGTTAAGCATGTATCTCCCCCAAAATAGTTCAAAATAATTAAAAATGGGGCTATGAAAACTCACTTGGTACAATGATGCGATGACAAAAGTGAGTACACCGAAATGTAGCGTGAATCTCGAAACTGACAAGTTAACTTGATGAGGTTTATGGAACAAGGTTTTTCCTAAATACTCCTAGGTTTTTATTACAAAACCTTAAAAAGAAGTAATCTAGTGTTATGAAATCACTTGTGGCTTGAAAAATCAATGTTTTCTTCTTGTTTCTTGATCTTGGCTGAAACTTAGAGAGTAGATGAGAGAGTTTCCATTTTTTTTTCACCTTAGCTTAAATGTGAAACTATGTGTTTTGTTTGATAAGTATACTAAGTTTTAGTAAAATATCTACACATAGGTGCATATGTGTACATTTGTTAACAATATTTTTTACAAGATATGATGACTAGGGGGTTTATGGTCGGCAAGGATGGAGTTGAAAGGGACATGATACATTTTTCTTGATTCAAAATTTTTAAAGTTAAGTAATATATATATATATTTTATACATATAATTAGGTATTAAGTGTAGCGTTAGCTTGAAATCGATTTTTACGGAACAAAATAAAATATATCGAAGTCATAAAAATTATAAAAATACATTTCTCACAAGAACTGAGTGAAATAATAATTATCGAGTTGAATTTACGAAAACCGTCGTAGATATATATACATAACAATTTATGTACAAAATAAATTCAAAACACTGGGTAAACTCATAATATTATTTTTATAAACTTAATATGAGTATAAAAATATATCGGAATAATTTTTGGAAGTAATGGATCAATTGTTCAAAATAATTAATCACGCGATAACGTTTATTTAATATGAGATTATACGTTTAATGTAAAATGCAAAACCATGCATGAACTAATATGATGACAATGATGTTAATGAAATGTAGACTAAACTAGTCTATATGAAATGTCCTGAATGATTGTTCATGAATTCGCAGCTAAACCACTAAGGTTACGCGAATTTGATACTCGTAAACCTAGTTTACGATAAACGATGAAATAGTGAAGCATGAATAATGATTTGAGAATGACCTGAAAGTACGAGTTGTCACATTCGACCATCCAAAAAGGAATTCAGTCCCTGAATTCAGTTCGTGTTAGTCTATCGAATTTTTGAGTTTATGATGAATATCGAGGAGAGAAGACATGAGGAAGTGTCGTTACGGTTATCGATGATTGAGAGCGTATAAAACATCGTAGTAGAGAAAATATTGGAAGAATATCTCCGGTGTGCATTACCTTGACTAATAGGAATATGTGAAAATCTTGCTTGCACTAAGATTTATAAATAACTGCTCCCAACATAACATGATCCCTCCAGAATTAGACATAGTTAGCTAGGCTATGTATAATTAAGGAACGATGATGTGACGTTCGGTTTATTTGTTATAACTCTCGATGTTTACAGAGATCTAAACCTTGTAAGTGATAACGAATCAGAAAGAAGAGAAAGTACGCTTGATGAGAATATTTTACAACGAGTGGTTATCAAAAAGTAGTACATCTTAAGTCATAAGATCCGAATATGATGGAAGACATAAACTTAGTACAACATAGTACATAAGGAAAAATTAAGACTGTTAGTTTCCGAACTTCTTCAGTCTTCCGCGTTGTTGAGACCATGACGAGCTTCTCCTCCTTGTAACATGTATGCATTCCCATGAGCACCTTCAACTTGTTGACCTTGGTTTCGAGGACATTGATTCCGATAGTGTCCTTGCTCCCCGCATCCGTAACATGTAACTATGGCCTTGCCCTTGCAGTCCTTAGCAAGGTGTCCTACTTTGTGACAGCTAAAGCATATACCACATGGACCATTATGATGTAACGTGCATTGGTGGCATCGTGGTAAGTTTCCAGTATAAGCTCTTCCCTTTGTTGGTGCAGCGACATAGACCCTGGCGACTTCTTGTCTTCTATTCAATTGTTGGTGATGGTTAGTGTTACGGCTTTGGTTGTTGTTGTTATAACCTCCTTGGTCATTTTCCCATTTCCTTTTGTTGTTGTTAATTTGGTTATCGTCGCTGTTGTTGTTTTGGTTATTGTTGTAGTTGGTGCGGTTGTTGGTATTGTTGTTACGGTTGGTGTTGGCAATGTTTCCCTTTTTCAAAACTCGTTCCATGAGCTTTTGAGATATTCGGATAGATTCTTCAATCGTTTGTGGATCAAAAGAAATCACGTCACCTTGAATAATCTCGGGAAGTCCTCCAATGAAAGCCTCCAGTAGTTTCTCGTTATCCGAAACCATAGATGGGCATAACACGGCCAATTCTTGAAACCTTCGAATGTAAGTATCAATGTCATACTCAATAGTTACCAGTTCATAGAATTCGGTCTCTAACTTTTTCACTTCCGTACGCGGACAATACTTCTTCGTTACCAAACCTTTGAATTGCTCCCCAGTGAGCTTGAAAGCATTTTCCATCCCCATTGGATGAGCATACGAGTTCCACCAAGACATTGCCCCATCAAGTAGTGTACTCGTAGCAAACTTAACCTTGCTATCCTCCGGGCAATTACATAACAGAAACACAGACTCCATTTTCTCGAACCATCTAACCATGGCAGTTGCCCCTTCAGTACCCTTGAACTTAGTGGGATCTCCACTTTTGAAATCCTTATACGAACAACTTCTAACCCCGGACCCTCCTGCATTACCTGCAGCAGAAGCAAGTCTAGCAGCTTCAGCAGCAGCCGTGGCCTCAGCAGCAGCAGCTACCGTTGCTCGTTCTTTCCTTAGTGCCTCGGCTATACTATCTTCTATATACCTTTGGATAGCAGCTGGTGTCATTTCTGGTGCAGCTTTCTTCGGTGCCATAACTCTTCAAAATAAGAAGAAAGGTGAGACGTAGTAAAGTCCTATGTTAAGAGTAAGCGCTCCACAGAAATGTGATGTGAGGTGATAAGTTTGAGGTTATTTTTCAAAATAATCGATGGTTTCCTAGGAAATGGGTTATAAGATGTCGTAAGTGCTTCAAATGTATGATGGTTTAGTGACTTAATGTGTGAATAGCGTGTAACTCGACATGTTAGTGATGAAACAAAGGAGTGAGAGTGACGTTGCCGTACTTAAAGGTTTATCTCGGCATTCGACATTATCGGTGATGAATCAGTTGATATTAAAATTTTTGATAGGGAATGACAAAGCATTCTCCACATTGGAGTAGGAGGAAATGATAATGGAATGGGTAATTAAAGGCATCCATGTGACAATCGTTTTGAAGTGAAAGTAAATAACTCGAAAAATGTACGTATAAACCGCATGTAAAGTGAACATGCACTTATGATGAAATGATGAGATGCTATGATGATGTAGTTATAGTCTAGGGTTAATGATGAAACCTAGTTCTCTATAACCGAAGCTCTGATGCCAATCTGTCACACCCCCAAATTACCTGTTTTGCAGCGGAATGGAATTCCTGGGGATTGACTGTCATAGCATCACAATCACAGTTATATTGAACGACCTAAAGTGTCGTTTGAAAAGAACATCGTTTGATATATTAAAAACATTCAGAGTTACAAAGATAGGTCCCAAATGAAGGTTACTATGTGCGGAAAATAAGTTTGGTACAAGTCAAACGATGTTTTTAAAGTATATAAATCCCATGTGAGACGCGTCGTCACCGCGACTCTATGATATGTCCACATGCATGCCATGAAGTGAATGCCTTAGATACCTGAGATAAAACATGCTAAAAAGTGTCAACACAAAGGTTGAGTGAGTTCATAGAGTTTGAGTTGAAATGTAAAGTCCTTTCAAAATCGTTTATGCAGCAAAGGCATTGTAAATCCACTCAGTTCCAAGTTCCGCCCATACAAAACTTGCAACCTGTGTGTTCACAACCCACTGCCAAAATATGTATAGTTTATGTTCAAACACATGATGTCAAATGAATTCAAAATAGTACCTAACTCGACGTAGAACAATAGAACTTAATCAATAGGACTTGACTCAATATATCAGTAGTCAACTGATTTAGAACATTATACGACATAGAACTATAGCACATAATCAATAGTACATGACTCAATGTATCAGTAGTCAACTGACATAGCACTTTATTCGACGTAGAACTATACCACACAAACAAGAACAATTGACATAGTACAACATTCGGTTTTGAAATGATGGTGATCATGATAGAAGTTATCCTTAAAATCTAAAGTACTTGTGAAAAATAGTTAAGCATGTATCTCCCCCAAAATAGTTCAAAATAATTAAAAATGGGGCTATGAAAACTCACTTGGTACAATGATGCGATGACAAAAGTGAGTACACCGAAATGTAGCGTGAATCTCGAAACTGACAAGTTAACTTGATGAGGTTTATGGAACAAGGTTTTTCCTAAATACTCCTAGGTGTTTATTACAAAACCTTAAAAAGAAGTAATCTAGTGTTATGAAATCACTTGTGGCTTGAAAAATCAATGTTTTCTTCTTGTTTCTTGATCTTGGCTGAAACTTAGAGAGTAGATGAGAGAGTTTCCATTTTTTTTTTCACCTTAGCTTAAATGTGAAACTATGTGTTTTGTTTGATAAGTATACTAAGTTTTAGTAAAATATCTACACATAGGTGCATATGTGTACATTTGTTAACAATATTTTTTACAAGATATGATGACTAGGGGGTTTATGGTCGGCAAGGATGGAGTTGAAAGGGACATGATACATTTTTCTTGATTCAAAATTTTTAAAGTTAAGTAATATATATATATTTTATACATATAATTAGGTATTAAGTGTAGCGTTAGCTAGAAATCGATTTTTACGGAACAAAATAAAATATATCGAAGTCATAAAAATTATAAAAATACATTTCTCACAAGAACTGAGTGAAATAATAATTATCGAGTTGAATTTACGAAAACCGTCGTAGATATATATACATAACAATTTATGTACAAAATAAATTCAAAACACTGGGTAAACTCATAATATTATTTTTATAAACTTAATATGAGTATAAAAATATATCGGAATAATTTTTGGAAGTAATGGATCAATTGTTCAAAATAATTAATCACGCGATAACGTTTATTTAATATGAGATTATACGTTTAATGTAAAATGCAAAACCATGCATGAACTAATATGATGACAATGATGTTAATGAAATGTAGACTAAACTAGTCTATATGAAATGTCCTGAATGATTGTTCATGAATTCGCAGCTAAACCACTAAGGTTACGCGAATTTGATACTCGTAAACCTAGTTTACGATAAACGATGAAATAGTGAAGCATGAATAATGATTTGAGAATGACCTGAAAGTACGAGTTGTCACACACTATATATGACACTACTAAACTAGAATATAATGCTTGTGGAATGGATGTTTACAGATTTTCTGGAAAATTAAAGCCTGAGAAATTCCAAAAATTTATAAGTAGCACAGAAAACGAGAAAAAGTTATAAGCTGTTTCTGCTCCTCCTGACGCCGTCAGGTTATCCTGACAGAAAATGGTCTGCGATTTTCTGGAATAAATTATGGAAAATTTATATCTTTAGAATCTGGAAAAAATTTCTGCAAAACATCCATCATGACTCGATACAAGCATTTGACTCTAACAAACACACATGTATATCTTTTTAATAATCGCAATTCTAATGTTCACGTTCTTTTTGAAAACGTGTGTAATCCTCCCTACACTTATCCCTTTTGTAAAATACCTTTATATGTAATTAAGATGAGGTTAAAGACAAAATAAAGCATTTTCACAAATTCAAATATGAGAATAAACAATCAATGAAAAGATATATGACACACAAATAAAAAAGAAAAAGAAAAACACATGGGTTGCCTCCCAAGAAGCGCTTGTTTTTGTTCGAGTCACGAGCTTGACTCTACCCTTATTTAACGGATAAAGGGGAAGTTTTTTCTACACTTAAGCTTAAGTGCGGGTGATAGTAGCGATACACACCCTTAGGGTGGAAATTTGCTACGTGAGGAGAGGGTGATGGGTGATTTATATGCTCAAAGGGGTGTGCTCCATTCATTATAACCTTACCTAATTCTATGGGTGTAGTGGGTGAATCAAGTCTTTCTCCTAGAAATGGATCATCTTCTATCAACTTCAAGAGATTCTTAGTTAAGGATCCATCTTGACTTAATAAACCCGGTTTAAACCTATAATGTTTTTTGTTATCAACCCTGAATGGGTGATGTAAGTGTGTAAGGTCATGGGTTACTCCTATATTAGCTTCCACTCTACATGGCCTAGAGTCCACTACCTTTATCAAGCAACTACCCGGACTATTTATTTTGATGGGTGGATTAGGGCCTAATTCAATTCCTATATTCACATCTAAAGACGGAAAATTGGGTAAGGTTTTTGGTTGAGGCTCCGGTTCATCAAAATTAGGAACTTCCCTAGGACTAAGAGAGAGGTCATGACAACACGCATCTAAACCTACATTCTCTAGTAGCGTTTGGTCCAAAGGTTCTATATCAATCGGGGTTCCTATAGTCTTTTCTACTTCTTCCGGGTAAGTTATAGGCGATGTGTGTTCCTCAAGTGATGGTAGGGTTTGTGGGCTTGGAGTTTCCACCTCATTCTCCATTATATCTAGATCTGCTAAATGTTCATCATGTGTTTTAGTATGATCTAACCCAAATACACTCCTAAGTATCTCAAATCTTTCTTTAGCCATTTCAAATTCTTGGTCCGATTCATAAGAATCATTCTCAAAAATTCGATCACTATGTTCTATTTGCCTAAAGGATTCCTCATGCGTGTCATATGTTTTGAAATCTATCCCACACATGCAACTAGGTAGTTCAACTCTAACCATCTCACAATCTTGTTAGGGTTTAGGTTCCATGTTCTTAAAAACTAGGTCTTTTTTTATCATGGTGCCTAAGATCATTCAACTGATGGTTTATGCTTAGGAGATTTTTCTCAAAATTTTTCTAGATGGTCTCACTAAAAGGAGTTGATTCTAATAATGATCGTTGAATAGAAGCCACACAAGCACAAAATTTATCAAATCCATCCAACCTTACACCTGTCTCCTTTTGGATATCTCTAAGATCACTCACAAATTCATTAGAACAATACAAAGCAATCCAATTTGTGAAATTCAATTCTTCCTCATTTTTTAATGATTCAAATGCAACTTCACTTGCCATAGCGACAAAGGAAAAGGGTTTTACGAACACAAACACACAGAAGGGGATAGACTACAAGGAAGCTAAAAATGAGAAAAAATCTTACTTGATAGGAATCAAGCAAGGGAACCTAAACGAGATAAAAAATCTAACTAGCTATTCTATTCCCCGGCACCGGCGCCAAAAACTTGATACGCGTACAACGCGCTTTCGGGGTCAAAGGAAACTTCCTTTTCTTCGAGCAAGTTTTTCAACCACCTAGGTAGTAAACCTAATCGTTGAAGTGTAGTATTAGGGTAAGCCTCGGGATTGATATCGTTCTCTAGGGGAATAGGAATGCTAGTGAGAAGTTACTACGCTAAGGTTGGGGTTGAGGAAGATTATTTTTTATCTTTTTTATATTTTTTAGAAAATTAAAAGGTACGAATCTCGGGGTATTGGATTTGGGGGGTGGTATTTCTACCGATTACTCTACTATTATCTAGTCTAATTAACTAAGCTAAGGGGTACTCTATGTCTAATTGATGTGTGCTCGTATGATGATTAAAGATGTGTTTACCTAGATACTATTACTCGCTAGTTATCTCCTATTGATGGTTGAATTGTCACGTCCTTATTCTTAACGCGTTGTGTCTTCTAAGGTCGTAGGGTATGCTTTTTTCCCTAACTATTTGAGGATACCTTAAGGTTATTGCCTACAAAATTTTTAGGATTCATAAACTAACTCTAAGGTTATCTTTGTATTTTTAGCCTACAATAACTCTAGGCGATTATAAACTAATGTTCACAAAGATTACTCAAGCATTAAAAACACAACGAATGACCTATCGCAACATCCTGATGACTCGAGCAGCATCGTAGACCGAAAAACGGAAGCGCAAAGATAAAACAAACAAAATCAAATGCGAAAAGAAGAAGGTCGAATCAGTGAAGACAAAAGAATATCGGAGTCAATTCCAAACGAAAATCAAAAGAATCGGAGAAGATCAAAACAGACGGAAGCCTAATGTCTACGCAAGTCCTCACAGGTCAATCCTAAGGTCAACAAGACGAAACCTGGCTCTGATACCATAATTGTAACACCCCAACCCGGCAAGGGTAGAAGTGTCACATCCTGGTGTCATATCAGAACATACAATTAAAATTTTGCAAACGAAAGCCTTAAAAAATAATTTACCAAGTCATATAAACGAATGACTTACAAAGAAAATACAAAATCCAATATGTTCAAAACGAAATGAAATCTAAAAACAATAGCTCTTCAATTCAATCCAAAATAATAAGGAAAACTAGGGTCGGTCCACTCAAATAATCCAACTCTCAGCCCATCAAAGCCCATCTTCCAACCTAAAACCTGCCGCAGGAAAAGAAATGCGGCTGAGCTTAAAAAGCCCAGTGAACAGATATAACAAAACGAAAGCTAAACAAAATCATAAATACGAATGAAACAAAGGATACAATAACAGGGTCGCAACGGAAAGGAAAACAATGAGTCAATGAGGATCCTGCCGAAACACAATTATACAGATATCCAGAAAGAACAAATAACAAGGAGAATGAAGCAAAGCAAAGCATCGATGACATATATATAAGCACATACAAGCCAGGCATACAAGTAATCAGGAAATCAGACTACATACACGCCAAACGGAAATCTAAAATCTAGCGGAAGCAAGTAGTTATATTGTGAGCATAGCAATCACACAATTCAAGGAACCCACGGTTAATAACATAACAAGCATCATAACAGCAAAAATACTATCAGCAGTCAAAACATGGTAGCCACACGTATCAAGTAGGAATACAACATGAACGTTATAATTGAATGGATTAAGGACATAGCAGGGAAACTAATAAGTTAACAAGCCAGACAACATAAGTTGAACCATTTACCCAATCAAACAGTAGCATAAGCAGAAATGTAAACATGGCAGGTCAACAATAAGCAGATAAGGATACTAACGGATAGTCATAGTCCACGAGATTAACTGAACGAAGTATACATGATAAACAGACAAAACAATCGATTACCCACTAGCATGGTCACCAGACAAATCAAAGGGGTCATATAACAGTAAGATAACATATAATCAGATGACAACAGGTAAATTATATAATCGCATATTAATCATATCGTAGCAGGTAAACGATAGTCACATAAACATGTAAAAGCATAATCAAATTCAATAATCATATAATAACCCAGTACGTGAATGGAATGATAGTCTGAAGTAACGGAATAAGAATATGACAGATCAATGAAATGGAATATATATCATGGTAGTAGAGTGAGTCACATAAGGGTACTGAGTAATGGACAATTAATACAGAATATGGTGCGTTGGGGAATACAGAAGGTACAATATAGGTATATCAAAAGTGTAAGGGTTGTCAGAAATCTATCCCGAGCCAACAATACAATACAATACAATCAATAGTGGCATTAGCAGCCCAGTATCCAATAGTAGCCATCGTATTCGGAGGGGTGACCTCAGAATACCAAACCAATAGGAGGGGAGACCTCAGTAACCAATGGAGTAGCTAGCTCCCAGACTGTGAGGGGGTGTGTTGCACACACGCACCACATCACCAATACAATATATCAATATCAATACAATACAATACAAATCTAGGATGCATCCATACGCCCCCTGCAGAACAATAGTGGCAATACAATATATCTGAAGCGCGCATAATCAATACAATATGGGGACGGTGTAGACCATCACATCCACACTGGAGTCATGCCACTGGTGCATCAATGACACGACCATGTTACCTTCAAGGCTAGGATAACAATATTTGGCCCGGGTATCAATCTGAAGGGTCAAACAAAGGTCCAAAGTGTAGCAATATATAAGTCTACATAATCAAAGGTTAAATATCAATGGTTCCCAATTCAAAGGTTCATAGCAATAATCCAATATCAATGTTCAATATCAAAGGTTCAATATCAATAGGTTCAATACCAAAGGTGAAAGGTTTATGGATATATTTTAATATGAGTATGACCGGATTCGAACACGGGACTTCAGGATTGCACACATTACGTATGAGAGTTGATGTTAAATAGTTAATATATATAAATATTATTATTATTAATTATTTGTCACGCAATAAAACTTTAACGATAGTTAATATTTAACGAGGTTAGACTAACTGTTGTTAAATGTAAACTACGAGGACTAGAGATGAAATTAGTGGAAAAGAAAATTCTAGAACCCCTCCTTGGGTCCTTGGCCGGTCGTGGAACACACAAGCCCAAGGGGTGAGTTTTGAGAAACTATAAATACAAATCCTTTGTATTCATAATTCTCCTAACCATGGATCACTTTGAAACCTAATTTCCTCTCCTCTCCTTCTTCTCTTGTTTGGCCGATCGGTTACAAACCCTCCCCAAGGGTTTCGATTTTCCAACTCAAGATACAAGTGTTTGGTTTTAATTATGATTCAAGAACCTAGATTTTCACATCAAGTCGAGATTAGTACGTGTGTACAAGAACGAAGAACAAATACAATTGTGTTTGTGATTTATTTGGTTGTCGACTTATAAAAGGGTCGAAGGTTTTGAAACCCTAAGTTAGGGTTAGGGTTTGGTTACTTGTTCTTGTTAACGTGTGTTTCTTGAATTGCTAAAAGGTACGCACATTCTTATTCGGTTAATTATTTACATATATTATTCTTATTACTTCCGCTGCATGCTTTGATGATGTTTACTTGTTTATAATAATTGTTATGATTAGTAAAAACCAACAGTGGCACCACGAGCCGTTAACATGATGTAATTAATTACCGAAACACATAAAAATTGAATCTTTATGATTTTTACATGCTTTTATTGGTTTCTAGGGTTTTTAATTTGAAACCCTAATTTATTTTATTAGGTTTTAATTTTGTAAAACTTGTAGAAACCCTAGGATTGCATGTATATTTTATGTGGTTTTAATGAATAATTGTTATGTGCCATGTATTATGCGTATCTTGGATTATAATTGTTATGAGGAATCCATGGTGGAACATGCATGTTTTGCTATGGATTATTGTTTTGATTAAATTGTTAAGTGATATACACATGTTTATTTATTTGATAATTATTGAATTGGGGAAGACCTCAATATATCTAATAAAAATTCGTTATGTGCTATTTGGTATACTATTGACTTTGGCTTACGCAATCGACTTGTTGATGCATGTGGCTCATCTACCTTGTAGGTGAAACCCCTAGTTGATGTATGCATTATTTTACGCCTAGAATTGTTTATTAGCTTTTATCGAAATAATTATGCATGTGGCTAATTGTTTTACATATGTTAAATTGTTAAGTTATATGTTTATATTATTTGAGTTTGTTTAATTTTTATTAAAGTGCTTTTTTGTTTATATATTGAATGACATGTTAGTAATCAAAAAGGTTTTTTATGAATAGAAAATTAAATGGACTAAATAATGGCGAAATTGATTTGTTTTTCTAAGTATTAAATCTTGAACTTTTAATCGATTGATGCGACTGTACTAAATGGTTAGAAAGGCTCACCCACTAGAACAAACTCAAAAGGGGGTTCAAAGAAGTGCACACAACCACACTGAAAGGATGTCTAAGGTTATGCTTCAGCGCTTACCTAGTCCTCTGCCCCCTTGTGCGTTCGATTGGAGCTACCTAGTATAACCATTCTATGTTCGATTGCAAAGTTGTAAGCTTCTCAACGCATCGATTAAAACTTTGTAGAATTTAATCTTAGCAATTAAAATATTAGTAAGTTTTTTCGAAAATTTTATGTTATAAAGTTATATGCATGCTTCTTTATACATAAGTTTTGATTACACGTCAAAAATTGTACCCTTTAAAATTTAGGTTTATGCCATCTAATGATATGAAACACTAAAAGTTGTAATTTAGTTATGTGAGACCTTGAGCTAGATTACGATAACAAGGTGAATCTTTATGTTGTGTGAGACCTCAGCTTAAATAATTTGCAGTTTCTAAATTAGACAACTTAATTAAGTTAGTTAGTGAGACCTATAACTTAAGGCATAAGATGGGATAAAACATGCTTACGTTTTGCATAATTGTTTTGGCAAAATTGTAAATCCCATAAATTTTTTAGGAATTGAAAACTTGTTTGTCAATTATTGTTTTTCAACAATTACCTATTCTATACTTTCACCACTAGCAGATCAACTGATGTGGTGAAACTATGATAATGAGGATCCTAAATTCAAGGAAAATTCTATGGTTAATATGAATATTGACCAAAGGGTATTTTATTTTCTTGAATGTTTATTTATCGAAAGTACTAACTTTTGAACTTTTATTTTCTGTAGAAATGGCTCAAGCTGAATCTACTGCACTAGCCTCGTCGTTCAAATCTATGTTTGATCGAGAGAAATTGACTGGTAGCGCAAATTTCAATGATTGGTATCGGCAACTCAGAATTGTCTTGAGGGTTGCCAAAAGACTAGATTATTTGACTACGCCTTGTCCTCATGAACCTGTAGCTGATGCTACTGCTGAAGCACGAGCTGCATGGCAAACTGAGTATGATAGGTATAATGAGGTCGCCTGCATTATGCTTGGGAGTATGGCTCCAAACTTGCAAAAACAGTTTGAGAATTACTTCCCTCACCTCATGCTCGCCGAACTTACTCGGCTGTTTGAAAATCCTGAGACTGTAGAGCTGTATGATTTGATAGATGCTCTACACAGTTGCAAGCAAGGGGATGGGTGTTAGGAATTAGAAATTCCAGGAATTAAAGAGTCGGTCACCTCAAGTATATGTAATCGTTAGAAAGCTCGTAGTCGTAGTTCTTTTAAGTTAAGTAGTATTTAGTTAAGTAACACCGTGGAGGACGGACGGGTCTTTACCCACTGTATGCCTGATCCACAGCCCGTTGTGTGGCGATTTATGTAAGACTATAAATAATCTCTACCTCCCAAGGTAGAGAGTTGGAGCTCATAATAATATCTTTCACTTTCTCTCACTAAGTTCCCTAAACCTCTAACTTTCTCTCTCTAGAATTCCACTTATACGCCACCTTGTTGTTATGGTTTGATGTGTATGTGAAAACTAATATCCTTCAATTGGTATCAAGAGCCATGGTTAGATCATATCTTGCACATCTTTGGATTTCTAGTGGTTTTTAGGTGGTTTTTGAGTTTGAAAAAGTTTAGTGGTTTTTGCATCATTTGGTTGATTTCTTGTGTTAAAGCTTGGATTTTGTTAGTACTTTTATGTTTAGAATCATCACAAGTGTTTAGGTTTTCATTTGGTAAGCTTGAATCATCTTGGTTGGGTTGTTTTTGGATTAAAAAGTGATGTTTATGTGGTTTTTCTTGCTAGCGACTTGATATACGGATTTATTTCTTCGTAGCGACTTGCTTCACAATTTTGTAGCGAGTTACAGTTTTGGAGCTAGCGACTTAGACCTAGCGATTAACAGTACAAGTAGTGGACTCTCCACTACAGGTAGCGACTTGGTGGTAGCGACTTGGTCTGTAGCGAGTTGCTCTTTAGCGACTTGTATCTCTAGCGACTTGAGTAGCGAATTGCTGCCAAAATTTTGCTAGCGACTTGAGGCTTAGCGAGTTACTACTTAGCGACTTGCTTTTGTCTAGCGACTTGGGACTCTAGCGACTTAGTGGTGTAGCGAATTAAGTGTTAGCGACTTAGTGCATTATCTTCTAGCGACTTAGTGCATTATCTTCTAGCGACTTAGTGCATTATCTTCTAGCGACTTGAGTGATTGTTTACGGTTTTCTCTTGATTTAGTAAAATCCCGTGAAAGAATCTATTTCCCGGTTTAATCATTGAGTTATAAAATCCCGTATAATCTGTTAACATGTCTACCAACGTCCCTACTATCATCTCCACTGTTGCCGAGGATGTACAAGCAGCTGGCTCAGATACTCGTCCACCCATGCTTGACAGAACTGACTACGATTCTTGGGCTCAACGAATCAGATTGTATTGCCTTGGAAAGGAAAATGGTGTCAACATTCTCAAATCCATTGATGAAGGACCATATCGAGTTGAGACGACTAGAGACATACTTGATACTAATGAAGATGGTACTCCTGTTTACGGAATGGACAGACCTAAGATGTATGATGAGCTTGATGATAAGGATAAAAAGAGATTCGATGCAGATATCAGGGCTTCAAACATTGTTCTTCAAGGTCTTCCTAAAGACATCTACAAGCTGATCAATCATAACACTGATGCAAAGGCAGTTTGGGATAATGTTAAGATGCTTCTCTCAGGTTCAGAATTAACTATGGAAGACAGAGAATCCCAACTCTATGACGAATTTGAGCACTTCAAGATGAAACCAGATGAGAATGTCTATGAGTACTATGTGAGATTTCATAAGTTAGTGAATGACATGAGGAACATCAGAATGACTATGCCTAACATTCAGCTGAACTCAAAATTTGTGAACAACATGAATCCCGAATGGCACAAGTTTGTCACCGCTGTGAAGCTCACTAAAGGATTGAAGAATACAAACTATGAGCAACTCTATGCCTTTCTCCTTCAGAATGAGAGACATGCTATGTTTGAAAAATTGATTCTCAATCAGTTCAAAACCAACCAGGGAGAGACAAGCTCGTCTAATGACTCAACAGCTTTCTACTCAAACATTGGAATCACAACCAAAGCATCACAAGTCATACCCTTGGGTAATGGTAATCACAAACTCATTCCTGATCCTATGTTCAAACAAGCTGATGCTGATGCTCACGTGGGTAACTTCATTAATCAACTAGCTCTTCTCATTAGTCAAAACATGAATTCTTTCCCACAAACCAACAACAACCTCAGAACTGCATCTAACCCACACAATCAAGCCACTGTTAAAGATGGAAGGATCGTGGTGCAACCAGTTCAGGAAAGACAGTATGATCAGGGAAGAGGTGGAGCTGAGAGAGGTTATGTTGGCAACCTGAATCGAGGAAGAAATGGTAACCAAGGTCAAGCTAAGCCAATCAAATGTTATAACTGTGGTGGTGAAGGACACATTGCAAGGAACTGCACATCTCCAAAGCGTCCACAGAATGCTGATTACTTCAGAGATAAGATGCTGCTGGCACAAGCTCAGGACAATGGTGCTGCTTTGGATGAAGAGGAATTGCTGTTTCTTGCTGAGGGCAATGCCAAGACCTATGATGCAGATGTGGATGAGCAGCCTATTCAGGAGATAGGTCACAATCATCAGAATGCCTTTCAAGTCGCTGACTGTGATGCATACGACTCTGATGTAGATGATGGACCTACTGCACACACAATTTTTATGGCTAGCATTTCTCCAATGGTTTCTCCCAAGATCTCTTCTTCACCACAAGCTGGCCCATCCAAGGACAAACTCATCTCAGAGGTATTAAAACTATACGATGATGCCGATGTGCAACAGATGCATGACAAAGTACAATCAACTGAAACTATTGAATCAAATGTTGAAAATATGGGTAATAACAATATTGTCCCATACGATCAATACGTGAAACAAAGTGAAAGTGAAGTTGTACCAAGTGATGCATCTTCTGCAGTCAACAATGACTATGTCTTTGATGAATACACTGCATGTGCTCCTAATGATTCCGTAATTTCTGAACTAAATGCCTATAAGGAATGGGTTGCTATTTATGAACAACGTGCAAAATTTGAGTTGACCACTCGTGAGCAGGAAATGGATGACCAAGTGAGTACAGTAATTAGAAAAAGTAAGTTTAGAGAAGAAGTATTGAAACAAGAATTACATTCCTTGCAAGAAAAACTTTCTAAAACAGCTAAGCAAAAACAAGAACTTCAAGAAAATGTGAAAATGCTTAAGCAAGAATTTAATGCAAAGGAATCAAAACTCTTGAGAGACTTTTCTAATCTGAAAAATTTGAAAAACAAACTTGAAAACAAGCTGTACATACAAGGAAACATCATTCAGACTGCTCACATGGTCACTAAACATCGAGTCTTAAGCGATATGCATAGCATTCCCCTTGTTGAGGAACCAAATCCAGAGGTAATTAAAAAGGCTAGAAATGCTCATAAGGTGCTTTATGATGGTAATGAAATCCTTAAGCCTAGGCAGAAACCTAGTTGCGTTGAGTGCACTGAGGAAGATAAGAAATCAAATGAAATCACTAGGGAAAAGATGAATAAGAAACAAAATGATCCTAAATGCAAAGAAAAAAAAATAATTATCACTCCTCATGACTACAAGAAGGAAAACTGGATTTCCTTGAACAAGTTTAAGCCTCAGACTTTGCTGACTCCCGAGCAAGTCTTCTGGAAAAAGGATTTAGATAAGCAGAAAGCGGAAAATATTGTTGAAACAAACCCTCCCCTTTGGAAAATGCCTAGAGCGACTGTGTATCCTCCTAATACACCAATGCATCTTGTACCTAGAACAATTGCCACTAAAAGCAAGACATTAATTAGCCAATACGTTATATTTCAACTATTTGTTGATTTTGAGAAAACTTGCAAGAAAAGGATCACACCCACTGGTATAACTGAAGGAGAAAGGGGTTTTGAACAAATGAAAGAATGTTATTTAACTGAGGTCATGCCTTTCTTTAAACTTCTGAAAGATCACTTTGAGAGTCTTAAAAAGGGGGTAGAAACTGATATCAAGGGAATGGAAAAGGAATTTGATGCAATGGTAGTTGAAGTTAGTGATTATGAGCGTGCACTAAAATATAATGAGATTGAGAGGAAGAACTTGCATACCTTAAATGAGACTCTTATTAATGAATGTATTGCTCAAGATATTTTTTTCACTGCTTCAAATTGCTCTATTAATGTTTCCCAATTTCATGAACTATCTCTTGCCCTGAAAGTCTCTCATGATCGTGTCATTGAGCTTGAAAAAACTAATTCTAAACTAAACGAGAAAATTGAGCTGGATGATCACGACAATTTGGTTAAACATTTTTCTAAACTAGAAGTTGAGCATTTTAATTTACAACTGAAATATCAACATCTTAAAGAAAATGTCAAAACTTCAAATATCAAGACATCATCAGATGCTCCAGAATTTGATGCAGTTTTTCAAATTAACAAACGTGATGAACAGATTCAAGCTCAGTGCAACACGATCAGAAAGTTGAAAGCCCAAATCTCTCAATTAAAGGGTCAAACGAACAATATGACAGGCTCCCAAATGCCTCCTCCATTAGATTCTCAGAATTCTCAAACGTTTCATCTTCAAAACCTAGTAAATGCTTTACAAAAGGAAAACGAAAGTTTTCTGGAAGAAAACGATAAGGTTAAACGTCATTTCAATGAGTTATTTGAATCAATTAAGGTCAATCGTAACAAAAACAACGAACAAATAGCTTCATTGCAAAAGGAAATCGAGAATCTGAAGAGTCAGGTAAAAGGGAAAATGCCAATGACCAATGGGGAGAGTGGTGGATCAAAGGTTCACTCTTGTAATAAATATGCTTTTTCTGTGACTTATGTCCCTCCTCATCTAAGGAACAACAAACTTGCTATTCAAACATACTTCTCATCCCTTAAGGATTGCCTAGAATGTCTGCGTGAGATTGTTGAAGAGGATAAGTTAGAGAAACCTCAGGATAATGCAATTGGACATGCATGCTTATATGCCAAACGATCTTAAGAAATCTTAGAATGCTTGATCACAATATGCCCAAAGTCATTAGGTGAGAGAGTTAATCCTTTGATTCCATGCTCGATGCCTAATGCCAAGTATGATATGCACTCGATTCCCAATGTTTTGAATGTGAACCGTAGTGTGCCTTTAAGGGGTTTAGATTCTAGATCTGTCAATGCTAAGAAAGAGAACTCAAGTGTGCCTTCTAGGAGTACAAATCTCAGTACCTCTAGTTTTAAGAATGTGAACCGTAGTGCACCTGCATGTAGTTTAGATCCCAGCACATCTAAACAGGTGATGCAAAGAGTAGTTAAACCAACTAATGTTCCCATTCCCTCTATAGGAGTAATCAGTGACATTAAAGGGAGCAGGTCAAAGTCTCAAGACAATACAAGGAATGATAGGACCTCGCAAGCTAAGAATGTGCACTGGAAAAGAGTAGAAGAACAATCTAGGAACTTTAAGCTTGAATCGAATAAAACGAATCGTGTTGATTCTAGTATTAGCCATAGGCGTACTGTAATTAATTCAAATTCTGATACTATTTGCAAACCTTGTACTGATGTCTGCTTGAATTCTGTTTCTAATCATGAATGTGGTGTTAATGTTCTGCCTAATGATGTTAATTGTCCAGTTAATATTGTTAATGCTAAAATTCATGCTAAGAAGGCTAAAAGGCAAAAACGAAAGAAAGTTAGAAAACAGTGGAAACCCACAGGAAGAACATTCAGTAAAATAGGCTTTTATTGGATACCTGTTGGTCATAAGACTAATCAGATAATGCCCACTAGAAAATGGATGCCTACTGGTAGAACTATTCCCTTAAGAAGTGATCACACTGTGAACAGGGCTAATACAGACACTAGTATTGCATCTAGTCACAATGATTCCATTGCCTCACTTTCTGATATGAATGCTTCTATTTCTGAAGTGGGTGTTCCAACTGTTGCTACTAACCAAATGGAACCCATTCTTGCATGGGGATCCCAATTATCCAGTTATCCATTCTTGTCTGTGTTCAACTTCAGATCGTTCAAATCGTTCTGTGGTACCTGGACTCAGGCTGTTCCAAGCATATGACTGGAGACCGGTCGCGGCTCATGAACTTCGTGAGCAAATTCATCGGGACAGTTAGATTCGGTAATGATCATTTAGGTGCTATTATGGGTTATGGAGATTACGTTGTTGGTGATAGTGTCATCTCTAGAGTATACTATGTGGAAGGTCTGGGTCATAATCTGTTCTCTGTTGGTCAATTCTGTGATTCTGATCTAGAAGTAGCCTTCAGAAAACATACCTGTTTTGTTCGAGATCTTAATGGTAAGGAACTGTTAAAAGGAACTCGTGGCTCAAATCTTTACACCATCTCTATCGATGACATGATGAGGTCTTCTCCAATCTGCTTGTTATCAAAGGCTTCAAAAACAAAGTCATGGTTATGGCATCGTCGTCTCAATCACTTGAACTTCGGCACCATCAATGATCTTTCCAGAAAGGACTTAGTTGTAGGTTTACCTAGACTAAAGTATGAAAAGGATCATCTTTGTTCAGCATGCCAATTGGGTAAAAGCAAGAAGTATGCCCATAAACCCAAACCTACTAACTCTGTCACAGAAGTTCTTCATATGATTCATATGGATTTATGTGGACCAATGAGGGTGCAGAATATCTATGGGAAGAAATATGTGTTAGTTGTGGTTGATGATTACTCTAGATTCACCTGGGTCAAGTTCTTAAGGACAAAGGATGAAACTCCTGATATCATAATCAAACTCATCAAACAGCTGCAGGTTTGACTTAACAAAACTGTCAGAATTATCAGAACAGACAATGGAACTGAGTTTGTCAACAAACAACTTAGTGAATTCTATGAAAGCGTTGGAATCAGCCATCAAAGAAGTGTTCCACGAACCCCTCAACAGAACGGTGTAGTTGAAAGACGAAATCGTACTCTTGTTGAAGCCGCTAGAACAATGCTTATCTACTCAAAGGTTCCAATGTTTCTCTGGGCTGAAGCAATTGCCACTGCATGCTACACACAAAATCGTTCCCTGATTCACACTGTTCATGGAAAAACTCCATATGAACTTGTCCACAACAGAAAACCTAATCTATCTTTCCTTCGTGTGTTTGGTGCATTGTGTTATCCAACTAATGAGGGTCAAGACTTAGGCAAACTTAGGGCTAAAGCTGACATTGGAGTATTTGTAGGATATGCACCAAACAAAAAGGGATACCGAATCTACAACAAAAGAACCCGAAATATCATGGAAACAATTCACGTTACGTTTGATGAGCTGACCGGTCAAATGGCTCCTGGACACTCCAGCTCAGGACCCGCACTTCAAAACAGTCCCATTGGTTCATCCCTTGTTCCAAACTCCTCTCAAGAAACTCCATATGTACCTCCATCTGAAGATGATGTAAAGAAATTGTTTGATCCTATGTTTGATGAACTGTATGATTCAATTACTAATGAGGTGCTGATCCCTACAACAGAGGATGCTCATATTCCAGTGAATGAAGTCAATCCCTCAGTCTCAATATCTTTAAGTCAAGAAGCACCTGCTGCTGATCCTTCAGTCTCATCAACAAATCATCATTCTTCAAATGTACATCATGGAAATGTTTCTGGCATCAATGATGAAGTTAATCCCTTTGCGACTCCTGAAGATGCTCCATTTGAAAACATATTTGCTACTCCTGAATCATCATCAGAACCATCTTCTTCAGGAGACATCAACTCAGCTACCTTAGTTCCTCAACAACTGCCACATGAACACCTCAGAAAATGGACTCACGATCACCCCTTAGACAACATCATTGGAAATCCCTCTCGTCCTGTATCAACCCGGAAACAACTCGCAACCGATGCCTTATGGTGCTTCTTCAACTCCGTACTATCTAAGATCGAACCAAAAGATGTTAAAACTGCCATGAATGACGATAGCTGGTTCAATGCCATGCAAGATGAAATTCATGAGTTTGATCGTCTTGATGTATGGGAGTTAGTACCTGCTCCAGACTGTGCTATGATTATAGCTCTCAAATGGATCTTCAAAGTAAAACTTGATGAGCATGGTGATGTGTTGAAGAACAAGGCTCGATTAGTTGCTAAAGGATATCGTCAAGAGGAGGGTATAGACTTTGAAGAATCTTTTTCTCCAGTTGCTCGAATCGAGGCAATCAGAATCTTTCTGGCTAATGCTGCTAGTAAGAACATGGTAGTATATCAGATGGATGTAAAGACGGCATTTCTGAACGGAGATCTTAAAGAAGTCGTCTACGTCAGCCAACCTGAAGGATTTGTGAATCAAGAGCATCCTACTCACGTTTATCGTTTGAAGAAGGCTCTTTACGGTTTAAAGCAAGCTCCAAGGGCATGGTATGATACACTGTCAAAGTTTCTTCTATCAACCAGATTCATCAAAGGAGCAGTTGATCCTACATTGTTCACCAGGAAGTCAGATCATGCAGGGTGTCAAGATACTCGTCGAAGTACGTCAGGAGGTGCTCAGTTTTTGGGTGATAAGCTTGTGACCTGGTCTTCAAAGAAGCAAATGAGTACTTCTATTTCCTCTACAGAGGCTGAATACATAGCCATGTCATCTTGTTGTGCTCAAATCTTATGGATGAGATCTCAATTATCTGACTATGGCTTTGTATTCAACAAAATCCCTCTGTACTGTGATAATAAAAGTGCTATTGCTCTCTCATGCAACAACGTTCAACACTCAAGAGCAAAGCATATCGACATTCGACATCATTTCATCAGGGAACAAGTGGAAAAAGGTGTGGTGGAACTATATTTTGTGAGGTCTGAATATCAGTTAGCAGACATCTTCACCAAAGCTCTTCCAAGAGAACGTTTTGAGTTTATTCTTCCACGACTTGGTTTGAAAAGCCTTCAACCAGAAACTCTCAAACGTCTTCAGGAGGAAGACGAGGATTAAAGGTCTATCTTCATCTATCTCTTGTATATATATTTATTTGAAAAACATAATACAAAATTATAAAACTTTCAAAATCCATAAAAAATTTGAAAAATTCGAAAAAAAATCTTCAAAAAATATTGTCATTTTGTCATGTTTTTTTTTCTCGGTTCGATAATATCTACGGTCTTTGTGCTGTCATTCAAAGAATGTCACGGGACTTTAGATGTTGTTCGAATTCTTAAAAAAAAAAAAAAAAAAAAACAAAAACAAAAAAAAATTTGTGAGAAAGAGAAATGGTTTATTGTCATGTTCAGGCAATAACCCGGTTTTAAAAGAAAGAACAGAGCCATGTTTCACCATGTTTTCAAATTCCATGCTCTGATTCTATAAACATTTATCTGCTGAAAACTAAATGCTTTGAAAAATAACTCGGTCTCTATTTTTGACAATCATCAGGACTTATTTGTCAAAATCTCTATCTCTCAATCAACAACCTATGTCATTGATTGAGGGGGAGAATGATTTCAATTAAATTAAAAAGTTATTTGGCATTAAATTGTTTTCAAAAGATATACATGCATGTTTTATCAATGGAGTTTAAAGTCTTAAAATCCGATCATTATCAGTTCAAACGCTTTCATAATCAAGTCACAATTCTCCTTAAAAGCTTTCAAAATCAATTTAAATCAATAAGAGATCACAAATCTCAAATGATTTGATAATTGTGATCGGGGGAGAATGTGTGATTTAAATTGGATTTAAACTGATAATTAGGTAAATGGTTTTATAAGGATGTACATGCTATCCTGCCCACATGTGACAAACGATTTCAAAATTTCCATGCACATGTTGAGGGGGAGCATCTATCTTAAAACCTATGATTTGAAATGTGATCAACTTATCTCAATGTGCAAGTTCCCTCTAGTATGTGCAAAACTCTTTTCAAACCTCGAGGCACATATTGAGGGGGAGTGATGTGCCCGGTTGGTGCAAGTTTTAAATTTATAAAAGGTGAATTACCAATATTACCAATAACACATACGAGCAAGTATACTCGTCCGTTATAGCAAGATTATGAAGGTAAGTCGGGATCGTTCGCAGGGATTTGAGTGAATCAGAGCACAAGTTTGAATTAACGGAGTCTATCAAAAACATATAACAAAGCAAATAGATATAATGAAATTCAGATGATTAAAAACTACACTTGCTTAAACTAGTATCATATCATAGATTAATGTGATTGTGTTAACCACTTAACATGTTGGTTGTGATAATTAGTTGAGAACTAATCTATTGTTCTTACAAGTTAAACCTTCGTCAAGATTTTAGTTCATAAAAACAAGATTTAAGTTTAACCAATCAATACAAGATCAATTCAAGTTTCATAAGTCTACATACATAAACTTAAACACAAAAACATCCACTTGTTCATCAAATTGCTTAAGAAATGGTCAATACAAAAGGTACCCGATCATAGACAAAAGGCTACAATTAATTTTCAACAACTAATCTTACGACCATTTAGATGTTTCCAACCAATCCAATTTGATAATCAAAAAGCGTTTCTATTACAACCACACCTTAGTTCCTTTGTATAATCAAGAATAATGGGTAAAAACAATCATCCATAGACAAAATGATTATGACTAGTTGAATAATACGAAGTTCTTTCGACCCCAACGATAATTACCAATTAGCCAAACTTGATTAACAAATGTCACTATGAAACTTTAGCACAATTGGATCTTAGAATCAACTTGAAATTGAATTAAAACATGTTAACACAATCACTAACTAATCATATAATAATCAACATCATTTAAGCAAGTGTATGAAGAAACTAGCCACTCATAGCAAACATGAACATAAACTCATAACTTTGATCATTAGAAAACATGATTAAAAGTCTTACAATGCTTGGAATAAGATTACAAATGATGAAGTAATGATTCCCAAAGGATCGTGGTGGACTTCTTAGTGTTTTGGCTTCCAAAGGTGGAACTTCTGGAACTCCAAACTTCTCTGGATTTCTAAGGACGAATTTCAGGAGGTTAAGGCTTGGTTTGATGAGTAGAGAGCTTTGTAATTGAAGTGTGTCTCATATGCTCACAATTAGCCTCTATTTATACTAATTCCAAGGCCTAGGGTGTTAAATGCTTAACTTGGCCTCCAAGGAGTAAGGAAGGGACTAGAATACACCAAGAGAAGGACCTAGAATCGTTTGGATGCAAAGGGGAAGCTTAGTGATGAAGATTTGACAACTGCAGCTTCTCCAACCGGATCGGTCATACGACCAACCGATCCGGCTGGTCTTCAATAATAACACACCGACCGATCCGGTTGCGGGTTGCGACCGATCGGTCGGTTATGGCAAAAACATTTATTCCGACCAAATTCCAACCGATCCGGCTGAAGGTGAAACCGGATCCGGTTGGATCTTCTGAGATATGAAACTTGATCTATCTCTCTTCTCTCTGACTTGTAAAACTTGGTTCTTCAATCACTAAGGTCTTCAAAGGTACTTGGGATTTAGCTTTACTGAGACGGGAATCTTCGATTAACTGCATATTTCCACATTTTCCTCCATTTCCCTGCACTTGGTTATAAATACTAGACAAACATCTCTAGATACGATTAAGTACTAAAATCACACAAATATAACCAAATAACAGATATAAAAGTACACACAATGCTACTAAAAACATGCACAATCTGAGTGTTATCAAATTCCCCCACACTTAAACTTTGCTTGCCCTCAAGCAAATCTAGGACAAACATCCACTGGGACAAGATCGTGATTATGAAAAATGTGATGCAAATCAACCAAGTATAAATACGAGAGAAGATTCATCAATTATGCTTATAAAGGTGAAACATCAAGATGTTTGACAATATCCAATGATTTTCTTGCATGATTAACATTTCAAAACACCTCACGAAAAATAATGGAATATAATTCACTCAATCACTCATTTTTAGTGGAGTAACAAGATAAATCACATTCATTGCTCAGTCATGATTAGATTATTACCATAAGCTTGTACAAGAAACAAAACTCCACCGACGTGGCGTGAGCACCAAGTAAAAACATCTAAAGAGGGCTTTTATTCGGGTTATAATGATAGGCTAAGGGTTAAGGGTATGGATAAGGCATGGGAATGTTAATGAAATTGGTGTAAAAATAAAAATGAAATCAAGTCTAATACCCGTGTTGCTAGCTACCAAACATTCGACGAACCAAATAAATGATTATAGCTTTGCTTTCTTCTTTTCCACTTTCCTCAGCTTTTCGCCATAGACATGACAATTGTTCTATGAACATAGCACATTGGCTATTATTTCCATACTTTCAACACAATTTTTTATTTTATTTATTTTTTTTTTTGAACATAACTTAACATAATGCATGGCTCAATCAATCACAAAAGAGGTGGTACTCATAATCATTTGAACAATCTTCACTTTCCATGAAACTAGCAACCAACCGTTAGACATTGATAAGGGGTAGGCTAAGGTTTAAAGTGTAAAATCTTTTTGTATTTTCTGGGTGAAGCAAAAAAAATGAAAGGGATGGCTCAGAAGGTGTAACTAGGGGTATCTAGTGCTAAAAATGAGCACTACAAATGGGTCCATGTGGGTGGTTAACTAACCGATGTGGCTAGCTAATATATCATTAGATGTAAAATGGAAGGCCATTTGGGTTAAATCCTAAGGTGCCTCTTTATCACACGAATTCACTTATATCGCACGAATGCAATCTCACTGCGGTCTGGTAATGATTTACAAGCACAAGTTCTAGAATAAATAAAATCACCGGCACACTCATAACAAAAGCTCTAAGCATAAAAGATGTATGCTAATAAGAAATAGGCTCAAATCCTCACAATTTAGTGGAAAGGGTATAATATGTGTTAGCAAATGTCATCGATCCCAGAATGGATTGCAATAGTAATCGGAACACATCTCGAAGTTTCAAATATTACCAATTTTTACCAGTGGTTACCAGTGGAATGATCCAGTTATTCTAATAGATAATCCTAAAAGTGTGAAAACAACTAGATCACAAGGGCAAACAAAATTTAAAATTTAAGCGTGAAAACTCTAATTTTTCCTATTCACCCCCCCCACACTTAAGTTAGACATTGTCCTCAATGAAAAACGAACTTCAAAGTATAGAAATAGGGAAAATAGAGATGAAACCAGATATGTCAATGAGTTTATCAGCTTAAAATTCTATCTTCATTCCTGGCGTCCACTAGAGAAATCATCACCTGCACACAATCTTATAAACAAACAAAAGGTTTTATTAAAAGGTGGCACCCCCCCACACTTAAGTTCAACCAAAGGTTAAGACTTTGGGGAGTGACCACAGAAAATCAAATCTGAAACACACGGGTTGCCTCCCGAGAAGCGCTTGTTTTATTACCGAGTCATCAGCCTGACTCGATTCTTCCCGAATTTATTCAGCTGCAAGGGCAGCTTTGAACATTTTATAGAGTTCGGGGATGTACATGAATTCTTCACCAGTATCTTCAATATCGTCCCAGACGAATTCAGCAGTTGGTTTCCATGGAACAGTTTGTGGAATTCTTCCAGGAAATGGTGCTACAAAGGTGATAGTTTCGAATTCATTCTCATGGTGTCTCCAGGACACTGCCGCAACTGAAACTTCATTCGTTTGCTCCTTATCGTAGTATAACTTGATTCGGTGTCCATTAACAATGAAACTTCCACCTTGTTTGTCATAGAGTTCGACATACCCAGATGGATATCCATGTTTAACGACATATGGTCCAAACCATTTTGGTTGTAACTTAGGAGCTTTGAATTTGAATTTCATGTTAAAAAGCAGAACTTTATCTCCGGCTTTGAATTCTTTTCGAATTCGTAGCTTTTTATCATGATAAGCTTTTGTTCTGGCTTTATACAGTTTGGAGTTTTCATAAGCTTGGAGTCTTAATTCATCGAGTTCGTGCAATTGCAGAAATCTTTTCTCTCCAGCTATTTTGAGATCGGTGTTACATTGTCTGAGCTCCCAATAAGCACGATGTTCAACTTCGAACGGCAAATGACAAGTCTTCCCATACAGGAGTCTGTACGGAGTTGTACCAATTGGTGTTTTATAAGCCGTACGAAATGCCCACAGAGCATCATCAAGTTTTCTTGCCCATAAAGACGGATTGTCTTTTACGGTTTTTTCCAGTATCCTTTTGAGGGCTCTGTTGGTATTTTCGACTTGACCACTAGTTTGTGGATGATAAGCAGTCGCAAATCGATGATGAACTCCATATCTTTTCATGGTTTTTTCCATTTGTTGATTGCAGAAATGAGTTCCACGATCGCTTATGAGTGCTTTGGGAATTCCATAACGAGCGAAAAGCTTTTTGAGAAAATTAACGACGACACGAGCATCGTTTGTTGGTAAAGCTTCAGCTTCTGCCCATTTGGACACGTAATCTATAGCAACGAGAATGTATTCGAATTTGTGGGATTTAGGGAAAGGTCCCATGAAATCTATTCCCCAAATATCGAATATTTCACACACTTGAATGCTTGTTAATGGCATTTCATCCCTTCGAGAGAGATTGGTGGTTCTTTGACAAGCGTCACAGTTTTGAACAAGTGTATGTGCTTCTTTGAATATTGTTGGCCAATAGAATCCAGCATCAAAAACTTTCTTAGCTGTGGTGGAAGGACCATAATGTCCCCCAGTTGGGCCATGGTGACATTCGTCAAGAATTTTACGAGTTTCGGAACCAAAAATACATCTTCGGATCATCCCATCGGGACACATTTTGAAAAGATATGGCTCTTCCCAAAAATAGTATTTGAGTTCCGAAAAGAATTTGCTTCTTTGAGCATGAGTTAGTCCTTTTCTGAGAATTCCTCCGGCGAGGTAGTTTGCGAAGTCAGCAAACCAAGGATCGTCATTTCCGTCGATGGTCATGAGAGTTTCATCGGGAAAATAATCATCGATTTCTTCTTCTTTCAATTCCTCAATATTAGGATTTTCGAGACGAGATAAGTGATCAGCAGCAAGATTCTCTGCTCCTTTCTTGTCTTTGATTTCGATGTCAAATTCTTGGAGTAACAAAATCCATCGAATAAGACGTGGTTTAGCGTCTTGCTTGGTGAACAGATATTTGAGTGCTGAATGATCGGTAAAAACGACTGTTTTTGAGAGCACAAGATATGATCTGAATTTGTCAAAGGCAAAAACGACAGCCAGTAATTCTTTTTCGGTGACGGTATAATTTTGCTGGGCACTATTCAGTGTCTTGCTGGCAAAATATATAGGCCGAAAGTGTTTTCCTTCGCGTTGTCCTAAGACAGCTCCAACAGCAAAATCGCTTGCGTCGCACATAAGTTCGAAAGGTAGTGACCAATTAGGTGAAACCATGATCGGAGCACTAGTAAGTTGAGATTTCAGTGATTCGAAAGCTTTTATGCAATCAGCGTCGAAGTTAAAGATAGATTCTTTCTCAAGAAGTTTTGTCATTGGACGAGATATTTTGGAAAAATCTTTGATGAATCGGCGGTAAAAACCAGCATGTCCTAAAAAACTTCTAACGGCTTTGACGTTAGTTGGTGGTGGAAGTTTTGAGATGACATCGACCTTTGCTTTGTCGACTTCCATTCCGGCACTAGAGATTTTGTGGCCAAGCACAATTCCTTCGGTTACCATAAAGTGACATTTCTCCCAGTTGAGAACAAGATGTGCAGCTTCGCATCTTTCGAGCATTTTATCGAGATTAGAAAGGCAAGCTTCGAATGAATCTCCAAAGACTGAAAAATCATCCATGAAAACTTCCATGGAGGTTTCTAGCATGTCTTGGAATATGGCGATCATACACCTCTGAAAAGTCGCGGGTGCATTACAAAGACCAAAAGGCATACGCCGATATGCGTAGGTTCCAAAAGGACAAGTAAAGGTGGTCTTTTCTTGATCGTTAGGATCGATGGGAATTTGGAAATATCCTGAAAATCCGTCGAGGAAACAAAAGAATTTATTTCCCGCTAGTCTTTCAAGCATTTGATCCATGAATGGGAGCGGAAAATGATCCTTTCTGGTGGCTTTGTTTAACTTACGATAGTCAATACAAACACGCCAACCGGTGACAGTTCTAGTCGGAACTAGCTCATTTCGCTCATTAGTTACAACCGTCATTCCTCCTTTCTTAGGAACACAGTGAACAGGGCTTACCCAAGGACTATCCTCAATTGGGTAAATGATTCCAGCATCAAGAAGTTTAATGATTTCCTTTTTAACAACTTCTTTCATGTTGGGATTGAGTCTACGTTGACGTTCTACCGCAGGTTTAATCCCTTCTTCGAAATTGATTTTGTGTTTGCAAAAATTAGGACTAATTCCTGGGATATCAGATGTTTTCCAAGCAAAAGCTTGTTTGTGATTTTTGAGTACGGAAACTAAACTTTCTTTCTCATCATCCTCGAGCAATGAAGATATGACTACTGGAAGAAGTGAGTTCTCCTCCAGATAAGCATATTCAAGATGATTTGGGAGAGGTTTGAGTTCGAGATCCGTGGGTGGTTCTTCGATAGATGATTTTATTCGCATCTTGTTATTGAAAGTGATTTCCTCAAAATTTTCTTCCTCTTCCTCTATTTCTTCTTCTTCTGAGTTATCTTCTTCAAATTCTACTTTCATGAAATCATCAAACTCTTTGTCAGAATCTGTTTCATTGATTTTTTCAGAAGTAGTCATGAATGGATCGGATTCGTTCAGTAATGCATCTAATTCCTCATCAGTGACTTCATCTATAACATCGACGTTAAAACACGTGTCATCACTGGAATGTGGGTAGCGCATTGCTTTATCGATAAGAAAAGTGATTCGATCTTCCCCAACTCCAAGGTTGAGTTCTTTTCCTTTAACTTTTATGATTGCGTCGGCGGTGTTTAGGAAAGGTCTTCCTAAAATGAGTGGGACTTTACTATCTTCTTCCATTTCCAAGATTACAAAGTCTACGGGAAAAATGAATTTACCGACTTGAACAAGCATATTCTCAGCAATTCCCACAGGATATTGATAGGAATGATTTGCCAATCGGATGCTCATTTTCGTTGGTTTCAGGCTGTTGTTGCACAACTTGGAGTAGAGTGAATAAGGCATCAAATTGATACTTGCGCCAAGATCGGCTAAAGCATCACATTTAACGTTATTCCCGAAAGTACATGGAATCAGAAAGCTCCCAGGATCTCCGAGCTTTGGTGGAATTTTGTTTTGAACTATGGCTGAGCATTCTTCGTTAAGAAAAGTTGCTGATATTTGCTCAAGCTTGCTTTTATTATTAAGAAGTTCTTTCAAAAATTTCCCGTAATTGGGCATTCCGGCTATAACATCAACGAGAGGAACATTGAGTCTAACCTCTTTGATTATTTCGATAAACTTCTTATAACGCTCCTCCATCTTTTCTTTCTTTAGGCGTTGAGGATAAGGAATTTTCGGTGTATACGCCTTAACTGGTGGAATGTCTTTCTTTTTGGTGGTTTGAGTTGTGTTTGGTTCTTCGTTTTCATCCTCACTATCAACGGTGATAGGAGTATTAGGATTAGGTGGTGGATCGTACGAGAGACCACTTCTTGTGAAAACAGCATTGATATGTTCATTTCTTGTTTGGGGTGGACGGTACGTCTTATCATTTGATGGTTTTGGATTGGATTGAGTGTTACTTGGCAATGAACCAGATGGTCTAGAGGAATGTTGGTCAGAAAGTCTTCCAAGCTTGTTTTCAAGATCTTGGATAGATGCTTGATGATTTTTCTGTCCTTGCTCAACTTTGGCTTTGAGATTGAAAAATTGATTTTTGATAAAATCATTTGCGGATTTTTGACTAGCCACGAATTCTCTCATGGTTTTTTCGAATTCGGTTTCTTCTGTCTTTTTGTCGGAAGTTTGGGTTGGTGGATCGTCAGTTCGTGGTTGAGAATCACGGTTGTCATCCCTTGGTCGGCGATCTTGCCAATTTCCAGAATTTCGACCGTAATAATTACTACGATATCCACCTCCACGGTATCCTCCTTGAGCGTAATTTGCTTCTCCTTCTTTCGGTCCATCCATAGGTTTATCGTCGCATTCGGACGATGGGTGATTTCCTCCACAATTGTTGCATCCATCTCGCATTTCTTTCATTTCATCTTTGATATCCTTGTATTGCGAGTTGATTTGTGATGTTAACGCTTCCATCTTCTCCATGAGTTTTGAGGTATCGGTGTTTTCGACAAAAGCAACGGTTTTTCGGAGAGGTTTGGTTTTGGAATCTTTGGACCAATCAAGTTTGAGAAGTACTCGATCTTCGAGCAATTGATGTGCATCATTAGGAGTTTTATAGAGAAAAATTCCTCCAGCATCAAGGATGCCTTGAGAGATTTCATCTAGTCCATGGTAAAAGATTTGGATAATGGTTCCTTTTGATAATCCATGTCCATGACAACTACGAAGCAAATCTTTCATTCGAAGCCAAGCTTCGACAAGTGATTCGTTTGGGTTTTGGTTGAATGCACGAATTTCTCCCATTAATCGATCAAACATGGCAGGTGGAAAGAATCCGCTTACAAAAGCTTGCCTCATCTCCTCCCAAGTATTGATGATTCCTGGGGTTAATTCATTGTACCATACTTTAGCATCTCCGGCGAGTGATGATGGGAAAAGTTTGAGTTTGATGGCATTGACATCGGTGTCGCCATAACGAAACATTCCGCAAATTTCGATGAATTCGGCAATGTGCTTATGCGGATCGGCCCGCGCACGGCCATCGAATTGTCGGTCTTTGATCATAGAAAGGTGATGTCCCTTCACGGTGAAGTTGTCACCAAGGTTAATAGCAACAATAGCACTTTCGGGTGTTGGTGCTACGGTTCGGTTGGTTCCCCACATAGGTTGATCGTCCGCCATGGGAAAAGGTAAATTGGTGAAAGGGTTGTAAACAACTTTGGCTTCAATGAGGTTATCAAATGGTGGGTTTGGTACTCTTGGTACACGATTTTCCAATGGTATGAAACGTGTTCTCCTTCTTCTTCGAATCAAACGTTCTGGGTTGGTAAGAGGTGTAATTGGTTCTATTCCCGCTGCTCGAGTGTTCATACAATGTCCTAGAGAATCCAGGCAATATCTAAACACACGGTCAAACAACGAAAACAATTTATATGGAACAGAGGAAGGTAACCGGATCGGTTGCGGGATGCGACCGATCGGTTAGACTAGCTGAGTGATGGGTAAACTCGTAACCGATTCGGTTGAGGGGCAACCGGATCCGGTTAAGGTTTCTGTGAAACACAATCAAATCCCCGGCAGCGGCGCCAAAAATTTAGAATCGGCTGAGGGAAATTCAAGAACTTGTTGAAACACAATCAAATCCCCGGCAGCGGCGCCAAAAACTTGATGTGCCCGGTTGGTGCAAGTTTTAAATTTATAAAAGGTGAATTACCAATATTACCAATAACACATACGAGCAAGTATACTCGTCCGTTATAGCAAGATTATGAAGGTAAGTCGGGATCGTTCGCAGGGATTTGAGTGAATCAGAGGACAAGTTTGAATTAACGGAGTCTATCAAAAACATATAACAAAGCAAATAGATATAATGAAATTCAGATGATTAAAAACTACACTTGCTTAAACTAGTATCATATCATAGATTAATGTGATTGTGTTAACTACTTAACATGTTGGTTGTGATAATTAGTTGAGAACTAATCTATTGTTCTTACAAGTTAAACCTTCGTCAAGATTTTAGTTCATAAAAACAAGCTTTAAGTTTAACCAATCAATTCAAGATCAATTCAAGTTTCATAAGTCTACATACATAAACTTAAACACAAAAACATCCACTTGTTCATCAAATTGCTTAAGAAATGGTCAATACAAAAGGTACCCGATCATAGACAAAAGGCTACAATTAATTTTCAACAACTAATCTTACGACCATTTAGATGTTTCCAACCAATCCAATTTGATAATCAAAAAGCGTTTCTATTACAACCACACCTTAGTTCCTTTGTATAATCAAGAATAATGGGTAAAAACAATCATCCATAGACAAAATGATTATGACTAGTTGAATAATACGAAGTTCTTTCGACCCCAACGATAATTACCAATTAGCCAAACTTGATTAACAAATGTCACTATGAAACTTTAGCACAATTGGATCTTAGAATCAACTTGAAATTGAATTAAAACATGTTAACACAATCACTAACTAATCATATAATAATCAACATCATTTAAGCAAGTGTATGAAGAAACTAGCCACTCATAGCAAACATGAACATAAACTCATAACTTTGATCATTAGAAACCATGATTAAAAGTCTTACAATGCTTGGAATAAGATTACAAATGATGAAGTAATGATTCCCAAAGGATCGTGGTGGACTTCTTAGTGTTTTGGCTTCCAAAGGTGGAACTTCTGGAACTCCAAACTTCTCTGGATTTCTAAGGACGAATTTCAGGAGGTTAAGGCTTGGTTTGATGAGTAGAGAGCTTTGTAATTGAAGTGTGTCTCATATGCTCACAATTAGCCTCTATTTATACTAATTCCAAGGCCTAGGGTGTTAAATGCTTAACTTGGCCTCCAAGGAGTAAGGAAGGGACTAGAATACACCAAGAGAAGGACCTAGAATCGTTTGGATGCAAAGGGGAAGCTTAGTGACGAAGATTTGACAACTGCAGCTTCTCCAACCGGATCGGTCATACGACCAACCGATCCGGCTGGTCTTCAATAATAACACACCGACCGATCCGGTTGCGGGTTGCGACCGATCGGTCGGTTATGGCAAAAACATTTATTCCGACCAAATTCCAACCGATCCGGCTGAAGGTGAAACTGGATCCGGTTGGATCTTCTGAGATATGAAACTTGATCTATCTCTCTTCACTCTGACTTGTAGAACTTGGTTCTTCAATCACTAAGGTCTTCAAAGGTACTTGGGATTTAGCTTTACTGAGACGGGAATCTTCGATTAACTGCATATTTCCACATTTTCCTCCATTTCCCTGCACTTGGTTATAAATACTAGACAAACATCTCTAGATACGATTAAGTACTAAAATCACACAAATATAACCAAATAACAGATATAAAAGTACACACAATGCTACTAAAAACATGCACAATCTGAGTGTTATCAGGGAGCATATTTATGGAAACCTCATCCTTCCCGGAAATGCTATATATACTTGATTTGATGTGGGAAGTGATGTTGATATCTTTTAGAAAATGGTAATCAAAGAAGTTAATTCTTTCTCTTGCCTCCGTGTGCTAAACATTTTCAAATACTTGATGCACATGTTGAGGGGGAGTTCTCGTTCTAAAAATATCAAAAACAATTCATGTACAAAATGCTTTGATAATATATCACAAGGATCTGAATTGATTTTCAAATGGTTTTCAATTGGATCCAATGGCAGATGAACAATACCAAATTGACCGACCAACTTTACTTTATGTACGGTGATATAAGGATGATAAGGTTAGGTATGTGTTCCCATGATCCGCCAGAACCGGAGGGATCTACCCAGGGACAATCCACTAGTTAGTGTAGAAGTCCTTAGGTATGATGATAAAAGGAGAAAAAAAAATGAGATATGGGAAGAGTGCGGACTAAGACTGAGCTAGTACTGGAATAAACCCAACAAGGTTCTAGCTATGAAGTCTTGGTAAGCACTGAAGGGGTTGAAGAATTAAAAAGAATTGAATGAGGAAAGGGTGAAAACAAATAGCCCTCCATTTATTCAACCTTAGGGCAGAAACCGGGTTCACTTCATATGCTACTGATGGTAACATCGGTATTGAAGACAAGACGTCATGGACCCAGTGACGCACTGCACTTCAACTTTCCAAACCACTAAAGTTTCTCTTAAAAGGGCTTGTTTCATTCTCACGGGGAACCGACATTATCTATCGACTTTCTCTTAGAGATTGTTGTTATTGAAGAAGGAGACCCTCTCCCTAGTCTCCGGCACAGGATCCAAATATGCACAAAATTGAGTCTAGAGCCACGAGATCATCAATAAATCTCATTAGGACACTTTCAATGAAGACTCTCTGTTTCACACAATGTGGAAAGAGAGATTATATCTTGAGTCCTACGCATTATCCTTGTGGTATTGCCAGAACATCTGAGTGATGTGTATACATTTTCACAATGAAGATGGAAAGCCTTCTGGAGCCAACATCAAACAAGCTCCTGGTAGGTGGCATGTGAGATCTATTATAGATCAACCATGTGACAACTGAACATAAACAATGGGGCGATTCAATCTCTTGAATCAATCCTGGTTCAGGTTATGGATTGACGGATACCTTTGAAAAACCAGTCTTTGTGCTTAACAACTCTTTTCTTTAGCACATCGACCGTGTACGGATATTTCAAATCAAAAGGTGTTTTATGATTGATAATTGATTTTCATTAAAACCTTCGCTGTATTGCAAAAACAATTTCTATTGAGCAATACACGATTGTTTTTCAAATATCTTTTCATCAATCAGTGGACTTAAATTCGCTGGTTCACTTACTCCGTGTTGTCTTCTTTGAGACGTTCCGGTTTGAGAACAGCTAGAGCAGCTGCGAAACCCTATCAAGGAAATTCTTCGGAATTATACCTGATCACAGGCAGTACATGTACTGATCAACGGGGAACCGTGGGCCGTGTACCTCAATTCAACGAAAGTGATCAAAGACACTTTCGTGCGATTTATTGCTAACTGTTATATGCAGGTACGCCCGACGTTTGCAGCTGATCAGAATGAAGCGGTCAATCCATAGCCGCATGCTCACTTAATACATTCATCTCAAAAGAAATCATGATTAGTGCATCAATGACTCTGATATTTTCACTCCATGCTTTTGCTACGCTGCTGCAAATATCATGATTCAACAAATGCTTCCGCAACTCTGATGAGAAGATATCATGATCCAGAATGTGAGCATGTCGGTCCTAAAGTCACAACATCACATAATACCAACACCACTAAGGATGTCTCAGAGATTTTTGATAGCTGATGATCTCAAAAGATGGCTCAAATTTATCATCACGTGGATCAGTAAAAGACCTCCACTTGAAGTAACCAAACATGCAATGTGAAGAATCAATGACTACGAGCTTAGGAGCAAAGGACTACATCAAGAATGCAAGATCAATTGATTAATGTATTATCGAGTTGTATTCAATGTAATTTTGGTACATGATTGAGGTGACCTCCCTTAGGGGGAGATTGTTAGGAATTAGAAATTCCAGGAATTAAAGAGTCGGTCACCTCAAGTATATGTAATCGTTAGAAAGCTCGTAGTCGTAGTTCTTTTAAGTTAAGTAGTATTTAGTTAAGTAACACCGTGGAGGACGGACGGGTCTTTACCCACTGTATGCCTGATCCACAGCCCGTTGTGTGGCGATTTATGTAAGACTATAAATACTCTCTACCTCCCAAGGTAGAGAGTTGGAGCTCATAATAATATCTTTCACTTTCTCTCACTAAGTTCCCTAAACCTCTAACTTTCTCTCTCTAGAATTCCACTTATACGCCACCTTGTTGTTATGGTTTGATGTGTATGTGAAAACTAATATCCTTCAATGGGAAACCTGTGAGCGCCCACTGTCTGGAAATGATGAGTTACATGGACCAGCTCGGGAGACTCAATTACGTCTACCCTAATGACATACAAATTGGCCTGATCAACAGATCCCTTAACAAGGAGTTTGATGGTTTCGTGCGCAATTACAATATGCATTGCACGGGGAAGACAGTTAGTGAGGTACATGCAATGCTCATTGACTATGAGAAAGGTTTGCCCAAGAAGGCTCCTACACCTATGGTACTTACCATCCAAAAGGGTAGGATTTCTAAGCCTAATAAGTCGCTAGCGAATAAGAAAGGGAAAGGTAAGGGTAAAGTTGATAAGGGAAAACAATTTATGTCTTATCAACAAGAACCCAAGAAGTACCCTCCAAAAAAGCGTGAGAATCCTAAAAAGGATCAGGCTTGTCATCACTGCACTGAGGTAGGACACTGGAAGAGGAATTGTCCGCTCTACCTTGATGAGTTGCGTACTAAGAGGTATAAAAATACTGGCACTGTTGCTAGTATTTTAGGTACTCTTTTGATGATAGAATTATTTGCTTTTCCTCATAAAATAAATTCCTGGGTATATAATACTGGATGTGGTATTCACATTTGTAATACACTGCAGGGACTTAGAGGTGCAAGGAAGCTCGCCTATGGACAACAATACCTGCACGTGGGTAATTGAGCACATGTAGTCGTTGAAGCTATAGGCACGTTTGATTTAGTTTTACCTTCGGGTTTAGTACTGTCTTTGAACGATTGTCATTACGCTCCTTCTATTGTTAGGGGTGTCGTTTCTGTTTCCTTGTTGAAAGATATTGGTTTTATTTATACATTTACTGATTATGGAATTTCGGTTTCTTTAAATGGTATTTTTTACTTTAATGTTATTCCAGTAAATGGTGTGTTTGAAATTGATTTGCATGATAATGTGATTGACAAAAATAATTATGTCATTAGCATCAATAATAAAAGAATCAAAAGTGATTTGAATTCTTCATATCTTTGGCATTGTAGTTTTGCTCACATAGGCAAGAAACGCAAGCAAAAGCTGCAACACGATGGGCTTTTGCAAGACATCAATGATGAATCATTTGATAAATGCGAATCTTGCATATCTGGGAAGATGACCAAGAAACCTTTTACAAATAGTTTAGAAAGGGCTTATGATCTTCTTGGTGTGATACATACTGACGTATGTGGACCACTAAGACATGTGTCAGGGAAATGTGCTAGCTACTTCTTAACCTTTACTGATGATTTCAGTCGTTATGGTTATGTTTATTTACTTAAACATAAACATGAAGTCTTTGAAACATTTAAGGTTTTTAAAAGTGAAGTAGAACTGCAACTAGGAAAGAAGATTAAAGCTCTTCGATCTGATAGAGGTGGTGAATATTTAAGCCAAGAGTTTAAAGATTATCTTGCTGAGTGTGGAATTGTTCAGCAACTCACTTCTCCATATACTCCACAACAAAATGGTGTATCTGAGAGAAGAAATCGTACATTGTTAGACATGGTGCGATCAATGTTTAATCTTACAACTCTTCCCTTATCCTTTTGGGATTATGCTTTAGAAACTGATGTTCGCATTTTGAATATGGTTCCAACTAAGAAGGTTGATAAGACTCCTTATGAAGTGTGGTATGGGAAAGCTCCCAACTTGTCTTACTTAAAGGTCTGGGGTTGTGAGGCGTTTGTTAAACATGACTCAGCTGATAAGCTACAACAAAGATCTGTTAAGTGTATCTTCGTAGGATACCCAAAGGAAACTATGGGTTACTACTTTTACTTTCCACCTGAAAACAAAGTAATTGTTGCTAGGTATGGAGACTTTCTTGAAAGGGATCTCATATCTCATGAATTCAGTGGGAGAGTTTATGATCTGGAAGATGATCAAGAAGATACATCACCTTCTGAAAACACTAGCCAACCTCAAGTAGAACCTGAAAGTCTGAGTGTTCCACCTGAAGTTGAAGTGGTTCCCATTTGTAGATCCGTAAGGGCTACGCGTGCACCTGAGCGTCTATGTCTTAACATAGAAGCTGAGGAAAATATGTTAGGGGATCTTGGTGAACCTGCTAACTATAAGGCTGCTATGATGAGTCCTGAAAAGGATAAATGGCAAGTCACAATGAATGGGGAAATGCAATCCATGAGAGATAACGAAGTCTAGATAGAGGTTGACTTACCTCCAAATGCCAAGGTAGTTGGAAGTAAGTGGCTCTATAAGATAAAAACTGACATGGATGGCAATGTACACACCTATAAAGCTCGTCTTGTAGCTCAAGGGTTTACTCAAACTTTTGGGATAGACTATGAGGAGACATTTTCTCATGTAGCAGACATTAGAGCTATTAGGATTCTTATAGCCATAGCTGCGTACTGTGACTATGAGATATGGCAAATGGATGTCAAAACTGCCTTCTTAAACGGTCGCCTAGATGAGGACATCTATATGGCACAGCCTGAAGGGTTTGTGAATCCAAATTTTCCAAAGCGTGTATGCAAACTTCAAAGATCCATTTATGGGTTGAAGCAAGCATCAAGGCAATGGAACAAGAAGTTTGATGAAGAAATCAAGAATTTTGGTTTCACTCAAAATCTTGATGAGCCATGTGTATATCACAAAGCTAGTGGGAGTAATGTTATTTTCCTTATCTTATATGTTGATAACATATTGATCATAGGAAAAGACATTCCAAGTTTGCAAGATGTAAAGTCTTATCTTGGAAAGTACTTTTATATGAAGGATTTAGGGGAAGCATCATTTATTATGGGAATCAAGATCTACCGAGATAGATCAAGGCGGTTGATTGGACTAAGTCAAAGTACTTACATCGATAAAATATTGAAGAGATTCAATATGCATAATTCCAAGAAGGGATATTTGCCGATGCAAGCTGAACATGGCTTAAGTAGTGAACTATGCGCGTCAACACCTGAAGAGGTGGCACACATGAGAAAAGTTCCTTATGCTTCGGCGGTAGGATCTATCATGTATGCTGTGAGATGTACAAGGCCTGATGTGGCGTTTGCACAAAATATCACCAGTCGATATCAACAGAATCCAGGTGTGAAACACTGGCATGCTGTTAAGAACATTCTTAAGTATCTAAGGGCTACTAAAGAAATGTTTCTAGTGTATGGTGGGAATCCAGATGCAGAACTTGTTGTTATAGGTTTTTGCGATGCGTCTTTCCAAACTGATAAAGATGATAAGAAGTCTCAAACGGGATATGTCTTTGTCATTAATAGAGGAGCAGTTGACTGGAAGAGCAAGAAGCAGACAACGACTGCGATGTCTATTACAGAAGCTGAGTACATAGCTGCGATGGAAGCTGTTTGGATTAGGAAATTCATTTCGGGAGTCGGAGTAATGCCCTCAATCGAATTACCTTTAAATGTGTATTGTGACAACTCTGCTGCAATAACATTTTCCAATGAGCTTGGAGTCATGAAGGGCGCCATACATTTTCCTCGACGATATCACTATGTTCGAGAACAAGTCGAAATAGGTGAAATCAATCTACTCAAAGTTCATACAGATGATAATCTAGCTGATCCCTTTACGAAGCATTTGCTAAAAGAAAAAGTTACTGACCATGCTGATGGGATAGGACTTCGTTTAGCTAGTAGTTTCATGCAGATCTGTGATTAGTATTTGGATAAAGGATGTTATGAACAAATATTATTTTAATGAAATAAAATAGTTGTTTATGTTTATTTTTCATTTTCTTAATATTATATCCTATATTTGCATGTTTAATCCATGAATGACTTATGTTATTCTAAATAGTCTGTTGTCGATCAATGATGTGGGAATATCATTGAATTAAGACAAATCTGAGTTTTGGTAGAATATACTTAAAGTATATTGATACGTGAGACATACCAGATTCACATGATATTCAATGAATTGAATATAGGACAGATCCCAACTTTACATGATTATATTTATGGATCTTTGTCATTAAGTAAATCATGAAATGTTTATCCTCAGACTTGAGATACCAGATAACTGTTATGAATGTAGTGCACTTGTGTGAGATAGTCTAACGCTATCCGTAACTGGTAGTTATAAGGGCTATTTTCAGAAATGTTACAAAGTTCATGAGTTATGTTTGTAGTCAAAAGCATAATACTATATTTGGGCCCCTCGTAGGGTTGACAAGATGTTTGTATGGCCATACCCAAGATCAATCTGTAATACGTTCAGATGATTTGGTAATCTTGTTCAATCAGATATAACGAGAAACATAATATTAACTTATGAAATGACTTGATCCATATTCATAGTTAATGTAGTATTAGTAGCAAAAGGATAAGTAAAAATGATGAATCATTAAATGGTTTCTAGAATACCATACTCGATTTGATCTGGGGGCATTGGCGTGTTAAGCTAGACTAAACCAATGTCATTAGTATATTAAGTAATATCCAAGTGGGAGCTGAAAGGTGTATGGATATATTTTAATATGAGTATGACCGGATTCGAACACGGGACTTTGGGATTGCACACATTACGTATGAGAGTTGATGTTAAATAATTAATATATATAAATGTTATTATTATTAATTATTTGTCACGAAATAAAACTTTAACGATAGTTAATATTTAACGAGGTTAGACTAACAGTCCTTAAATGTAAACTACGAGGACTAGAGATGAAATTAGTGGACAAGAAAATTCTAGAACCCCTCCTTGGGTCCTTGGCCGGTCGTGGAACACACAAGCCCAAGGGGTAAGTTTTCTTGGTTACCAAGTTTTGATAAACTATAAATACAAACCCCTTGTATTCATAATTCTCCTAACCTTGGATCACTTTGAAACTTAATTTCCTCTCCTATCCATCTTCTCTTGCTTGGCCGATCGGTTACAAACCCTCCCCAAGGGTTTCGATTTTCCAACTCAAGATACAAGTGTTTGATTTTAATTGTGAATCAAGAACCTAGCTTTTCACATCAAATCGAGATTAGTACGTGTATACAAGAACGAAGAACAAATACAATTGTGTTTGTGGGCTATTTGGTTGTCGACTTATAAAAGGGTCGAAGGTTTTGAAACCCTAAGTTTGGGTTAGGGTTTGGTTACTTGTTCTTGTTAACGTGTGTTTCTTGAATTGCTAAAAGGTACGCACATTCTTATTCGGTTAATTATTGACATATATTATTCCTATTACTTCCGCTGCATGCTTTGATGATGTTTACTTGTTTATAATAATTGTTATGATTAGTAAAAACCAACAAAAGGTTCAATAGCAAAGGATCAATATCGAAGGATCAATATCGAAGGTTCAATATCAATAGGTTCAATACCAAAGGTTCAATAGCAAAGGATCAATATCGAAGGTTCAATATCAATAGGTCAATAGCAAAGGTTCAATATCAAAGGTTCAATAGCATAGCAAAGGTCCAATAACAAAATGGCAAGAGATCAAAGATGCAAAGAGATCATGAGAAACCTTATGAGAAAGGTCAGAATATCTGTACCTCCAATGTGTGTGCGTAAGAGTAAGGCATAAGCAAGTTTAATGATCCCGCTTCACTAAATCTACATTAGGACATATCATAAATCACATATGTGTTCTATTTATAAATCATGTTTAACTTATCTCCCAGTTATACTTAGTTTCAAGTTCATAAGTTTCTGTCTTTTAGTATTTCGAATCTAGACCAGACTTTAGCGATTTTTATAAAATACTTACTTAGCTCAACTAAAATCAAGGAATTTCCCAGGGGTTCCCATATGAGTTAAGAGACTCCCCCAAAATTGGGGGACTTTATTTCCAAGTCAAATGGCCTATGGAAAATCATAATTAAGTCCAGACCTACCTAAAAGTGATAAGGAAATACACCTTAAAAGTTTACGCTTATTAGACCTGTTTAGACACATTGGAAAATTCCAAAAACTCCCAGAAATTCATTCATATACTAAATGTCACTCCTGTAAAAGGAGAGATCCCAATTCCTTATGGTTTGAAAATGAAAAATCAAACAATCCAACTAAATTTCAGACCCGTTTTCTCAGCTTTGACACTTGATCTTGTAAAATTCAAAAATACGACTTAGACAACTCCAAATTCGACCAAACCACTTGGAAAACTTAACTAAGACATAAAATAAACTTTTCCAACAAAAACCCAGATTATTGCACTTATAAATTTCGATCTATAACCCACACAAATTCGCCATATGATGCTGTCCAGTTTTAGGGTCCATTAAAGACCGTTATAATCACATAATTAGACTATTAATTCACTTTAGGGTTCCATTCCAATTAGGGTTTCGAATTTATTAGGCATGATAACATTTAGATTCGCTTGAATAAACATATGTGTGTCATGTATATGAATTTAACAAGAACAAAACGCAAGAGATACCTTGGGGATCGAATGAAATGAAACAAAAACCAAGAGCACCAAGAACCCACGATCTCAATACCACCATCGATCTAGAAACACACGACCAGTCATTCTTCGAACCAAAAAAACAACTCACGATCACAGCAGCCTTGAAATCACGTTACCACCCTTGTACTTGTTGCCTTTGAGTCGAATGAAAGGAGAAAAGAAAGGTCCAGCCGCCATTTTTTTGTTCATTAGGGTTTTATTGGAGCGTTTTTTTTCTGTGATACGTAGGTAAAAGAAAAAACGGGAAGGAGGATAATAGGGTTCGGTTTAGATGAGCATGGAGGGGGAAACAATGGGCCAAATCCAAATCTTTAGGTGGGCTTGAGTTTAGTTAATGTTATTTAGGAAAGTTTCGGCCCATATACAAATATTAAAATGTGTAGTTAATTTTAGACGCAAGCGTTAAGTATTTTAATGATCTCGTACATTAAGTTTGGTAAACATTTACTAGTTAGGTTAAAATTTTACATTTAATGAGTTTGACGGATTTTACGTATTTTATAAACATTAAATAGAGGGCAAAATAGTCTTTTCACGTGTTTTAGATTTTTAAGGTTTTACAGAAAAGGAACGAAATTAAACAGTAACGGATATAAAAGTGGTCAATTAAGGGCTTAAATGACCCCTAAAAAATGTACCTTTTAAATGATTGGATATCTAGTGTTGATAGGCTCTGAGTACAGTGCTTCTTCAGGAGCTTCAATCAGCATCATCCTATTGAGCTATTCTTCAGTGAGTCCACCTTCATCTTCATCAGAGGATTTCAGTCTTTTAGGAGCAGTTGAGGAAGCACCTTCTTCATATGGTCTTTTGTAGATTCCAATGGGTTGTGACCTTTCAAGAGTATCATCAGGTTGCATAGGTCTGAAGTTGAGAAATCTTCTTTGAATTGTGTCAGCAAGTCTTTCGAGAGTCTCCCAAGACAATTGATTTAATTGTTTCAGTGTTCTCCTTTCTTCACCTGAATTCTTGATGTACTTGCAGAGATACATTTTCTGTTGACTCTTGGTAGGAGGCTTTGAATGCTTTTCAATTTCTCTTTGCTGCCTGAACTGACTTTGTCTTCTAGCCAAAATTTCACTGAATAGCTGAGCTGCTTCATTAACACTTGTGCCTTGATCTTGTTGCAACTTCTGTTGTACTTCCTGAGTGGCTTCTACTTTGGCTCTCATATCATCCCATGTCTACCAATCTTCAACAAATTTAGCCATATTTTGTTTTTCTTTCCTTGCTGCTTCTTTCTGCAACTCTTCCTTATTCCATTGTGATGCAAGTGCCCTTGCAGCCTCTTCATTTAGCCTTTCTATTTCAGCCTTATAAAGCTTCTTCTTTTTTGGTTCTTCTTCCAAAATACCCTTGCCTTTATCTTTGGGGTCAATCTTTAGAGCTGAGGAGGTTGGTGATTCTAGGACACCTACTTATTTGATAACAACTCCTTTTTCCTTAGGCTGGGATGTTACTGAGTTGGATTTCTTCCTTAAGTACAGAACTGAAGGCTTCTTGTAAGTGGGAGAGATGGGGACAATTTTCTTCAAACTTTGTAGTCCCAATACTGCATGTTTCTCTCTTTCTTCTTCATCACTGTCTTCATGTGGAGTGGTAGTGATGGTGGTAGCCTCTGTGGTAGTCATTTGTTGTAAATCAGCAGCTACTTGGATGATGGGACTTAGTACTGATTGTGGAACTCCAGGAGTACTAACCATAGTACTAAAATTACTAACTACAACACTAACAGTACTAACTGGGGTAGTACTGATAGTGCTTGTAGGAGTACTAAGTGCTTCTTCAGCATCTATAGTGACCTGAACTTCCTCTTCTTCAGTAAAAGGGCTATGAAATGCTGCACCACCTTGCCATTGACCAAATTCTTGTCTTCCTTGAATATCAGAACTCCTCCCCTGTTTGGTAGAATCCTCTGTAGAAGTGCTAGATACCCTGAACTTGGCATTTCTTTTGTGAGATGCAGTGACTGGAGATGTTGTTGTAGTAGGCTTGGAGAGAAGCTTAACCTGATGCTCTAACTTTTTCATCTTCAGGAGCATCTTTGTATGAACTTTTGCAGTAGCTTTTTTGTTCTCTTCCAAAGCAACTTCCAGTCTGTTCACCTTTTGACAAAGAAACCTGTATAATTATGTCATATCCTTAAGTGTCAAGCTGCCCTCACCACTTCCAGCTGTGTTACCTGCTGATAGAGGTGGGTCATTGGGCCATTGAGATGCACTACCTGGCCTAGCCTGAGCAGATGCACCCCCCATTTTAAGGCTTTGCCTAGGTCCACCCTGTGAGGGTTGCTCACTAGGTGTTGGCATGGGTTGGGTCTTAGAGATGTTACCACTGTCCTCACCAGCCTCTAAGCTTGGTGGAGTAGTGTCAGCCCTAACCATTCTATCTCATGCATCATCTGAGATAGGCTCATCAGGTTCAGTGTGAGGAGGAGAATGGGGTTGAGCTGTCCCACTCTCTTTTCTGGTATGCCTATTGGTTGATGATTGTTGTTCAGTAAAATACTGATCACCATCTGTGGGTGTGTGTTGGGAGCTATCTGTGCTTGATGGTCCTTCACCCTCTGCAAGTAGCATGTTAGGAAACAAAGGCACTACAACCCCACTATATCCCACCACAGCCCTTAACATATTTGAAAAAACTTTGGCTGTGAGGAGTTTTGATGGATAAACATTTTTGCGAGGTTGCAAGTTTTGTTTCTGAAGATCCAAAAATAATTGAATGAACCTGGGATACATCTGAAACTTGGTTTTGCTAACAACATTTTTAAGCATACCCTCAAAAATATCATTTGAAAAGTTGAATACCCTGCATGTTGCAAGGCAGATCAAGGCTGTGGCTATGTTTGTGGGGAAAGCATCCCAGCCAGTCCTTTTGTGACTCAAACAATGTAAGAGGGTATGAATTAGAAACCTCCATTATGGGGAAAATTGGTTTTTATGAAAGTTAAAAGTGTTGTCATGTCTATACCCCATCAATGAAAGTTGTTCAATTATGTCAGTGGCTGGCAAAGTGTTAATACCTTGAGCATCCCTAGATGAAGATGTTCTCTTAGAGAAGCTTCAGTAATAACAATTTGGGTACCATCCACTGTTCCAGTTAACTGTTGGACCCCTTCCTCAGTTGTTGAGGCAATAGCAGTTTGCCAAAACTTCCTGACAGGGGTACATAAGATAGTAGGGTTTAAAAGTAAAGCAAACCTTATTCTGCTTCTATTTAGGAAGGCAACCGTGAATCCATCACAGGCAGGTGTTTCCTCTAACACAAGTGTTGGATTCACGGTTGCTCACTGTTCTTTAAGCCATATGCCCTTAGGCTAGTCACACTATCTGTAAATAGATAGAATGGCAAAGAGTGGGTTAGTGCAGAATGAACCTGACTAACTGAAACCATCAATTCATGTTCATTAATACCACAAGATTCCACATAATGCTTTGGCATCACAAAATCCAGAGTTAAAACAAGTTCTATCATGTGGTTGCATCAGAATGAGCATAAAGGAGGGAACCACATTTGCTGTAACAGTCAGTCACCAAACCACATCCATACTGCTTGTGCTATTCTTGAAAAGTTAGCTAAAAACCAAGAAAACACAATCCAAGATATTTTCTTGACAATCCGTATTAACTTTACAATAGCAGTATTTACTAGATAACAATCAGTACTAACCACCAGTTTACAAAACTTTACAAAATATAGAGAGATAAGACATATTATGGATGAAGCATCCCAATACTTGTGACCAAGTACTGAAACCTTCCCAATTCAAAAGCTTTTGTTAAAAGATCTACAACATTAAACTCAGTATCAATCCTATCAACCTGAATGAGCTTCTTTTCATTACAGTCCCTGATAAAGTGATGTCTTATCTCAATATGTTTAGTTTTAGAATGAGCAACTGGAGTTTTTATAATGCATATAGTACTGTTGTTATCTATGTAAATGACAGTGCCCATAAAATTATACCCATAATCAAGCATCTGATTCTGAATCGAGAGGACTTGACCACAACAACTTGCAGCAGCTACATACTCAGCCTCAGTTGTAGAGTTTTCCATAATGCTTTGCTTTTTGCACTGCCATGAAATCAACCTATCACCAAGAAACTGACATCCTCCTATGGTTGACTTCCTATCAAGACTTGCCCAAGCATAGTCACTGTCAGAGTAAGCTACCAGATCAAAGGGAGAATCTTTAGGATACCAAAGACCTAGATGAGCATGGCCTTTGATAACGTCTAAAATGAACATGTTTTTAGTAGCGTTATTGTCAGTTTTGTGCATGATATTCGGCTATATTTACTCATAACTATTGCAAAAGTGCAAAGATGCGTCTTGTGTATGTATATGTAGCCAGGTATTGCGAATATTGAAGAAATGAAGTTTTTATGCACATTTGGAAGCGTCTAAAGGAAGGAAGTTGAGATTGGAAGCTTGTGGACTCAATGATATGGAAGCGTAGTGATTTCGAAGCATCTACAGCAAGGAAAGATCAAGTTTGGCTTTGGAAATCATTAACGTAAGCAAAGAACGAAGCGTAAAGGGAAAAGTCAGCAAAAAGTCAAAAGGAGCAAAACCCAGCCGTTCGGTCGCAACCCGCAACCGGATCCGGCTGGGCTAATGGTCAAAGCTGTGACCGATTCGGTCGACAGAGAAACCGATCCGGTTTCTGGCACTGCAGTTACACAATTCGCATTTATTGTTGTCTTAACTCCCCATAATCATGAGAGTCCGATCATTTCTTGATATTAACTTGGAGAGAACGTTTTTTGGGCAGTTAAGCAAGTGCTTTGGCTATTTAAAGGACCTAGTACTTGTATACTAAGTGTGACACAACAAATAGAGTATTAGTTTACACCAAAACTCATACTTACCCAATTATTTCAACCCAAAAGCTTGGTAGTTACTGGAAAACGTCCAGAAGCAAGGAAGGAACCATTCTTGTCCATTGTTTCGGTAGTTTGGAGTTGTGCGGTGATCCTAGGTGATTGGAGGCGCGTGGTTGCTACATTCCACGATTTCTAATTCTTGTAATCACAAAAGATTAGGTATTCTATGAACTTTGTTATGGAAATCTATTCTCTTGAATTGTTTGAATTACTTTGTTATGACTTGTGTTTAGATATGATTGTTTTCATCGAGTAGTTTGTGTTATACTTGTGTGTTGGAATGTGATTAATCATAATAATGTTCTCAAAATGTGATGCATGTATATATGATCTTGTTTAAATGAGTTTGTTGGAAAAATACTAGTCTTGGATTGATTTGTCAATAAAACATGTTTTAAGAAAAAGGACCGAAAGGATTTCTCTTGTGTTTTATTCCAAAAAGTGTTGTGACAAACTAGTATGGGGATATGGTGATTGACATCCACCATGTTTTGCTTATTAAAACAAGACTAGGAACGTTTTCATCACGAAGGGTCGAAAGATTCGTAAGAACAAATTTAATGAGAGCATGTTGCAAACAAATGGAATTTTTATAGGATAATCATTGGGACAAGGACCGAAAGGATTACCTAAATGTTTTTGTTCTTAGAATGATTTTTACAAACAAATACCATGGTTGGGGAATCATTTGCTTATGATTTGTGCATCATAATAAGAGTATACACCAAACCTTTATGAACATTATCTATGGTTGATTATGAGACTTCACACAAGTATATATTTTTATTATTGATTCGTATTTTCACTAGAACACTTATTCGAGAGAGCCTTGACAAGCTTTCTTGTTAGAAACTTTTTAATAAAATTTATTTCAAAACAAAAATCCCTTGGGACGATCTCGACTTACCAAAACGTTACTATTGCGGACGAGTATACTTGCTCGTATGTGTTAAAAGGTTATACGGTTAATTCGTGATTATAAATTTTTAAAACTTGCACCAACCGGAGCACATCAAGTTTTTGGCGCCGCTGCCGGGGATTTTTCTGTAATTTTCTTTGAAAAAAAAAAAAAAAGTTTTTGTTACAAACTCACCGATTCGGTTGGTTAGCCAACCGAATCCGGTTAGACATTCTGTGAAATTTTTCCTTGGTTCGAATTTTATTTCTATTTTTTTTTTAGTTTATTATGTTTTGATTTCTAGAGTAATTGTGTGGTTTAATCAGTTCTTAGATTTATTATTTATTTTTCTTTTCTTTACATTTGTTATTTAATTAATCTAGTTTTATTTATTTTAATTTTATAGTTGATGGTAATGGTTAAGAGTATCTTATTTTCAGTTATAGTTTATTTTATGATAGATTTATTAGTAGTTTATTTAGTTTTAGTTTTAGTTTTAGTTTTGGTTTTAATTAGAGTTAATGAGTTATTTAATTATTAGTTTATGAAGAGTTTTATTTAATTAACTAGAGTTAGTACATCCTTAATGACATTAATTTGCTTTCAATTATTATTAAATTTGTTTAAAAAAAAAAAAAAAAAAAAAAAAAAAAATTTCAAACAAACCGATCGGTCGCAACCCGCAACCGAATCCGGTTCGTGTTTCTGTTCTAGAATTTTTCAACCAACCGATTCGGTTGGTGACCCAACCGAATCCGGTTGGAGTTTCTGTGCCGAGTTTTATCATTTTGAGGTTTTGAGTTTTTATTTGATTTTCTTAATTTTGTTAGATGTCTTAGTTGTTTATTATATGTTTTTATAGTTTGTTCTTGTTTTACTAACGTTAACGCTAATCATTCGGGATTTGATTTGTTTTGCTTTGTTAAGTTGTCTAGTAACATGGATAGTTTGAGCGGAATCTCGGAATACCTTCGTACTTTGGATGACATGTTCAAGGATACGGGAAGTTCATTAGAAAAGATTGGAGGAATTCTGGAGGAAAGCAAGAAAGAATTGGGAATTGACACGGGTGATATGGAAGAAGTATGTGAAAACAAGGTTAAACTACCCAAAAACAAAAGAGTGGTAGTGTTTACACAAGCACCGTCAACGGTGTATGATTCACCGATGATGAGATTTGGAACACCTTGTGAAGTGGAAGGAGTACGTGCTTGGGATGCACAGCTTAATATGGCGTATGGAGAGAATTATATCTTGGAAGAGGTTCTTGACGAAATCGGTCATGTTCGTATGGATTATGAGGCATATGGGAGAAAGATGGTGAAGAATTTGAAGGTCAATATTCATGGGCATATGTTTGAAACTGATTTTGTTGTTCTAGAGGAAGGTAATGCGGATGAGCCAAATGTTTGTTTTGGTAGAGATTTTCTTGTCACTACCAAGTGTCAAGTAGATTTTGGTATGGGAGAGATGCGGATTAACATAACCGAGTTGGAAGAAGGAAAAGGGATCAACGAGATGCTAGTGGAAGTGTGTGCAAATATGGAGGAGAAGAATGTGGAAGTGGTGAAAATGGGGAAAGCAAACCGAAAGAAACCATCATCAAATAAATTAACCCCAACAACAACCTCCACCACCAAAAATGATTATACACCATTGTCACCTACTACTACTATCAAACCCTTAACCGAAAGTCAAAAAGAAGCTATCTTAGAGAATCTAGAACAAAAATTTCTAGAGCTCAATGAAAAGAAACCGGTTATTGAAGTTCTCCAAGACTATGTGCTTTATCGAAAGAAGTTGGATGCATTGATGCTAGCGAGGGCTAGGTTGGAAGATAAGAATCTCACGGATGAGGATCGAGATCGAATTTTGTTTAAAGGCATGCCAAGGAAAGAAAAGGATCCGGGTAATTTTGTGTTGCCAATCAAAGTAAATGGAACTACACCAGTTTATGCTTTAGCTGATACGGGGTCGAGTGTTAACGTGATGCCGTATCCATTGTTCAAAACTTTGGGACTAAGTAATCTGCAACCTAATCATTCTAAGCTCACTATGGCGGATAACACTCAAGCAAAGGCAATGGGAGAAGTTAAGAATGTAAGAGTGCAAATTGGCTACCAACCGTATTTGGCAGATTTTCTTGTCTTGGATATTCCGGTGGACAAGAGTTTACCACTATTGTTGGGGAGGCCATTTTTACGAACTTGTGGAGCAATTATAGACATGGGAAGAGGCACCATGACTATTGACGATGGAATTTCGAGGCAAACATACTACCCAAGACCAAGAGGACCAATTTTGGAAGGTATGGAAGATTTGGAATGGATGGATGCAAATGATGATTTAACTTGTTTTGAAGTGGGACGTGATGTCCACGGTAATCCAATGTACGGACCTTTAACTCCACCTTATTTCGATATAGAGGACGAAATGGAACGTGCATTAGCGATAGAAGCTTTCTACAACCCATTCAAAAACATTTTGGTTTACAAGAAGTTGACCGACTTTTTAGGATCTTTACCGGTGCAACTTAAGAATTTGGAGTGGAAACCCGAAGGATTGGGAACTTACAAAAGGCAAACCGGAGATGGGGCATGGCATGTGAAGTTTGATATATTATGCCCGGATGGACGAAGATTTATGAGGAAATTTAAAACTTTTGAAACGTTCCGTGAATTGACCGGAAAATTTCAAAGCGAGGATATTCTTAGGCAAGAATATTTTGAGGAATTTTGAGGGAAGGCAAAGACCGTAATAACAAGCAATCATTTGCTTGAATTTCTTGAACTATTTTTTTTTATTTTGATTTGATGCATTAGGATTTTTGTTTCTTATTTATTTTTCATGTTATGATTGAGGTAATTTGGTTTTAATACATTATGACTATGAGTTTGAGTTGAGTTGGATTAGTTCATTTATATGATGAGTTGAGTTTTTTTTTTTGGATTGAATGATTGTTCAAAATTTCATTTGGTGAATAAATGTTGTGTGAATTTTTAGCAGGAATTTTTGAGTAAAAATATGTTGCTTGGAGGGTAAATGCCTAAGTAACATGTTAAACAAGTAAAAAAGCAAATTTGGCAAAAAGCATACCGAATCGGTTGTGTCCTTGACTGAACCGGTTGCACCAAAATATAAAAATTTTTCATTTTTCCAAAAACACACACACACACTAATTTTCCAGGTGGGTTTTGCAAAAATTCATCCAAGAGAACAGATTGGAAGTTGTTTTGAATTGTAGGATAACATCATGGCACCCAAGCAAGTAAGCAATTACACTCAAATTTATTCAATTAAGGTTTTATTTAGAACATTTGATTCGAATTGGATTTTAGGTCACCAATTTGGGGGTTTTTGTTATAATTCGAATTAAGTGGTAATATTTTAGGATTGAGTGAGTGATTGATATAGGAGTGCATTACAATAAGTGATTGATTGATTGATTCACCATGAATGGATTTTAGATGATAAGATTTTTCGGAATTAATTGGGTTATGCTTATGGAATGAGATAAGTTACAATTGGTGATTCATTGTGATGGATGATATGTTTGATTTTTAAGAGTGATGGATGCTACACTATTAGAACTATTGATTTTTTAGAATGATGAGATGAGTTCTTAGATGTTAGATGTTTGATGATTTGGAAGCAAGATAGAGTAATTCTAGGATGTGGGAAATCATTGAGGATGATAGAATGCGATTTAAGAATGGTTTGAGCGTTAGAAATTCGAGATGTTGAGGATTTTAAGGTGAAATTTCTTATGCAGTCTGCACAACCGATTCGGTTGCGCATGGCAACCGAACGGTTGTTGCCTGAAATAGGAAACCGATTCGGTTGGTGATCCAACCGAATCCGGTTGCGGTTTCTGAGAGAATTTTTTGTGAAATTTTGAAATGTATCCTGGAGGGTTCTCTAACCTTTTTGTTTGTTCTAACACTCTTATATGATCTTATTTTTGTGATTTCTACAGAGAATTATTGTATGAAGCTCAAGTGGGGAGGAAATTCCAATTAACCCGCTTGTTACGAAGTTTTGTGAAAGAAACGAGAAGAAGAAGGTTAAGTATAGTGTGAAGAAGGAAGCAAATGCTAATTTAAAATTCAAAAATCTCACCGATGGAGAGAAACATGCTTTTCGAGAAAGATTGTCGAAGTTACAACATAGGCAATGTTTAGTTCCAAGGGTGATTGATTGGGATTTATTTGACGAATGTGAGTGTGAAGACGTGTTAAGAAGGATGATGCGAACGTCTTATGTATATCCAGGGGATGGAGATTCGTTCAATGATTTGTCATGGGAAAGAGTATTCAGTGTTAATGAAGAAGTCTACCGAGAATGGTGTATGGAATTCTTTTCAACCATGTATTTTGAAAGAAAAGTAGATGTTCGGAATTTGATGTCGGAGATTTGTATTTGGTTTAGACTTTGTGGTAGGGATCATGCTTACACATTGCCAGCTTTTGGTGTAGCTCTTGGTTTGTATGAGCCACATGAGGTAAATCATCGATTATTTGAAACTCACTTTTCTAGACTCCGGAGGTTTGAAAAAGATTACCCTAGTATTCCCGCTTATTGGAATCAAATGGGAGATCCTACTTGTGCTAGGAGGAATGCTTCAACCATCAGGAATCCGTTGATGAGGATACTTCACAAGTTGATTGTGACCGGGCCATTTAATAGATTTGGAAGCAGGGACAAATGTCAGAAACCGGACTTATGGATTATGAAGTTGCTGGAAGAAACTAAGGACGGTAATGCTATTTGGCAGGTAGCCGAATATTTGTCTAGGAGAGCCCCGGGAATCAAGAGCAACAGTAACATTTGTGGAGGACATTTTGTGACAAGATTGGCGAAGAATCTTGGGTATTATGTTGATGAGGAATTGGCTAAGTGTGGAGAGCCAAAGTATAGTGAAACGTGGACTGCGAAAGGTTTTGGTAATGCTTTGAATAGGAGATTGAAAACCGTAGGGTTATGGATTGAACCAAGACCACAACAGCAACCACCACAACAGCAACAACCACAACAGCAAGGGAATATACCAATGGAGAACGTGCAAATGGGTACGTCCAGTAGTTTTGATTCAGGATGGGGAGAGTGGAACCAACATCTAGATGAGATTCAATGTAGGGATGTGTGGAGAGATTCGATGATGTTAAGGAACAACTACATCAATGATTATTCGATGCCTATTTTTCAACACATGGCTCGAGAAGCCAATTACGAGTTGCCACCCTACAATCCACCAAATGTTCCACCATATCCTTTTCCTTACACTTCATATCCTGGACCCTATCCGTATCCATATCCTGGGTACGCACCGTTTCCTGATCCAATACCCCCATATGGTCGATTGCCTGAAGCTGGAGGAACAAGTTATGAAGTAGGAGGATCATCATCAGGAGTTGGAGGTAAGAAGAAAAAGAGGAGAGTTCGTTCAGAAATCATAGACGAGAACTATGTAACCGAAAGTGATGATGATGATGAGTTTGACGATGAAGAAGGAGAAGAAATGAGCGAGGATGACGAGTGATTATGGGTCATTCGTGAAATTATGGTTTCAAAAACAATGGTCATGATGTGTTTTAAACTATTTCTATCTTTGGATTGATTTTCTTTAGGATGTTTGGTATATTTTGGTTTTATCTAGTTTTTAGTAGTTTTGTTTGTTTTGTGCATTTCGTGTTGCAGTTTTTGTTTGCAGGATGGATATGTTGGAAGCTTCTTGATGGTCAAATATTTCGAGTTGGATAACTCACAGGCTTGCTAATGACCCAATGTGCTTATTGCATATTTTATTCCGTGGTATCTTTTAACTATTTCTTTTTCCCATTTTCTTTACTTTGAAGTTCATTTTTCATTACATTGAGGACAATGCAAAACTTAAGTATGGGGGAGGGAAGAAAATAGGAAAATGATACGCATTTTTATTTTTTTTAGATAACTTTTGGATACAAGTGATTAGAAGAAATTCGCCCTTGATGGTCTAAATGGTTTTCGCGCGTTATTGATAATTAAAATACATAATTTGGGATTTCAATGGTAAAAGGAGGTTTTTGAAAATTTTTTAGATTTGAACCAAATTACTGAAATAATTCATTTTGGATTCGATAGCATTTTCTAGCATGCATAATAGCCTTTTTCCCACATTTTTGTGAGGTTTCTTTTTGTATGAAACATCTTTTGTTTTATATTTGCTATGAGTGTGCCGGTGATTATGACGATTCTAGAACTTGTACTAGTTATGCATTACGGTTAAAATCACTTTCGAGTGATCTAAATATTTTCAAGTGATAAGAGGCATTTTAGGAATAACCAAATGGCCTTCCATTTTTACATCTAATGATATATTAGCTGACCACATCGGTTAGTTAACCACCCACATGGACCCATTTTGTTAGTGCTCATTTTTAGCACTAGATACCCCTAGTTACACCTTCTGAGCCATTCCTTTTCGTTTTTGATAAATCCAGAAAAATACAAAAATATTTTACACCTTTAAACCTTAGCCAACCCTTATCAAGTCTAATGGTTTGTTGCTAGTTGTTTGGAATGATTGGATTGTTTTTGATGATTATGAGTTAGTTACACTTTGTCATTCATGTGTGCCATTTCGACAAAGACGAAGGATGCATACTTCTTATTTGTATTTTTGTGGTAATGCTTATACTAAGTGTGGGGGAGTTGTGATACATGATGAAGGAGCTGTGTTAAAAAAAAAAAAAAAAAAAAAAAAAAATATATATATATATATATATATATATATATATTGACAGTTATAGCCAATGTGCTACATTATTATGAAGATGAAGGAAGATGAAGTATGTTTGAGTTATCGATTAGCCAATGTGCTAAGACGTGATATATATATATTTGATAATCGATATGAGAAGAGGAGTAATAATCATTTTTCGGGATTGTGGTTTGTATGATGACTAGCACCATGGAGGTTTGGACTTGATTTTATTTTATTTTAAACCAATTTCATAAACTATCCCATGCCTTATCCATACCTATTATGAACCCATAGCCTTATCGTTATAACCCGAATAAAAGACCTCTTTGATGAATTTATTTTCTTTGTTTTGATACTTGTACAAGCTTATGGTAAAAAGCATTGATCATGACTAGGCATTGAGTGATATACCCACCAATATATGAGTGTTGAGTGAAATCTTAAAGCCACTTGTGAGGTATCCTAGTTATGTTATCTATAGTGTTTGGTTCATTTTTAGAAGATTTTCTCATATTATAAGCAAAATAATAATTATCTTTTATGGTAATTGTTACATTTTCTGAAACATGGTGTTATGGACCATTGAAATCAATCTTTGCAAATGTTTGACCTACTCGAGGGCGAGTAGAGCTTAAGTGTGGGGGAATTTGATAACGTCTAAAATGAACATGTTTTTAGTAGCGTTATTGTCAGTTTTGTGCATGATATTCGGCTATATTTACTCATAACTATTGCAAAAGTGCAAAGATGCGTCTTGTGTATGTATATGTAGCCAGGTATTGCGAATATTGAAGAAATGAAGTTTTTATGCACATTTGGAAGCGTCTAAAGGAAGGAAGTTGAGATTGGAAGCTTGTGGACTCAATGATATGGAAGCGTAGTGATTTCGAAGCATCTACAGCAAGGAAAGATCAAGTTTGGCTTTGGAAATCATTAACGTAAGCAAAGAACAAAGCGTAAAGGGAAAAGTCAGCAAAAAGTCAAAAGGAGCAAAACCCAGCCGTTCGGTCGCAACCCGCAACCGGATCCGGCTGGGCTAATGGTCAAAGCTGTGACCGATTCGGTCGACAGAGAAACCGATCCGGTTTCTGGCACTGCAGTTACACAATTCGCATTTATTGTTGTCTTAACTCCCCATAATCATGAGAGTCCGATCATTTCTTGATATTAACTTGGAGAGAACGTTTTTTGGGCAGTTAAGCAAGTGCTTTGGCTATTTAAAGGACCTAGTACTTGTATACTAAGTGTGACACAAAAAATAGAGTATTAGTTTACACCAAAACTCATACTTACCCAATTATTTCAACCCAAAAGCTTGGTAGTTACTGGAAAACGTCCAGAAGCAAGGAAGGAACCATTCTTGTCCATTGTTTCGGTAGTTTGGAGTTGTGCGGTGATCCTAGGTGATTGGAGGCGCGTGGTTGCTACATTCCACGATTTCTAATTCTTGTAATCACAAAAGATTAGGTATTCTATGAACTTTGTTATGGAAATCTATTCTCTTGAATTGTTTGAATTACTTTGTTATGACTTGTGTTTAGATATGATTGTTTTCATGGAGTAGTTTGTGTTATACTTGTGTGTTGGAATGTGATTAATCATAATAATGTTCTCAAAATGTGATGCATGTATATATGATCTTGTTTAAATGAGTTTGTTGGAAAAATACTAGTCTTGGATTGATTTGTCAATAAAACATGTTTTAAGAAAAAGGACCGAAAGGATTTCTCTTGTGTTTTATTCCAAAAAGTGTTGTGACAAACTAGTATGGGGATATGGTGATTGACATCCACCATGTTTTGCTTATTAAAACAAGACTAGGAACGTTTTCATCACGAAGGGTCGAAAGATTCGTAAGAACAAATTTAATGAGAGCATGTTGCAAACAAATGGAATTTTTATAGGATAATCATTGGGATAAGGACCGAAAGGATTACCTAAATGTTTTTGTTCTTAGAATGATTTTTACAAACAAATACCATGGTTGGGGAATCATTTGCTTATGATTTGTGCATCATAATAAGAGTATACACCAAACCTTTATGAACATTATCTATGGTTGATTATGAGACTTCACACAAGTATATATTTTTATTATTGATTCGTATTTTCACTAGAACACTTATTCGAGAGAGCCTTGACAAGCTTTCTTGTTAGAAACTTTTTAATAAAATTTATTTCAAAACAAAAATCTCTTGGGACGATCTCGACTTACCAAAACGTTACTATTGCGGACGAGTATACTTGCTCGTATGTGTTAAAAGCTTATACGGTTAATTCGTGATTATAAATTTTTAAAACTTGCACCAACCGGAGCACATCAGCCTTTCAGATATCTAAAGATTCTTTTAACAACATGCATGTGAGAAAGCTTTGGAGAAACTTGGAATCTTGCACAGGCACACACTGCAAACATAATAGCTGGTCTGGAGGTAGTCAAATACATCAATGATCCAATCATTGGCCTGTAGAGGTGCTGACCAACCTCTTCACTATCAGCATCTGGAAGTAGTGGCTTATTGTGCTCCATAGGAGTGCTTGCAATCTTTGTATTTTGATAGCCAAACTTCACCAAAATCTCCTTGACATACTTATCCTAACTAATAAATATGTCATTTGTCTTCTGCTTGACCTGTAGCCCAAGAAAGAAGGTGAGTTCTCCCATAGAACTCATCTGAAACCTATCATGCATCAGTTTTTCAAATTCTCTGCACAGATCTTGGTTGGTTGAGCCAAAAATAATGTCATCTACATATATCTGAACCAACAGGATATCATTCTTAACATTCTTGATGAATAGAGTCTGATCAATTTTCCCTCTTCTGAAGCCATTGCCTAAAAGATACTTGGCCAAAGTTTCATACCAAGCTCTTGGGGCCTGATACAGACCATAGAGTACCTTTTGAACCCTGTAAACTTTGTCAGGAAAGGTTTGATCTTCAAAGCCAGGAGGTTGACAGACATATACCTCCTCCTCAATATTCCCATAGAGGAAAGCACTCTTCACATCCATCTGGTATACTGTGAAGTCTTTGTATGATGAATAGGCCAGGAATAGACTGATAGCTTCAATCCTTGCCACTAGAGCAAAGACCTCTTCATAATCAATCCCTTCCTGTTGTGTATTACCTTGAGCCACCAGTCTAGCCTTGTTCCTTATTACCATACCTCTTTCATCCTTCTTGTTTCTGCAAAACCCATTTAGTGCCAATAGCTCTCTTTCCTTCAGGAAGATCCAGTAGAACCCATACATTCTGAAGTTTGAACTGTAGAAGCTCTTCTTGCATTGCTTCTACCTATGATTCATCTTCAAGTGCTTTGTAGACTTTCTTTGGTTCTGCTTGTGAAACAAAACAAGCAAAGAGACACTTTTGTGTGTCCCCATGAATCCTCTCTTTATATATAGCACTAAAGAAGCCAGTCTCACTATGCTAAACTTTAGATCTTGTAGTTCTTTCAGCATGAACATCCCCAATTACATTCTCTAAGGGATGATCCTAATTAATTCTTCTGTGTGGTGTAGCAGGAACAACATAGGATGAAGCTATATTAGTAAAATCAATCTCATCTGCTTCATCATTAGGACCAAAAACATCTGTATTAACTGATGGAATGGAGTAGGGACCATCAGTATCAAATTCTGGCTCATCAGTACTAACATGTGGCTTATCAGTATTGACCACATTAGTACTGATCACTTGAGTTTCTACCACTGTGTCACCTTTAGGGATGGCAACGGGTTGGGTTTGGGGCGGGTTTTAGCGAACCCGTACCCGTTTATAATATCCAAACACGAACCTGCCCCAATACCTGATGGGTACCCGATTATTATTATCCATCGGGTTATCGGTTTTTTCCGCGGGTATCGGTTATCCCCAATTAAAATCATCGTCGTACAACTCAACCTAAAAAAAACACCAAAACACCCTAATATATTCAAAGTTTTTAGAAGTTAAAGAAAACAACTTCAATATTCGTAATGTTTGAAGATTAAAGAGTTAATGTGTCATGTGTGTGAGAATTAAAGCGTCAAGCGTAAGTGTTAATTTAATAGTTTGTAATTACCAAGATATATGCTATTAAGGAGTAGAGTAGAAAAAAAATTGTACAAGGTTAAAAGCTAAAAACTTATTAGGACCTTGTATAAATTAGCAAAAAAAACGGGTACAAATTCGGGTATTACTAGAACCCGTACCCGAACCCGTACCCAAAAAGAAAAGAATATATCTACCCGAACCTGTATCCAAACCCGCAAACCCGCCCCCGAACCCGACCCAACCGGTTCGGGTTTCGGTTTTCCCCATCGGTTTCGGGGTGCTTTTTCCATCCCTAGTCACCTTCATTGGTTACACCTCCTTCATCATTAGAATCATTGGTATTTAGAGGCTGATCACTTTCTTTGTTTACCTCCCCTGAAGAGGTGCTTCCAACTAAGTTGTCCTTCCAAATGGGCAACAGGACACAATCATCATCAGCATCAGAATCTGCATCAGGACCTTGCTTTTCTCCTGCAACAATGTTAGAATCCACAGAAACAGGCACATAGTTCATAGATTCTATTAGCATATCAATATCAAAAAGCCATTTTGGTCCTTTCCCCTCTACACTAGGTTTATCCTCAAGAAACTCTATGTGCAGATTCTCCTCTATTCTTCTGGTTCTAGAATTATAAACCCTAAAGGCTTTACTATTAAGGGAGTAGCCAACCAGATATCCACTATCAGATTTTCTATCAAACTTACCTAAGTGGGCAATGGTATTGAGAATAGAGACATGACACCCAAAAGGTTTAAGAAAGTATAGGGTAGGCTTTCTACCTAAAAACTAATCATTGGGAGTCTTGCCATACCAATACCCTGTTCTGAACATAACAAGCAGTATTAACTAGCACAGCTCAGAATGTTGTGGGCAACTTGGAATCAACTAACATAGTCCTAGCAGCCTCTATCAATGTCCTATTTCTCCTTTCAGCAGCCCCATTTTGCTGAGGAGTCCTAGCTACAATGTATTCTATTTTAATACCCTTAAGTTGACAGAAATCATTCATCACTTGTGTTGAAACGTAAGACCTTGATAGATCTTGAGCACTCGCAGATCGTTAGTATTGTCTATGTAATCACAAACAAACTAATAGATAATCTCTACAACTTATATTCTTTAGCGGAAATCAAATATAAGTATGAACACAAATAACTAAGAACACGTTGATCCTCTATGGATCTTTATATTACTAAAACTTTGTTTTTCAACTCGTTACATCAATCATACTATTGTGTTCCTTTTATAGACAAGGAACCCTAACTTGTTTCCTAAGAAACAAATAAACATAAAACTAAATAAGATATACATAATCACTTCCTAATAAAGCTCATGTATATCCTAACTAACTATAGAAAACACGGAATAACTATTTCCGCAGAAACAAACTACGTATAATATAACTTCAGCAGATTCTGTTCTTCAGCATAAACATTGAACTTCAGCAGAATCCGTCGGTAGAAACATCAGCAGAATTCTAACTTAGTAGAATTCCCAACAATCCTCCCCTAAACTGGAATTTGACTTGGTTAAGTTCCAGTTTCTTGATAGATCTTCAACGCTTCAGAGGATTGTATTCAAACATCAACAACAAAGAAACAAAACAATGACACCTCGATGATAACAAATCGTTAAAGCTCCAGTTCTTTGCAGCAACAAATGACACAATGTACATCAAAACAGTTTAGTTTCATGCTATTCTCATCACATCCAGGTGTGTTAACTCCTGTGAGAGGTGAATCATTGAAAATAATGGATTTGATGTCTCTTTACCAATAGCCATCACTACTGGAGTAGCCAAATGTTTAAGTTCGAAAACTATGGTACACTGATAACTATCTGATTTATTAGCAAACCAACAACCATATAAACGGATTTGATATGTCTTTACCTGTAGCCGTTTGCTCAGGACTAGTCAATTCTTAGGATTGGTGAACTGATTACCAAATATGGTATTCCAATGCCTTTACCACAAGCCATATACAAGTGGGCTAGTCAATTCTTGGACTCCAAAAAGGAATATACCATGGTGAATTGATGACCATACAACCCTCAACAATTAAGCATGGGTGGTTACAAACCCTATGATTTTGAGCAAACCATGACAACTATCAACAGATTTGATGTGTCTTTACCAAAGCTGTACTCTTTGGACTAGCTAACTCTTTGATATACACAAAGTACATCTGGTGAGTCAATAACCATCAACAATATACAACAAACCTGCAATAAAAGTTAGACAAAATCAAGAATATACAAAGATTTTTTTTTTTTTTTTTTTTTTTTTTTTTTTTTTTTTTTTTTTTAACTAAGAAACAAACAAAGAAACAAACAAAGAAACAAAGAAAACAAATATTACAAACCATACACAATACCATAATCACGATGATGTTGTATGTTGCAGAAGCTGATTCTTAATGATTCCAACACATTGTTCAACATGCAACTTATCATTACCAACTGGATCTGGAGGAACTTCCAACTTCTGTCTAAGCATTCTTTCCATCAGCGTCACAAACAAGGGATAAATCTTATAAGCAAACATACAAACAGTAATTCCACCCGTTGTCTCCACCACATGCACATAAGGCAAAGGATAAAATCTCCAAGTCTCAACCTTCCACTTATGTGAATTCTTCCAAATATGATACCCTTTACCATTTGGAGATTGAGAATCAAACAGCACTTGAAGATCACCCAACAAAAATAAACCAGAACCCTGTGGTGAATGAATAGCATAATGCTTAGTAACAAGACCATACAGAGTATTCAAATCTTGCCTATCCACCAGATGAAATATTTCCTTCAAGAAGTTGAACTTCATAGTAGAATAATCCAGTCGATAAATAATATTAAGCTCCCCATCAGTCAAGGTCCAATTAATCAACACATCATGAGATCCTTCAGGAAAAACAACAACAGATCCTTCTTGAATAAAAGTTGAATCAGCAGCTTTTAGATTCAAAGAACTACCTTTGAGAGACTTATGAATCTTAGAAGTATCTGATCTCACAGATCGCCTTAAAGTAGTGTAACTTCGTTTAGACATTCTTTTCATCCTCCGACCAGGTATATAAATCTCCATAGATGATACATCCGCAGATGCTTCAGATACATCTTTAGCATGAGTAGAAGAAGTAGAAGTAGACTTAACTGGAACAATACCTCTCAATTCATACATTCTCTCAAGTATTACTCTGGCCTTCTTAGCTTTTGCCGCTGCTCTTTCAGCTTTCTTACCCATATCTTCTCCTTCTAGATCAATTATCACTCTGACCTTCTTAACACTAGGCAATGCTGTAGAAGAAATAGTTTGTGGTTCAGGAGATTGAACCCTTTCAGTTGAAGGTATAGCTGCAGTAGATGCTTCAGGAGTAAGAACAGGAGAATCCATCCTTGGTGGAACATCATCAAAATTATCTACAATCTCAACTGTCTTAGCCCTCTTCGCCTGTGGAGCATCTGTATTATCAGGAATTCTCTTGTTAGAAGATGGTGAAGTCTGTTTCATAATCCTTTGATATATTCTCTGCAAATCATCATCAAGTAAAGCCCATACTTGCCTCTTTTTCATACCAGAATTAAAGATAGTACAACTCTGATGAAGAACGATAATTCTCATGTATTTTTTCATTTGGGCAGGAGTAGGTGGTCTCTCTCTTCTATCTTTAGCTTTTTGTGCAGTAAGAGTTTTCTTTTGGTCAGCTGCCTCTTGCTTTCGTTTTTGTCCAAGATTTACCATTTGTGCAACAAAATTTTCACTGTCAAAGTCTGCACCTAATATACTCTGAGCAAGTGTAGGATTTGAAACAGCTTGCTGAGTATAAACATCCCATTGTGCAACAGGGATCTGAGTAGCCAAAGCATCCAGTTCTTTTCGTCTCTTAAGAGGCAAATTAGAAGTAGACTCAGCTGCAATCTGTTTAGCCAATTCATCACTTTTCTTCAATTCTGCACACTCAACTAACATTCTTTCTTGTGCATGCCTTTCTTGCCCACTAACCAGACCTGGACCAAGCTCATCTTCAATCATTACTCCTTTCCCTTGATCAGCAGACTTAAGAACTACATCAACTGGAGAAGTATCACTCATAGGAACTTCAGAAGAAACATCCAGATTAGCATCAGAAGAAACATGTTGAGACAGATCTTCAACAGGTGTGGAAAATACATCAGCTACTGAATCCAAAACAAAACTTCTTCGAGCAAGAAAAACTTTAGAATGATCTGCTGAAGGTGTAGAAGCAGGTTGTGCTTGCACAGATGAAGCTTGACCAACTTCAAGAGCAATATCCATCATAGGAGTATCAGCAACAATATGCTCTTCAGTAGTTGCAACATCCTCACTTTGCAATGTATCCTTGCTCAAAGATTGCCTTCTCCTCCTTCCAGTAAACAAAAGTGGCTCCTTTTGCTTTACTGATTTAGCAACCATTGGAGTAGATTGTTGAGCCACATTAGCCAAAATATCCAGTGACTTAAATTGAGTATCCACTTCCTCCTCATCAGAAGAAACATCTAGCTTCCTTTTGCTGTAATTCCCAAGTTGTTCCTCCAAACTCTTAACTCCACAATCTCACCACCAAATGAAGATTTAGTCTCTGCAAGCTCCTTTTTCAGATCTGGAACCTCTAGGACAGTCCTGTTGAGCAAATCATAGATAGAAGTAAGAGTAATAGGATCCTCAGCTCCACCAGCAGATTGCTCTGTGTGGATGGGAGCTTCATTGGACCTTTCAGTAGAAACATCAACATGCTCAATGAAAGGAAAACCTTCATCAACAGGATTCCTAACAGGACTAGGTGTGGTCAGTCTATCATGCACAGTCTCAAACACATCAACATGAGTAGGTGATGGACTAGGTCTTGGTGAAGGTATAGATGGAGGTAGGTCAGGAGTAACATTAGATGCTTCAGCAGTAGTAGAAGGGCCCTCATTAATGGCAACTGAAGGATTACCATTAGTAGCATTGGTAGAAGGTGGATCACCAACAACATTATCCTCATCAGCAGCCTCATTGCTTTGAGGCAACATAGCTGCTAGCAAAGGATGATGTTCCCCCTCATAATTAGTTTTCATTGAAGCAAATAATTTAGAAGTTAAAGCTCCTATGGGACAAAAGGCTTGGGCTTGGGTTGTAATGTCCAAAATCATTTGCAAAAACCTAGGGTACATCAAAAACTTATGCTTTTTCCTATGAATATTTTCAACCAAATTATCAAAAATAAACCTAGAAAAGTTATAAGTTAACCCCTGAGAAAGACAAACAATACCACACCCCAATTGAGTAGAAAATTGGTCCCATTCTCCTGATTTATTGCTTATGCACTGAAGCAACGTGTGAACCAAAAACCTCCACATAGGACACAACTGATTCTTGAACCATACATCAGTCCTTGTACCCCTGTATCCAATAGCTCTCAGCCCAGTAAGTATCTCCACCGAATTAGAGTGATAAGCCCCATTCGCATCATCCAAGCGAAGCTTTCTTCTTATCAACTCCTCTGTTACAACATACTCTGTTTCATCAATCTTAGCTACGATCTCTGTATCACTCCGTCTTTCAGCAGATGCCCAAAACTGTGTAACCAATGATTCATATATCACATTAGGAGAACATGTTAAAGCATAATGAATCTTGGATCTCTTCAAAAACTCCACCATTGGTTCATACAAATCATCACCCTTAGCTTTTCCCAGAAAAGCAACTTTATTATGATCTTTCTTAATTATAAGCGCCATGTGTAAAACTGTAAGTTAGAGTTAAGAATCACACAACTGGAAGTGTTTAGATGTAAGTGAAGAGGGAATCGTTTAATTTGAAGTAAGGATATGCAAATAATGAATTGGTAGAAATTGCTCAAATTATAGTAAAAAATATCGGAACTTTTGTTGACCATATCTTACGTGTATTTCAACTCTACCCATTGACCAAGTAACACTTCAGCAGGAACACTGTCAACCTACTGAAGTAATTCACTTCAGCAGAAACCACCCCAGATAAAAATATCATCAATAAATATCTAGAGCGTTACTGTGCCACCCAACTCACATTAAATTACATTAATCCTTGAATCCGTCTATATAACAATCCCAATGCACACTTCACACACATCATTTACCCCCAATTTTCATCACAAACCCTAATTTCACCAAAAACCCTCCAATCAACACCAATCACCAATGTGGAATCAACCAGAAGTAATAAACCTCACATCCTCATCATCATCATCATCATCATCATCAAGTGATGATGCTAACCCATGGCTTTATTACTTTCCTCAACCATATCCGTGACCTAGAAAATCACCCTTTCTCCCTTCTTCAGAAGATGACAGTGTGGTAGATCCTTCTGAATCATCAAGAGGATCAAATGATTCTACTGAGCACCTAGAGCCAATCTTTAATAGATTGGTTAGAGAGGAAGCAAAGAAAGGAGAACCTTCATCATCCCAACCCCAAACAAGACCACATGCCAGAAATCCACCAATCCCAAAGGACAGAGAGGTGGTTCTTGGTCTTTCTGCACCAGGTTTTGGTGCTTCATCACATATCGTAAAGGGGAAGGGTAAAAGGAAAATGGATTGATTGCTTTTTGGTGAAACCAGTAGATAAAGCACAAAGGAAATGTGTATTCATCTTCATCATCTTCGTTTCCTTAATCCATCCTTCCCATTTTGATCCTTAGCTTCTTCGTTGTACTGGTCATGCATATCCAGCCATCAGGATAGAAGATATAGGCTAGACGATGATAGGAGCTAGAATAGGTTAAGTAGATCTTGTATAGAATTGATCTTGTATTTCCATATGAAGTTGATTGTAATCTGTAAGCTATAAATTGTAAACTGTTTCTTGAATGAATGAATGAACAATTAACTTCAGTACTTCTCTTCAGTGGAAACAAATAGCTCACTTCAGTACTTTGATTCAGTAGAAAACATGCTTCTAGCTTACATGACCATTCTCTAATGAACCAAACATGATGAACTTAATCTGCAAAACAGTCACAAAGAAACACACAAACCAAACCAAAACAAACAAAACTCACAAAACATTAGCTGGTTAGCGTTAGCAAATACATAAACTAATATACAAAGTTTACAACATAAATCCTCCCCTGAGGCATATGCCTCCCCTGAGGCCTATGCCTCCCCTTAAACTTTGCAGTTAAGGGTTAAGCATTCCAATATGGACCACAAGGTGTTGAAACCTTGGTCCATCAAAAGCCTTAGTTAACAAATCTGCCACATTATCATCAGTATGAATTTTAACCACTTTTATCAAATGTTTTTCATATGCATCTCTTATAAAGTGGTGCCTGATTTCAATATGCTTAGTTCTACTGTGAAAAACTGGATTTTTAACAATGCATATGGTACTTTGATTATCAATAAAAATTGTTGTGTTCATGAAGTTATACCCATAATCCAACAATTGATTTTGTATCCAAAGAACCTGTCCACATCAATTAGCAGCAGCCACATACTCTGCTTCAGTAGATGAGGTAGCCACAATGGTTTGTTTCTTGCACTGCCAAAAAATCAATCTCTTTCCAAGGAATTGGCAACCTCCAGTTGTGGATATCCTATCCAGATTTGCACCAGCATAATCACTGTCACTATATGCTTCCAGCTTAAAAGGAGACTCTTTTGGGTACCAAAGGCCTAAATGGGGTTGGCCTTTCAAATACTTAAAGATCTTCTTGACTGCATTCAGATGGGAAGCAAGTGGAGTGACTTGATGTCTAGAGCAAGCACTCACAACAAAAGTGCCTAGAAGCTGTTAGATACATCAATGAACCAATCATTGATCTGTATAAATGAACATTCACAGGTAGATCTGGTTCATTGTTTGTCTTTGACTTTGGAGCTTCATAAGGTGTTGTGGCAGTCTTGACACTTTCCATTCCAAACTTCTTCAAGATGTCCCTCACATATTTGTCCTGACTGATAAAGATACCATCAGGTTTCTGCTGAACTTGGAGACCCAAAAAGAAAGTAAGCTCCCCCATAGCACTCATCTGAAACTCTCCCTTCATCAGCTCCTCAAACTCTCTACACCAAGCTTCTTTAGTGGACCCAAATATGATATCATCCACATAAACTTGCACAAGAATGTCTGTGGAATTCTTCTTCAGGAAAAGTGTTTTATCAATGGCACCTCTTCTATAGCCATGCTTCAGTAGAAATGATGAGAGCCTGACATACCAGGCTCTTGGTGCCTGATGTAGTCCATAAAGAGCTTTAACTACCTTGTAAACATGATTTGGATGGTCTGGGTCTTCAAATCCTTTAGGTTGAGTGACATATACCTCCTCTTCTATTTCACCATACAGAAATGCACCTTTAACATCCATTTGATACACCATGAAACCCATGTAAGATGCATAGGCCAAGAAAATACGAATGGCCTCTACTCTAGCAACATGTGCAAACACTTCATCATAATCAATTCCCTCCTCTTTTCTGAACCCCTGAGCCACTAATCTTGCTTTGTTTTTAATAACAACACCCCTTGCATCTCTCTTATTCTTCAGAATCCATTTAGTCCCAATTGCATACTTGCCATAAGGTAGTGGGACCAAGATCCAAACTTGCTGATTTTGAAATTGTTGCATCTCTTCTTGCATTGCTTCAAGCCAACTTGAATATTCAAGAGCTTGAGTAACACTGGTTGGTTCCACTTGAGAGAGAAAACAAGCAAACAGACAATGTTCATAGTCTGTATGATTGTCTCTTTGTTGATTTGAGACATAAGAGATAAAAGCCACTTGACCATATTTAGAACTTGTCACAGTTCCCCTAGTTCTAACAGGTGCATTAGGATCACCAATAATATTAGACTGTGGATGAGCATTGTTGACCCTTTTAGTAGCAGTGGTGTTTACATCAATGGAGGAATCAAGATTAGTCACTGTGGGCTCAAAATCATTGTCATAGGAAGGTGAGGTGAAGATGCCGGCTTTGGGTTGATGATGACCAAGATATGAAGGTCTTGGAAAACGTGTATAAGGTTCCCCAAAGTCTGTGGACACTCGAGTAGATATGGGAGTAGAAACAGCAGAACCTTCAGCAGATTTAGTGATGTTAGGAGAAACAGAATCACTGTCAGCAGAATGTTGGTTTCCACTGACTGCTTCTTTTGCAATCTCCTCAGCATTCCTCTCAGCTTCTAGATTACCTGCATACTCCTGTTTCTGAAGCCTAGAAAGGTCTTCAGCATAGATGGACTCATCTTCACTCTCATCAGCAGTATCTTTAGAAGTGTCACCTGCAAAATTGTTAGGGGAGAAAGAAGGTACAATAATAGGATCTTCATCATCCTCAAACTCACTATCAGAATCAGCATTCATGGTAGCAGCATTGTCAATAGAAGACTCTTGTTTACCTGCATTTTGGTTAGCCATATGTCTAGAATAACCCAAATAATCAGTTAAGTAATCAAGATAAAAAGACCAAACATGACCTTGTCCTTGAACATTAGGCTTGTCTTCTAGAAATCTCAGGTTCAAAGTCTCCTCAATCTTCTTAGCATTCAAATTGTATACCCTATACGCCTTATTGTGAGCCGAATAACCCACAATATATCCTTCATCAACCTTCTCATCAAATTTACCCAGTGGATCACTAGTATTCAAAATAGTCACTTGACATCCAAAAGGTTTAAGGTAGTGAATAACAGGAACTTTCCCATAGAGAAGTTCATAAGGTGTCTTAAAGTGAGGTCTAGTGATAGATACCCTGTTCAGAACATAAAAAGCTGTGCCAACTACTTCAGTCCAAAACATAGTGGGTAACTTAGAGTCTGCAAGCATAGATCTTGCTGCCTCTATAAGGGTCCTATTCTTTCTTTCAGCTACCCCATTTTGTTGAGGGGTTCTTGGAGTGCTATAGTCCCTTTTGATTCATTTAGACTTACAGATTTCTATCAATATTGCATTCTTGAACTCTGTCCCATTATCACACCTGATGCCCTTAACCTTTTTATTCAGCTGATTTTCAACAAGGGTAATAAACTCTCTTAAAACTGGAGATGTTTCATCTTTTGTTCTCAGAAAGAACACCCAACAAAACCTGCTAAATCCATCAGTGATTACCAGACAAAAGTACTTGTGATCAATACTGCGGACTTGAGTTGGACCAAAAAGATCCATATGAAGCAACTGAAGAGGTTTTGAGATAAGGCTCACAGCAGTAATTGCTTTGTATGAGGCTCTGTGTTGCTTTCCTTTGTTGCAGGCAACACAATTATGTTCATTGGTGAAAACCTTAGAAGGAAGTCCTTCAACAAGACCCAATTTAGATAGCTTGTTTATGGTCTTGAAGTTCACATGAGCCATCCTTGTATGCCACTTTGTAGACTCATCCAGGGATGCTTTAGCCACCAAACAAGTTAAGTCACCTTCTGGTTGAACATCATTCAAGTTGAATGTGTATAAATTGTGAGTACGAGGAACTCTCAGCAGAATTGATGTATCTTCTGGTAGTTTGAAGTCTTTACATAGTACAAGACATTCATCCTCAGAGAAGAATACTTTGTTCTTGGTGTCATAGATTTGTGAGACTGAGAACAAGTTGAAGTGTTGCAGTTCCTTGACATAGTACACATTCTCAAAGTCCAGTTGAGGTGTTTTGATGGTCCCTTTCCCAGTGATTCTACCATCACTTCCACCAAAAGTCACATTGCCTCCTCCTTCTATGGGTATGAAATTATGCATCATTTCTCTGTTTCCTGACATGCTCCTTGAGCAACCACTATCAACAATGCCAACTTCCTTGTGCTTAAGAGGATGATCCTACAACAATAACAAAAATATACAAAATATTAGTACACTATTGAGGCTCAAGTCATTACTGACTTGAACCTGCCTTGTGGATCTTTAGATTGAGGCCATGTAGATTTATAAGATCCACTATTGTTCTTGAGTTTCCATTGAAATTTAGGTCCCCTTTGAGTCCAAGAACAACCTGCTGAGGGTTTCACAACAGTATCCCTATAACCCTTCCCAGCATTCATTGAGTCAACATATCCAGGCCAATAACCATTTTTAAAATATGAACTTGTTGGTTGCACAGATGGTCTAGCAACTGAGCTTCTCCAATTAAAAGGAGGAGATGCATAGGTTGCTTGTGGAACATAAGGTGGTATAGCATTAACATTTGTCCACATTGGTCTAGATTTCCCAGCACATACACCCATTCTTTGTTCATGAAAATCACAATCCTTAATTAAATGAAATTTACTTCCACACACAAAACATGTCTTCTGTTTAGAAGATTTATTCAAACCAAAAGATGTTCTATTACAAGCAGAAGTATTTAAACCAAAACCATGAAAAGAATTGTTTTTAACAGAATTATTATTCAAAGAATGAAAAGATAAGTCTTCAGAGGAAACTGTCTTGGAAGAGGATTCCTTAGCAGCAACTCTAATAGGCTTGTAGGTAGGCTTGGGTGCAGGCTTGGGTGAGGTCTTGGGTTGGTCTGACTTATCACTTGAATCACAGCTGGCATAAGAAGTAGACCCTTGATCAGAAGATTTGTCACTGTCAGAGCAAGAGACAAAATCATTAGATGAAGAATCAGGGTCTGGCAAGTCTTTTGAATTTTTGCCATATAGATGATGTGATCCATCAAAGTCAACAGTAAGGGAAAGGTCAACAGGCATAGGTATTCCTCTAATTGATCCACGTACTGCATGTAGGTCACCTTCTTTGACCTAGTTAGCTAAGCCTGCTGGAGTAGTTTTACGCCCATCATACCTAGCTTCTAATCCTACATACTTTTTAAAACCTAAACCTATTGCAGAGGTCTCAGATTGACTACTATAGAGTTCTTTAGCTAGATTTAGACCAGATTTTTTCCATTGTTTATGTCTAGCTATTTCTTCATCTAATTTCTCTTTCAACACAAGCTTTTATGAAATTACACCTGCTTTTTCTTTCTCAGTCCTCCTTAAGTCATTTTTAGTACATTCTAAATCACTTTCTAACACTCTAATTTTCTCATCATAAGCTATTTGATTCTTCTGAAACCAAACCTTTTGTCTTTCTAATGTTTTTAAAGCTTGTTTATAAGCTTCAACTTCAACATAGCATTCATTATATTTAGGTTTCAAAATATCATAGGCTTCCTTAAGTTCATTATAACGTTCACTACAACCAAACAAACAATTTTGTACCTGAGAGAGACCCATCAAGGCAATTTGATCATGCCTATCCTCTGAAGTACAGCATGCCAGCAACCCAATATTATCAGCACCATAACTTTCATCATTCTCCTGATCATGCAGCTTCCAGTCTACATTAGCATCCATAGTGACCATAGCAACTGAGGATCCAGTCTTCGAAGTTCCAGCATCCCTCTGATTCTGCTGATAGGAAGAATATCTCACCTCCTCACCAGACTTCCTATCTTTGCACTCTCTGGAAAAGTGACCCATTTGATGACATGTAAAGCACTTGACCTTATTTTTGTCAAACCTTGCTGGATCTCTTCCCTGAAACCCAAACTTCCTCCCAGCCTTACGCTCAAATCTCTTGATGTCCATAGATAGCATGGCCACTTGCCACTTCAACTTCATCTCCTCCATCTCCAGTGGGTCAACCTGTTCAAAATCCTCATATGAAAGTTCCTGCTGAGGATCATAATCAGCAAAGAAGGATCCAAGCACATCTTCCATTACACCACTAGATTTAGAGTGAGAGTGTGATGGAGTGGTAGTGTAAGATGATGGTGAGTAAGTGGGACTTGGAGCATGAATCAACTTAGGGGTAGAGGCCCCAACAAATGCTATGTGACTAGCAGTGGAGGATGTACGATAAGGACTTCTTACATCATGCTCAAGAGCTTTAAGTTTGTTGTACAGCTCATCAAAAGTAAGCATATCCAGCCCACCTTTAGTTTTGAAAGCAATGCTCACTTGTAGCCAGGATTGAGGTAAAGATCTCAAAAACTTAGAATTACAATCATCATTATCTGGCTTTGCCTTAAGCTGATTCAACTAACTTAAAATCTTGTGAAACCTGTCATAGCCCTTGTGAATTCCTTCCTCTTCAGAGATTTGAAATTCTTCAAACTGTTGTCTCAGCATCAATTTTCTCATTCTCCTAGACTCCTCATTCCATCCAAACTTGGCCTTAAAAGCCAACCATATATCCTTAGCATCCTGCATGAAGTGAAAATCACTCAAGTGATCCTCAGGAGTAGCTTGAAGAAGAATCGTTTTCACTTTGGTTTCTCTCTAAACCACCAGTAACTCTTCAACAGTTTTAGGAGGAACGAAAGTCATATTACCATCAGCATCTGTGGTAGTCCTCTTCAAACTGTTTCCCTTCCTTACAATCTCCCACATATTCCAATCAATGTTGGAAATCCAGTTTTGCATCTTCATTGCCCATAAATCATATTCTTCCTTCTTTAGGTAAGGAAACTTAGCGTTGCTGTTCGAGAGACTTAGTTGTTGCAGATGGGTGGTGTTTTGGTTGTTGGTGACATCCATACCGTCATCTGATCCAGGCATGGTGTATGTTGTTTTGGTTGTATGGGTGATTAGATGTTAGGAATTAGAAATTCCCGGTATTAAAGAGTCGGTCACCTCAAGTATATGTAATCGTTAGAAAGCTCGTAGTCGTAGTTCGTTTAAGTTAAGTAGTAATTTAGTTAAGTAACACCGTGGAGGACGGACGGGTCTTTACCCACTGTATGCCTGATCCACAGCCCAAAGTGTGGCGAATTATGTAAGACTATAAATACTCTCTACCTTCCAAGGTAGAGAGTTGGAGCTCATAATAACATTTTCACTTTCTCTCACTAAGTTCCCTAAACCTCTAACTTTCTCTCTCTAGAATTCCATCTTATACGCCACCTTGTGTTATGGTTTGATGTGTATGTGAAAAGTTATATCTTACAATTGGTATCAAGAGCCATGGTTAGATCATATCTTGCACATCTTTGGATTTATAGTGGTTTTTAGGTGGTTTTTGAGTTTGAAAAAGTTTAGTGGTTTTTGCATCATTTGGTTGATTTCTTGTGTTAAAGTTTGAATTTTGTTGGTACTTTTGTGTTTAGAATCATCATAAGTGTTTAGGTTTTCATTTGGTAAGCTTGAATCATCTTGGTTGGGTTGTTTTTGGATTGAAAAGTGATGTTTATTTGGTTTTTCATGGTAGCGAGTTAGTACACGGATAACCTTTCTTCATAGCGACTTGCTTCATTATTCTGTAGCGACTTACAGTGTTAAAAGCTAGCGAGTTAGAGCTAGCGAGTTAAAGGACAAGTAGTGGACTCCCCACTACGGGTAGCGACTTGTGGTAGCGACTTGGTCAGTAGCGAGTTGCTCTTTAGCGACTTGTGTCTCTAGCGACTTGTGTAGCGAATTGCTGCCAAAATTTGGTTAGCGACTTGGTCCGTAGCGAGTTACTACTTAGCGACTTGTTTTTCTGTTAGCGACTTGGGATTCTAGCGACTTGGGTGTCAAGCGAATTAATTGGTAGCGACTTAGTGGATTTGTTTCTAGCGACTTAGAGCTTTATCATCTAGCGACTTGAGTGATTGTTTACGGTTTTCTCTTGATTTAGTAAAATCCCGTGAAAGAATCTATTTCCCGGTTTAATCATTGAGTTATAAAATCCCGTATAATCTGATAACATGTCCACCAACGTCCCTACTGTCATCTCCACTGTTGCCGAGGATGTACAAGCAGCTGGATCAGATACTCGTCCACCCATGCTTGACAGAACTGACTACGATTCTTGGGCTCAACGAATCAGATTGTATTGCCTTGGAAAGGAAAATGGTGTCAATATTCTAAAATCCATTGATGAAGGACCATATCGAGTTGAAACGACTAGAGACATACTTGATACTAATGAAGATGGTACTCCTATTTACGGAATGGACAGACCTAAGATGTATGATGAGCTTGATGATAAGGAGAAAAAGAGATTTGATGCAGATATCAGGGCTTCAAACATTGTTCTTCAAGGTCTTCCTAAAGACATCTACAAGCTGATCAATCATAACACTGAAGCAAAGGCAGTTTGGGATAATGTTAAGATGCTTCTCTCAGGTTCAGAACTAACTATGGAAGACAGAGAATCCCAACTCTATGACGAATTTGAGCACTTCAAGATGAAACCAGATGAGAGTGTCTATGAGTACTATGTGAGATTTCATAAGTTAGTGAATGACATGAGGAACATCAGAATGACTATGCCTAACATTCAGTTGAATTCTAAATTTGTGAACAACATGAATCCCGAATGGCACAAGTTTGTTACCGCTGTGAAGCTTACTAAAGGATTGAAGAACACAAACTATGAGCAACTCTATGCCTTCCTCCTTCAAAATGAGAGTCATGCCATGTTTGAAAAGAGAATTCTTGATCAGTTCAAAGGTCAGGGAGATACAAGGTCTACAAATGATTCAACTGCCTTCTTCACAAATGATGGGACTTCCAACAATGCTTCTCAAGTTGCACCCATGAATCATGATAATCACAAACCCATTTCTGATCCAAGGTTCAAGGAACCTGATGCAAATGCTGTCATGGAACATTTCATCACTCAACTAACACTCATGGTTAAAGAGAACAGGACACTTTCACCTCACACCAACAAACTCCACACCTGTAATGAGATCCGAACCGCCTCCAATCTTCACAATCATTCTTTGATAAGAGATGGGAAAATTATGGGGCAACCAGTTCAGGAAAGACAGTATGATCAGGGAAGGGGTGGTGCTGGTAGAGGATATGTGGGCAATCAGAATCGAGGAAGGAATGGTAACCAAGGTCAAGCTAAGCCGATCAAATGCTATAACTGTGGTGGTGAAGGTCACATTGCAAGGAACTGCACATCTCCAAAGCGTCCTCAGAATACTGATTTCTTCAGAGATAAGATGTTGCTGGCACAAGCTCAGGACAATGGTGCTGCGTTGGATGAAGAGGAATTGCTGTTTCTTGCTGAAGGCAATGCAAAGACCTATGATGCAGATGTGGATGAGCAGCCTATTCAGGAGATAGGTCACAATCATCAGAATGCCTTTCAAGTCGCTGACTGTGATGCTTACGACTCTGATGTAGATGATGGACCTACTGCACACACAATCTTTATGGCTAGCATCTCTCCAATGGTTTCTCCCAAGATCTCTTCCTCACCACAAGCTGGCACATCCAAGGACAAACTCATCTCTGAGGTATTAAAACTATACGATGATGCTGATGTGCAACAGATGCATGACAAAGTACAACCAACTGAAACTTTTGAATCAAATATTGAAAATATGGGTAATATCAATATTGTCCCATACGATCAATACGTGATACAAAGTGAAAGTGAAATTGTACCAAGTGATGCATCTTCTGCAGTCAACAATGACTATGTCTTTGATGAATACACTGCATGTGCTCCTAATGATTCCATAATTTCTGAACTAAGTGCCTATAAGGAACGTGTTGCTATTTATGAACAACGGGCAAAATTTGAGTTGACCACTCGTGAGCAGGAAATGGATGTCCAAGTGAGTACAGTAATTAGAAAAAGTAAGTTTAGAGAAGAAGTATTGAAACAAGAATTAAATTCCTTGCAAGAAAAACTTTCTAAAACAGCTAAGCAAAAACAAGAACTTCAAGAAAATGTGAAAATGCTTAAGCAAGAATTTAATGCAAAGGAATCAAAACTCTTGAGAGATTTTTCTAATCTGAAAACTTTGAAAAACAAACTTGAAAACAAGTTGTATTTACAAGGTAACACCATTCAGACTGCTCACATGATCACTAAGCATAGAGTTCTAAGCGATAAGCATAGCGTTCCCCTTGTAGAGGAACCAAATCCAGAAGTAATTAAAAAGGCTAGAAATGCTCATAAGGTAATTTATGATGGTAATGAAGTCCTTAAACCTAGGCAGAAACCTAGTTGCGTTGAGTGCACTGAGGAAGATAAGATTTTAAATGAAATCACTAGGGA
>BPTQ01000008.1:270099045-270282287 GCA_019973895.1 Chrysanthemum seticuspe | reverse complement strand
GAAAGATTGCTAATGTATATGAACTCCACTGGCTGAGAAATTATGGCCCTTAAAGATTAAGGATTGTTAGAGGGGGATTCCCTCCAGTGGAGTTATTACATGGTTTTAATGTAACTTATGTTTATCTATATTGTAAATTGTTAACTAGAACGTAAGAACTACATCAGGAAACGAGGATTCGAGCATCAGTAACTAAGAAGTGTTACGTACATACCAATAAGGTTCACCTCCAGAAAATGACTAGGTGCACCACTATTCAAACTCGGTAGAAACCTCTAGTAGTCGATAGTTTTTAGAGACTCTGTAGGTAACACCACAACACTGAAACCCTGGCTGTACGAGTGTAAGACCTAGTACTATAGAAGAGTAGTCTCATCGCCTTCGTAAACAACTTAGTACTATATCCGTCGTCGCATCGTCTTCGAACCACACTTTTATAGTCTCAGTAACTATGCATCAATGACTCTGATATTTTCACACCAAGCTTCTGCTACGCTGCTGCCTATATCATGATTCAACAAATGCTTCCGCTACTCTGATGAGAAGATATCATGATCCAGAATGTGAGCATGTCGGTCCCAAAGTCACAACACCACAATGGATGTCTCAGAGATTTTTGATAGCTGATGATCTCCAAAGATGGCTCAAACTTATCACCACGTGGATCAGTAAAAGACCTCCACTTGGAATAACCATACATGCATTGTGAAGAATCAATGACTACGAGCTTAGGAGCAAAGGACTACATCAAGAATGCAAGATCAATTGTTAAATGTTATATCTATTTGTATTCAATGTAATTTTGGTACATTATTGAGGTGACCTCCCTTAGGGGGAGATTGTTAGGAATTAGAAATTCCCGGTATTAAAGAGTCGGTCACCTCAAGTATATGTAATCGTTAGAAAGCTCGTAGTCGTAGTTCGTTTAAGTTAAGTAGTAATTTAGTTAAGTAACACCGTGGAGGACGGACGGGTCTTTACCCACTGTATGCCTGATCCACAGCCCAAAGTGTGGCGAATTATGTAAGACTATAAATACTCTCTACCTTCCAAGGTAGAGAGTTGGAGCTCATAATAACATTTTCACTTTCTCTCACTAAGTTCCCTAAACCTCTAACTTTCTCTCTCTAGAATTCCATCTTATACGCCACCTTGTGTTATGGTTTGATGTGTATGTGAAAAGTTATATCTTACATTAGAAAAGATTGTTCTTAGTATCGTAGAGACTCTCTCGAGGCTCTGATACCACTTGTTGAAACGTAAGACCTTGATAGATCTTGAGCACTCGCAGATCGTTAGTATTGTCTATGTAATCACAAAAAAACTAATAGATAATCTCTACAACTTATATTCTTTAGCGGAAATCAAATATAAGTACGAACACAAATAACTAAGAACACGTTGATCCTCTATGGATCTTTATATTACTAAACCTTTGTTTTTCAACTCGTTACATCAATCATACTATTGTGTTCCTTTTATAGACAAGGAACCCTAACTTGTTTCCTAAGAAACAAATAAACATAAAACTAAATAAGATATACATAATCACTTCCTAATAAAACTCATGTATATCCTAACTAACTATAGAAAACACGGAATAACTATTTCCGCAGAAACAAACTACGTATAATATAACTTCAGCAGATTCTGTTCTTCAGCATAAACATTGAACTTCAGCAGAATCCGTCGGTAGAAACATCAGCAGAATTCTAACTTAGTAGAATTCCCAACAACTTGGTTTTTAAACTCTATCCCATTATCACACCTAATGATTTTAACTCTCTTATCAGCAAGGTTCTCTACTGCAGTTATGTATGACTTAAGGATTTCACTGGTCTCATCCTTAGTATTCATGAAGAAAACCCAAGTAAATATGCTAAAATCATCAGTCACAACTAAACAAAATTTTATAAAATTCGGACTGCTAACAGAGGTGGGGCCAAATAAGTCCATGTGTAGCATATGAAGTGGTTGGGTGATAGAGTTAAAAACCTTGGGCTTACAAGAGGCTCTATGCTGCTTCCCTTTGAGGCATGCAATACATGTCTGTTTATTTTCAAATCTTTTTAAAGGCAAAACTCTTACAAGGTTATTTTTAGCTAAAAGATTTATCACCTTAAAGTTCACATGACCTAGCCTTCTATGCCATAACATAGATTCATCCAAAGAAGATGTAGCAACTAAACATGTAAGGTTTTCTTTGGGCACTATGTTTTTCATACTTACACTGTACATATTGCTTTTCCTAGGGAACTTAAGTAGTACCTCATCTTCACTAGGCAACTTAAAATTTGGAGATAAAACCAAGCAATCAGTATCTGTGAACAGAACAAAATTCTTCTTGTCACACATTTGTGACACACTGAATAGATTGTATTTGAGTTCTTTCACATAGTACACATCTTCAAAATCCAAATTACCAGTCTTGATTGTGCCTTTACCAGTAATTCTTCCACCTATACCTCCTCCAAAAGAAACATATCCTCCATTCAAATCAGTGAAGTCTAAAAGATAGGATAGATTTCCAGTCATGTGCCTGGAACACCCATTGTCTAAATAGCCAAGATCATCATTATTGCTCGAATGTCCCTGCACACAAGATAAAGGAAATTAGTTCCTTTTGGGGACCCAAGCCATTACTGACTTGGATCTGCCTCGTGCATCAATGTAATCATATTTATTGAGAGTAACTGATGCGCTGTTAGGTTGATTGGTCTTTCTAACCCAACAAGCTGAGGGCTTAACAGCATTGCCCTTGATTCCCCCAACAACGCTCACTTTTGAACCAATAGTTTTAAATTTAGGCTTATAAGTATTAACCTTTTTCTTGTAAAACTTGATTTGATCATCATAGGACTTAAAGGTTTGTGATGCTTTACCATAAAAGGGCCTTGGAGAAGTAGATGGTGATTTTGAAAAGTCTCTTTTGGGTCTTTCACCAAATACTTTGGGTTGTGGTCTAGCAGTATTAACTGGCCTTGTAGTATTCAAAGATTTTATGCAAGTTTTAAGAAGAACTGCTCTTGGGGTCATGTTGGGATGAGGTCTCATAGGGTGTCTGCATTACAGATGAGAAAAACTTCCACACACAAAGAAAGATTTATTATACATGACAAATTCATCACCTAGTTGCTCAGATTTAAGCTGGTTCCAGTTCATTTTATTACCTCTAGGACTAGATGACATGTTTCTATACATCTCAGCATATTTTACAGGCTTCCTAACAGGTTTGTCATTTGGTCTTACAGGTTTAGTGGCCTGTTCTTACTTTGGTTCACTAGGCTCTACACCTGCCTTTTTGTTTTGAAACACATACACCTCAGGTAAAGAAGTGTCACTGGCCCTTTCAAAGGTCTCATCAGGCTTTTCAGCCTTGGTCTCAATGGGTTTACGGTCACGGAAAAATGTGGGTGCCTTAAACTCCTCTAATCCAGTGTGTTCAAGGTCTATACCAAGAGGTGAAGGAACTCTGAATGGTGGTGGTGTAGTCTTATAACCCATACCTGATTTGGCTTTACCAATTAGTGCTTTTTCAAGGAATCTATCAAGTTTCTTAGAGTTATAATGTTGTGTGTCTTTAAGAGTATCAACACTTAGTTCTATGTTGTCTTTAATTTGTGTGACTTTCTCTAGTTCTTCTTTTAACACACTTATGGTGGTGTCTTTAAGAGAAATTTCCCTATTAAGTACAACAGTTGTTTCAGAAAATTTTGACTCATTTTCTTTATAATGCACAATTATTTTTTCTAAAACTGCTAAGTCTCTTTTATGATTTGCTAAGTTATAACTAATTTTAGAAAACTCTTCAGCCAATTTATCAAATTCAGTTTTAAGAGACTCATATTTACTTAATGGGACACATGTACCTCAGATACCAAAGCCATATTGATTGGACTTTCCTCATCATCAACCATGAAGCTCCAATCATATCCAGCACCATCAATAGCCACCATTTCTTTAGAAGATGAATCGTCAGATTCACTACTCTTTCCCTTGCTCTTGGGGCTTCTGCATTCCTTGGCAAAATGCGCCCAAGCTTGCCACAGTTGTAGCATTCTACCTTTCCCTTGTCAAACCCAGCAGTATCTCCATCATTGATCTTAATCTGCCTACCAGTTCTCTTCATGAACCTTCTTACCCTCATATTTATCAAGGCAATGTTCCAGTTGATATCCATATCTTCCATGTCATCCTCATGGATCTGTTTCAGGTCATCATGGGTGTTCTAAGATCCCTTTTGTTGCTCAGAGATGAAAGCATAGATTGTACTTTCATTGATGCCTCCTGCAGTGGTTACCAAACAATCAGTATTAACATTAGTACTAGGAGTACTAACACCAAAACTGCCCTTATCAGCACTAGTGACTGGATGAGCCACAAAAGCTATGTTTTGTGATCCAGAACTGGAAGTTGCAGATGCAGATCTCTTCATGTCTTGTTCAATCACTTTAAAGCTATTGAACAGATTGTCCAACCCCATAGTTTCAAATTCTGCCTTATTCTTCCATACAATGACATGAGTGTCCCACTTTGGTAATGGAAGACTTCTAACAAACCTGAGATTGATATCCTCCTGAGAGATGTCTACACCCAATACAGCCAGTTGACTGACAAGCTTTTGAAGCTTATTGTAAACTGAGTCAATGGACTCAGTTGCACCAGCAATGAAGTTTTCAAACTCTTGCTTCAGAAGAGTTTTCTGAGTCTTGTTGTTGACAGAGTTCCCACCAAATCTTGTCTCAATGGCTTTGAACAAAGTCTGAGCATCCTTGTGTTTGCTAATTTAAGTTGATGATCATCTGGTAATGCCATAAGTAGGAGACTTCTGACATTGAGATCATTGCCTCTTTGAGCCATTTCATCAACAGTGACTGGTTCACCTTTGTCTTTAACAACAACTTTGCCAGCCACTTCTTCAGAAACAATGGATTTGTAGGAGTCTCCATTGATGACAATGTTCCACAGCTTTAAAATCAAGCACCAAAAAGTACTGCTCTATTCGCATCCTCCAGAGTTCATATTCATTAGGCTGCAACTTAGGAACTCTGGTAACAACACTGGATTTGCTTAAATCAAAGTCCATTTCTTCAGATTTGTCACACAGGATCTTCTAAAAACAAAGCTTCAGGACACAAGCTCTGATACCACTTGTGGAGTCCCAAACCTTGGATCTAGAACACTTAGCTTGTAAACGTGTAGTTGCCTTGGATGGTTCCAAAACAACAATGAGAAACTTTGTTGTAGATACACACAAGTATGCGGAATATACTTGAATGTACTTAGAAGATTAAAGTAAACACAAATGTAACACCAACAAATTCAATATTATTAATGAACAATACGAGTACTCTCCTAGTACTAGGGTTTACAACCTCGAAGCTTTTCTTAAGATGGCTAGAGTATATTTTTATATTCTGACCTAGCTAGGATCCCCTTTTATACACTAAGGAGATCCCTTACAAAGATAACTATGTATTAAATGTATCATATCTTCTATTGGTATAGAAGATATGCTGTTACAGACCATACACGAAATTCTTAATATAGAACAATACAAACTCAATACTATCAGTACTAACTTTTGAACTATCAGTACTAACTAGTTAATACTTTTCTAATACTACTATTAGTACTAACTTCAACACTATAAGTATTAACTCCAAATGTGAATTTTCCAACAGGTTATGCACATCAAGGTCTAAAAGCTCTCTTTTCTCCTTACCGTGACAAATGCCTGCCGCCAAGCCATCTTGCATGCCTTTCTCAATGGCACGACTAATAGCTGCCGCCAGAGTCACAGAATACCCTGGAGAATTCAGGCACTTGAACACAACAAGCTTCATACCATAAGTCAATAGCCAGTGGCTGCTGGATAAAACAGTCAAGAAACGAGGGTAAAACTCCTCATAAAGGTGTAGGGCTAACTCAGAAAGATCAGCAACCAACGAATCAATCTTCTTTGTAATCGTAGCTGATTGCATATCTTGAATTTTACAAAACTCTTCCTTTAAGGCATCAAAGGAAAGGATCTGACTACGAAGCTCAGAACATGAAGCTTCCAAAGTATGTATCTACAAGCGCAAAAGGAAAATACAACAAAGTTAAAAGATAACAGCAAACAAATAAGCGTGAAAATTGGTCAAAAAATAACGATGCATACCTGGCCCAAAATATTGGCATTCTGTGATTTAATCACATCAACGTCAGCCCTCAAGATGAATAGTTCATGATCTTTCTCACTAACAAATAACTGAAGGGCCGCCAACTCTGACCGGAGAGAATCTCGTTCCTGCTCAAGGGCATAATTTTGATCTCTTAAAGAATGAACTTTAGCAGTAAGCGGGGCTTCGGAAGCCCCCGCAACAGAAGCCCGCTCCTCAGAAGACACTGCCTTCGCAGCTTCAGCTTTCAGGGCTGCAACCTACTCTTCCTTCTCCTTTAGCAAAATTAACAGACGCTTCCTCTCCACCACATTATACTCCAAGCACATACGTACTTCAACACTAAATCATACTTGGTGAGCCGTCCCAACATTCAACTCCGCAAAAAGACGATCATAATCCATGTCACTGATTGAAGAAAAGAAGGAAGGAGGAGCAAACTCATCAACCATCAAGCGACACTCGTCAGGGTTGTCAAGAACAGAGCTTTTTGTAACATCCCACTTTGGGACGTAAGCACCAAATGAAGAACTAGAGTCTGTATCAGCAACAACACGAATATCTCCAATCAAAAAGTCGCAATCAGAAAAAATTTCTAATGTTAGGACTCACACCGCTAGCTGGCTGAGAAGCATTAAGAAAAGAAGAAGGGTCGTCCACTTTGTCCTTTCCCTTCTCAACAGCAGAAGAGACAGTAGTAGCAATGGCATCAGTCATAACCAAAATAGGAGACCTGTCAAAAAACAAACAAAAACGGCAAGTAAGCAAAAATGGAGAACGCTAAAATGCTACAAAGGGTAAAAATCAAAAAGAAAAAAAAACTGAAAGGAGAACCATCAAGACGAAGTGAACCAGAAGTAGATTCCGTAGGCGTTTTAGCTTCACGAAAAGGAGTAACTGACATTGAAGGAGAAGAAAAGGAATGAGTGGGCAAAGCTTTCAAACAAACTTCAGGACATTGAACACTTTGAGCTAACAATCTCTGAATGGATCCGAAGACTTACCACCAGTAGAAGACCTAGCAGAATCCATATGATCACTCCTCAAGTTCTTAGGAGGATAGGTAGGTTCAGCAAAACTCTTTCTCTTCTTCTGACAAGAGCATGTGGCCATGTCATAAGTAGACGCTGGCACAATCCCAAACGGAACTTTAGACATCAGAAGATCAGCTTTGGCAGCGGAATTGACAGGCTCCGCAACATTAGCATTATCAGAATTATCATCCAGATGAGGGATACCGGTCTCAGAACTAGCACCCATATCTTCATTAACCCCCAACTCATCACCAGAAGATGGAGGAACGAGGAAAACAGTCTGATTCTCAGTAAGTTCCAGCAACCGGGGCTCATCTTCATTTCGCTTCTGAGCCCCAATTTTCAACTTCAAGGGATTCTTCACTCGGACTAACGAAAGCAAATCTATCCCTACAAAAAGAAAAGTAAAGAGAACGACTACGGTTTAGAAAACATAAAGGCAAAACAAGCAAACGGAAGGATGCATATACGGCATATCGACCCTGTCCATTCTCATCAAAAAATTGAGGATAAGAATCTGCATCTAAAGTATAGTTACGACTCAACCCGACCAAGCAAAGAAAAGGCTCTAGAAATTTATTAAACGGAGAAGGATTGGCAGCAAGAGAAGCAAAATGTTCAGCAACAAAATCACCATCTCCAGGAGTAGCATCTCTAGGAATGCTCTTGGTATTATGCCATAGATGAATAACAGGACAGGCAAAAGCATCCACCCAAAAGAAGTGGTCATTCAAACTTTTAAGTGAGTCAATAGGTTTGGTATAACAAACACCAGCACTATCAGACTGTTTACTAAAAGACAGTCAGCCGTTACTTTTATATTGAACATAAAAACACCTAAACAACCCAACTCTGGGTTTAATACCAAGGGCGAAGCAAAGGATCTCAAAATGAGAAACCGTGGCAGCTTTGATGACCGAAAGCAGGGATATGTTAATACAATAATAACCAAGAATGGCTAGGAGGAAGACAGATAAGGGAAGACGAAAATTGTCGTATTCAAAAAGCAGGTATACACACCAATTTTTCCATTTGGTGCCTACTGAATGGTCTGATTAGGACCAGGCCATTCCCGTTGAATGGATGGTGGAATAGAATTTTTTTCACAAAAACGGTCGAGCGCCCCTTGTGAAAGTTTAGATTTAGCATGTGTAACGGTACCCATAACGGAAGCAAAAAGTATTAGACCCTAACCTGAAAAACGGAAGAACCTGGAGGACAGGAGCAGTCCAAGGAAGACAGATTGAAAGTCAAAAGAAATATCGTTTGCAAGTGAAGAACAGCAAAAGGAAAAAATAGGATACCAGGAATTATGAAGGGTATTTATAAAAACGGAACGTTGGCTTCCAAGAAAACCCTAAGGAAGGACACGCGTCAAAAAATAATTTGATCTAACGATTAATATTGAAAGACAGAGATAAGGGTAATAGCAAGACAGATGGCCCACTGGGTCAAATCAACCAGAACATGCAAAGCCCAAAATTGTCCACGTTGCACGGTACACCTACCAAGAAGGAAAGCGTCATGAAGACGCTTCAAAGGCGCGGAAGAGAAACTGCTTAGTTACCTTAAGTCTAGTGACATTCACCGCACGCAACAAAAAACCGCACGCAATGAATATACTAGACTAGGGGGACTTGATGACGTATAGCACGTATAGTAGGCCTACTGGGCTTAGCTCGTGCTATACGCATACTGGGCCCAGGCCTAACAACGAAACAACTGCGAGTACTGGATCAATTATAAGCCCAATAATAAAATTGGCTATGGTCCAGACTCAAAGATGCACGCAGAATGCCCAGCGGACCAAACCTCTGGCCGCGGAAGGAATTCTGTGTCCGCATACGTGATTATTACGGAACCTTGCCCGACAAAGGTCCTACTCCGGCCACTAGCTTTTATGTGTGAGTTGTTTAAAAACCCTAATAGGGAGCCTCACCTATAAAGGGGGTTCTAAACCCCTCATAAGGTACAACTTTCTCTCTTATAGTAACACATATACTCTTAATATCTTTGACAAGAATGCGTACTTATTCTTACGTTGGAGTTTTATCGTGGGGTCCGTCCCCACGGTAAGGCTAACGGTTTACTCTCATTTGTGCAGGGATTCAATCAATCACTTGGATTAGTACAAGATCATCCCATCAACAACTTGTTAGCCCGATCCAACAAGCATAAAAAACACCCATCATAACCCGTCACACTTTTTGTACTAACAAATATTAAAGAATACAACGCGCTAATTAAAACAAGGACGTGACAATTTGACTAATCAATAAGAGATAACTAGGGAGTAAGGAAATTTTAAGTAAACACCTTTACATATCATAAGAGTTTACCACTTTACTTTCTGCATAATTAGTTTAATTTAGTTTTAATTAGTTTAATTAGTAGTTAAAAACCAAACTCTTCAAACCTCGAGAATTTTACCTGCTTTCTAAAAAATATAAAAAAAATACAAAAAGAATTATCCCTCACCTTTAGACCTAATTCGTCATACACTTCGGCTATACTACACTACAACGGTTATGTAAAATTCTTATGATCAATCCCCTATGTCTTGCCTATACTACACAACAACGGTTAGGTATACTTCCTAGGAGGATTGTAAAACTTAGTGGTTTTGAAAAATTCCTCATCAAGGTTTTGGCGCCGCTGCTGGGGAATAGTTTAGGTTTCAATTTCTGTTTCGTTTGTGTCTACTCACTAGATTCCTATCAAGTGAGATTTTTCTTTTTATTTTTATTAGCTTTATCATATTCTATATTTTTCTTTGTTCCTTTAGTTCGTAACTCTTATCATTTGCCATCATGGGGGATGATAATATCTTTGACCATGAACCACTAAACTAAGAACAACCACACCAAGCACAACTAAATCGAGCACAACCAAATAGCCACGACCTAACAAACCCACCTCGAGCTCGTACTTTAGGTGAGTACTCCAAACCAAGCCACCAAGGCTATCGAAACACCATTGTGCTTCCACAACAAGCAATTGTGTCTCCCTTGCGATCCAACATCATCCAGTTGGTGCAAAACGAATGTGCATTCCATAGACTTCGTTCTGAAGATCCAAACCAACATCTCAAGGATTTTCTTAAAAAAATATTGACTCTATTGACCTTGATGTTGGCACTCAGGAGAAGACACGCTTGCATCTCTTCCAATTCTCTCTACATGATCAAGCTAGCACTTGGCTTGAGCATTTACCAGCAGGATCCATCTCGACTTAGGATGATCTTACTTCTCATTTCCTTGCAAAACTTTTCTCACCGGGAGAACTACTAATTTAAGGAATGACATTTTGATGTTCCTACAACATCAAGGTAAAACTCTTTACGAAGCATGAACTCGTTTCAAGGACTTACTCCAAAAAAGTCCTTCATTATGGCATTGATCTTTGACTACAAGTCCAAATTTTCTATGATCATGTCAACCACTCCACAAGGAAAACCATTGACCATGCGGCCGATGGTAAGCTTCGTGATAAGAATGCGGAAGAATCGTAGGGTATTATAGAGGATCTCGCCCTGTATGACAACGAATGTTGGAATAACCCTCGCGAGTTGAGCAAAACCATCAAGGAAATATCCTTGCCTTCTAATTCCTCAATCATTCCTGATCATATGATCATTGAACTTGAAGATCAGGTTAAATTCTTGATGAGTTCCTACGAAGCTCCTAAACCTTCACATCAAGTGAACAACACTTCATGTGAATTATGTAGTGGTCCCCATGACACTCGTGATTGCATGGAACTCCCCGAACAAGCTTTTAAGGATTATGCATCCTTACGTACCGCAGAGCGGGAGAGAAGTGGTTCACTTTCAACCTGACCAAAACAATTTAGGTGATTCATACAACCCTTCTTGGAAAAAGCACCCAAACTTTAGGTGGAAACAAAATCAAAACTTGTCTCAAAACAATTTTTCAAACCCACCTAATTGCTTTCATCCAAACGGTTCGTCCTCGAATTGTCCCTTTAATAATCCTTCCATTTCCAACAATTCAAATAATCTTGAAGGATTAGTATCTAATTTTATGTCATCTCAAGAAGCTCGTTTATCTAAGTTTGAAGGCGATTTCAAACAAAAACAAACCGAGATAACAATTAAAATTGATAACTTGTTGAAGGCTCTCAACAATCACGTGGTGACCCCTTCGAATAAATCTACCAAAACACGAGTGTGGGTAGTGAAATCTGGATCCCTCATCATCAAAACATGTTCACTTTTTCAACACTGCCACTTTACTACCACTGCAAAGGAATAACAAGGAAGAAGAAAGTGAGACCTTGACCGGAGAAACAAGTGGCACTAAGGAGGAAACTAAGGATGATAAAAGCGAAAATGAAGAAGAAATAGGAGTTGATTACTTTGACAAGTTTGCCACAAAGGATGAATTGGCTTACCATAGGTATTTATTCCATGATCCTCTCCCATTCATTTATAAAAGACTCCCAATAATTGTAGGAGGCGATCCTTCAAACGTTAGTGTATAGTGTAATACACGACATGTTCATGTGTGGAAGGCTTACATTGACTTTAATTCTCCCATAAACATTAGGACTAGAACTCTCTACAATTGGATTATGAAAAAGTAATAAATGCCTATAAGGAATCCTGATACTAGAAAAATAAGCAATATACAGAGAGAGTTAGGGAAATGCATGTATTTGTAGGAAATTTCACTTACATCACGGATTTCTTAATAGTAGAAGATATTAATTCGGCAATAGATCCATGTTTGTCACATGGTGTGTTAGGAAAGCCATTTGTGGAAGTTTCCAAGATGACTTATGACCCGTCACTTGGGATAGCCAAATTCATGGATGAGAATGATGAGATTGCTTATCAAATGCACCATAAGGTCAAAAAATATCGGCTAATGCCAAATTTAGAAAAAGATTTTTAATCGGTCTATTATAGGGTTAATGAGGATAAGAGAAGAGGAGTGGATTATGTAATGAAGAAAATGTTTGATTTTTACAAAGAGTGTTTAGAGTTAGGACCTGAATATAAAACCAACAATGATGATAATGAGAACGTGATAGAGGATGGAATAATGTAATAGGTCATGACTTTGAGTCTAGCTAGAAGGCTCATAAATAAAGAAAAGCATTTCTTGAGAGGCAACCCATGTTTTTCAATAGTGTGATTTTATGTTATTTGTTTGTTTGAGTCATATACGTTTTATCATAATTGTTTAATTTTCATGTTTCAAATAATTTGTGAAAATACTTTATTTTGTTTTTAACATCGTCTTGATTACATATAAAGGTATTTTACAAAAGATAAGTGTACGGAAGTTAATATTTGTTTAATAGAACGAAATTTGAAACATGAAGATTTACAATTATTAATGAACATATATTTTATCATATTTGTGTGTTTGTTTGAGTTAAATACTTGTATCGAGTCACAATAAATGTTTTGAAGAAGATTCCAGGTTTTAAAAGAGATTTTTTCCATAAATTTTCCAGGAAACAAAATGAAATAATTTATCAGGTCCATCCTGACGGCGTCAGGATTAACACCTGACGACGCCAAGTACTGTAGCAACAATTGTTGTGTTTTAGGTTCCACTGAGAAGAATTATACTAAGCTGGAACCACTGCTAGAGTAAATGAAACCACGGCTAGAAGAAGGAATCCACTGCTGAAGTTAAACCACGGCTAGTAGTATAGAGAAAACACAGATAATGTATTGCAACTACTGCTAGTTGATAAGTCAGTTTAATATTTTGTATTAGATAAATATGGAAAAGATATTTATCTTGTAGGTTACGTATTGTATATTGTAAAAGACTCCTTAGCCTATAAAAGGAGGTCCTAGGTTAGATTAGATATACCTGTGTTTTTTATATATATAAGGTCGATACACTTCAAGGTTGTAAAACCCTAATACTATTTAGAGTATTCGTATTAATAATAGTATTGAGGTGTTTAGTGTTATTGATGTTCTTCTTCTTAAGGTTAAATATTATATTCCGCGTAGTATTTAACAAGCTATTGTTAAGTGAGTTCCTATAAGGATCGTTTGCTCAACTGGGATCAACAAGTGGTATCAGAGCTTGTGATCTAGAAACTATGATCAAGAAGAAGTCTAGTTAACTTTAATTCAAGAAGAATAAAGATGTCTGACGAAACTCATATGGTTACTGCATCAAAGGTACCCATGCTGAAGCAGGGTGAGTATCAAGTTTGGAGAATGCGAATGAGGCAATACATTCGCATGATTGATTACAACATCTGGGATGTTGTTGAGCAGGGTGATAAGCTACCAACCATGGGTCCTGATGGAAAACCTGTTGCAATTAAGAGTGAAACTGACAAGGCCTAGAGAAAAATTAGAGATTAAAGCTCACAGTATTCTCAGTATGGGAATACCTAATGAGTATGCTTTGGATTTTGAACAGTATGAGACTGCTAAGGAGTTAATGTATGCCATTGAAACAAGGTTTGCTGGTAATGAAGCTACCAGAAAATCAAGGAAGAACATGCTCAAGCATCAGCTTGAAAACTTCACCGCACTAAGTGGAGAAAGTCTAGATGGCACCTATAACAGATTGAAAAAGCTAATCAGTCATCTAAAATTGGTGGACTACAAAGTTGCTCAAGAAGATATCAATCTTAAGTTCATCAGAAGTTTGTCACCAGAATGGGCTGTGCATACTGTTGTGTGGAGGAACAAGGATGACTTTGAGAAGATGACTCTGGACAATCTCTTCAACAACTTGAAGGTTTATGAGTCTGAAAAGAACATTGCTGGTTCATCTTCATCTACTCAAAACATTGCTTTCGTTTCTACAAACCACAAAGGTTCTCAAGAAGCATCCACTGCTGCTTATGGAATTTCCACTGCTATTGCTAATAATACCACTGTTAGTGATAATGTTAGTGATGGTGCCATATGTGCTTTTCTGGCCGATTTAACAACAAGTGTCACTGTGTTAAATCAAGATTTGGATCAAATTGATCCTGATGATCTTGATGAAATCAATCTTCAGTGGCAAATGGCAATGTTAATATTGCAAGCTAGGAGATTTCTAAGGGGAACATGCATGCAAGTCAAGTATGATGGTCAAAGGAGAGATGGGTTTGACAAAAGCAAGATGGAGTGTTACAACTGCAAAAAGAAGGGACATTTTGCTAGGGAGTGTAGAGCTCCCAAGAGGGTTGGTGAAGGCTACAAAAAGACTAATAAAGAACCAGTTTCTTCTTCTACTTTGGTTGCTCAGGATGGACTTGGTGATTATGACTGGAGTGATCAAATTGAAGAAGGTCCTAATGTAGCTTTTCTTGCTAGTGAAGCTTCTAAAGAGCATAACTTTGCTCTCATGGCATATGCATCATCTTCTGGTTCAGACTCAGAGGTATCTAATGAGTCAAATAATTCTACTTGTTCATTTAAATCATGTCAAGATAATTTAGAATCTCTTAAAGCAATTAATGAGAGTATAAGAAAAGAGGTAGAAAGACTTTCATTAGATAACTTAGGATATAAAGTTGGTCTTGAGAGTGTTGAAGAGAAACTTAAATTCTGTGTTAAATGTGAGTTTGAGTATGTAGATAAGATTAACATACTAAGTGGTGAAATTGATCTTAAGGAGAGAGAAATTAAAGTGCTTAAAAAGAAACTAGAAGAAGCAGAGAGTGTAAAACAAGAAGCTCTAGTAGAAAAAGAAAAACATGTTGTTAGGGTTGCTAAAACACAATATGCTTCTGATTTAGTAAATAAGCCAATTGGACAAAAATTATTCAAAGATGGTTCTGCCCTAGGTTACAACAATATGCCACCACCTTCTCTTATGAAACATGCCCCACCAACAAAAGAACTGTCATTTAGCAGTGATTTCAGTTTCAACAAACCTGTAGGAGAGATTAGTAAGTCTGAATCACCTAAGATAGGTTTTGATAAGTCATCTGATGGTCCAATTATTGAGGATTGGGAATCTGATTCTGAGGAAGATAGGTTTGAATCAACACAGTCTGAGAAGTTTGAAAATGTTAAGTCTGTTGATTCTAAACAAGCCAACCTTATGCCTAGATTTGGAGCACCAATTTCTAGGAAAGTGGTAGATTATAATGAGGTACCTAGGGAACAGATGAAAAGATACATACATAGGGGTAATCAGAGAAACTTTAATGGCCTAATTTCAAACAGATTAGGAGATGAGTTTCAATGTGTCAAGAAGGCTTGTTTTAAATGTGGTAGTTTTGAGCATCTACAGAGAAATTGTTATAAATATCAACCACAAGTTTGGAACCATTGGAGGAGGGTAAATCATCAAAACTTTTCAAAGAAAACAATCCCTCATCCTAACAAAAATATGGTTCCAAGAGCAGTGCTAATGAGGAATGGCAAAACAAAATCTATAATCACTGCTGCACCCAAATGGGTTCCAACCACTGCTAAGCAAAACGTATCCACTGTTAAGCAAACTGTTTCCACTGCTAAGCAGAATATCACCTTTGAAATAAAAGAAGTTTTAACTATTCCAAAGGTGATAACTGACACAGTGGTTGGAAACCATTTTTATTCTGTAAAGGCCTCAGCTAGCTGGCAATGGAAGCCTAAGACCAAGGTTTTACACAATGCCAGTAGTGCATCAATGGACCTAAAGAAATTTGATTATATTGATGCACATGGCAAACCCAAGTCAGTATTGGCTTGGGTCCACAAAAGGAACTAACTTGTTTAATATCATGTGAAGGGCAATCTACAAGAGGAGCTACAAGACAGATGAATTTTTGATAGTGGTTGCTCTGGTTACATGACATGGGATGGGAGCAACCTTGAGGATTTTGAAGCTTATGATGGAGGATATGTGGCGTTTGGCAATGATCAAAAGGGAGGAAAAATAGTTGGCAGAGGAACTATCAGAACAAGAAAGCTGGATTTTGAGAAGGTTTATTTGGTATAGGGATTAAAGTACAATCTATTTAGTGTTTCTCAAATGTGTGAAAAGAAAAACTGGGTACTTTTTGGGGAAACTGAGTGTGTGGTGTTGTCTCCTGATTTCAAAATGCCTGATGAGAAATATGTGCAGTTAAGAGTACCTAGGAAAGAAAACATATATTACTTTAACATGAAAGATGTTGTTGGGAATTCTACTAAGTATGAATTATGCTGATATTACTGCTGAAGATTCTGGTGAAGAGTTGTGGAATCTGCTGAAGACTTAATTCTGCTGAAGTAATGAAACCGTGTAGATGGTTTCTGCGGAGATAGATATTCCGCGTATTCTATAGTTAGTTAGGATATGCATGAGCTTTATTAGGAAGTGATAATGTATATCTTATTTAGTTTTATGTTTATACGTTTCTTGGGAAACGGGTTAGGGTTCCTTGTGTATAAAAGGAACACAATAGTATGAGTTATGGACGAGTTTAAAAACAAAGTTTTAGTTTTATTAAAAGATCCATCGAGGATCAAAATGTTCTTAGTTATTTATGTTTGTTCTTGTGTTTAATTTCCGCTTAAATACAAGTTATAGAGACTGTCTTATAGTGTGTTTGTGATTACATAAGTATTACTATCGATCTAAAAGTGCTCTAAGATCTATCAAGGTCTATAGGTTCAACAAGTGGTATCAGAGACAAAGGGATCAAACAACAACAATTCATGTTCAATCACCATGAAGGAAGCCATGCCAATTAAGAAGAAAGGATTTAGAAACGGTTACAACACTAAGACGGTGGTTAACCAAGAAGAAAAGAGACAACAGTCTCAAGAGAAAGAAAGAAAAGAAAAAAAGACTTGTTGGTTTGCCCGGTTATAAGAGATTTATAACAAAAGGAAGAATTTAGATAGCCAAGATCTCGGTTCAATAAAGAACCTATGAGAGTAGTATCAACCGAGAGGGTTGATGAAGGCAAGTTTTATGCCAAAACCGAAGACCCACACTGGTTGGGAAAGGAGAAGAAAGGTTGTCAGTTGCGAGATGCAAAGAAAAGGTTATTAAAACCTTTGCCCAACAAACCAAAAGTCATATAGATTCAAGTGGTGATGGCGGCACTAACCCTGCTGGAATTTGGTTCAATTAGAAGACGAAAGTCATCAACACCAAGGATCAAGAGCAAGAAAGCATCAAGAACAAGAAGATTGAAGAAGGAACAATTTGGCATTAGACATTAGGAGGGAGATTTGCCAGACCCTGATTCTTCATCTACTGACTTTGTCTCTTGTTGTGACAGTGACAAGTCCTCTGACCAAGAGTCTACTTCTGCTACCAGGTGTGATTCAAATGACAAGTTAGACCTTCCCAAGACCTTGCCCAAGCCTACACCCAAGAATGCTTACAAGCCTATTAGAGTTGTTGTTGAGGAATCAACTTCCAAGACAGTTTCCTCTGAAGACTTGTCTTTTAATTCTTTGCACAATAATGCTTTTAAGTCGGTTAAAAACAATTCTGTTAATGTTTGTGGTTTGAATGCGTTTGCATGTAATAGAACATCTTTCACTTTGAATAAATCTTCTAAAAAGAAGACATGTTTTGTTTGTGGAAGTAAATTTCATTTGATTAAGGATTGTATTTTTCATGAGCAAAGAATGGGTGCATGTGCTGGTCAAAAGAAACCTAGACCAATGTGGACAAATATTAATGATATACCATCTTTTATTCCACAAGCAAATAATAATAAACCTTCTCCTTGGAGAAGATCTGTTGCTAGACCTTATGTGAAACCAACAAGTTCATATTTTCAAAATGGTTATTGGCCTGGATGTGTTGACTCAATGTATGATGGGAAGGGAAATTGGGGTACTGCTGTGAAGCCCTCAGCAGGTTGTTCTAGGACTAAAAAGGGACCTAATTTTCAACGGAGGTCCAAGAACAATAGTGGATCTTTTTCATCTACATGGCCTAAATCTTGTGATCCACAAGGCAGGCTCAAGTAAGTAATGACTTGAGTCTCCATAGTGTACTAATATTTTGTATATACTTTTTTGTTGTTTTTGTAGGATCATCCTCTTAAGCATAAGGAAGTTGGCATTGTTGATAGTGGTTGTTCCAGAAGCATGTCAGGAAACAGAGAAATGATGCATAATTTCGTACCCATTGAAGGAGGAGGCAATGTGACTTTTGGTGGAAGTGATGGTAGAATCACTGGGAAAGGCACCATCAAAACACCTCAACTGGATTTTGAGAATGTGTACTATGTAAAGGAACTGCAACACTTCAACCTGTTCTCAGTCTCACAAATTTGTAACGCCAAGAACAAAGTATTATTCTCTGAGGATGAATGTCTTGTGCTATCTAAAGACTTCAAACTACCAGAAGATACATCAATTCTGCTGAGAGTTCCTAGAAATCACAATCTATACACATTCAACTTGAATGATGTTCAACCAGAAGGTGACCTAACTTGTTTGGTGGCTAAAGCATCCCTGGATGAGTCTACAAAATGGCATAGAAGGATGGCTCATGTGAACTTCAAGACCATCAACAAACTTTCTAAACTTGGTCTAGTTGAAGGACTTCCTTCCAAAGTTTTCACCAATGAACATAACTGTATTGCCTGCAACAAAGGAAAGCAACACAGAGCCTCATACAAAGCCATTACAGCTGTGAGCACTATTTCAGAACCTCTTCAGTTACTGCATATGGATCTCTTTGGTCCAACCTAAGTCAGGAGTATTGGTCACAAGTATTTCTGTCTGGTAATCACTGATGACTATAGCAGATTTTGTTGGGTATTCTTTTTGAGGACTAAAGATGAAACATCTCAAGTTTTAAAAGAGTTCATTACCCTTGTTGAAAACCAGTTGAACAAAAAGGTTAAAGGAATTCGGTGTGATAATGGGACAGAGTTTAAAAATGTTGTATTAATAGAACTCTCTAAGTCTAAAGGGATAAAAAGGGACTATAGCACTCCAAGAACCCCAAAACAAAATGGGGTAGCTGAAAGAAAGAATAGGACCTTAATAGAGGCAGCAAGATCCATGCTTGTAGACTCTAAATTACCCACTATGTTCTGGACTGAAGCAGTTAGCACGGCTTGCTATGTACTCAACATGGTATCCTTTACTCGACCTCATTTCAAGACACCTTATGAACTTCTCACTGGGAAAGTTCCTGCTATACATTACCTCAAACCGTTTGGATGTCAAGTGACCATTCTGAACATCAGTGATCCATTGGGGAAATTTAATGAGAAAGCTGATGAGGGGTATATTGTGGGTTATTCAGCTCATAGTAAGGCTTACAGGGTATATAATTTGCATGCTAGAAATATTGAGGAGACACTTAACCTGAGATATCTAGAAGATAAGCCCAATGTTCAAGGTTAGGGTCATGTTTGGTCCTTTGAGTTGGACTACTTAACTGATTACTTGGGTTATACTAGACATGTTGCTAACCAATCTGCAGGTACACAAGAGTCTTCCATTAACCAAGTAGACACCTTGGATGTTGACTCAGAGAGTGAGTCTGACCATGATGAACAACCAATTCTTGTACCTTCCTTCTCCCCTACCCATTTTGAAGGTGATCATTCTAAAGTGATTTCTGATAAGGATGAAGATGAGTCACACTATGCAGAGGACCTTGCTAGACTCCAGAAGCAAGAGCATGCAGCCAATCTTGAAGCTGAGAGGCTTGGTGGGGAGTTTGCAAAAGAATCATTCAGTGGAAACTTTGTTTCTCCTAACAGTTCTCCTACTGACATCACCAAATCTGCTGACAGCCTTGCTGCATCTACTCCAACTCCAACTAGTGTGTCCACAGACTTTGAAGAACCATATACACGATTTCCAAGTCCTTCAGATCTTGGTAATCATCAATCCAAAGATGGAATCTTCACCTCACCTTCATATGACAGTGACTTTGAACCAACCATGAACAATCTTGACACCACAATTGATATCAACCCCTCTGCTACAAAAAGGATCAACAGTGCTCATCCTCAATCAAATATTATTGGTGATCCTAAAGCACCTGTTCGAACTAGAGGTTTTGTGTCAAGTTCCAAGTATGGTCAAGTTACTTTTCTTTCATATGTCTCCAATCAGCAAAGGGACAATCACATAGATTTTAAGCATTGTCTGTTTGCATGCTTCCTTTCTCAAGTGGAACCAACCAGTGTTACCCAAGCTCTTGAAGATTCAAGTTGGCTTGAAGTAATGCAAGATGAGATGCAACAATTCAAGAATCAGCAAGTTTGGATTTCGGTACCACTACCTGATGGAAAGTTTGCAATTGGGACAAAATGGATCTTGAAGAATAAAAGAGATGCAAGGGGTATAGTGGTTAAAAACAAAGAAATATTAGTGGCTCAGGGGTTCAGGCAAGAGGAAGGAATCGATTATGATAAAGTTTTTGCACCTGTAGCTAGAGTTGAGGCCATTAGAATATTCTTGGCCTATGCATCCTATATGGGGTTCATGATTTATCAAATGGATGTGAAAGGTGCTTTTCTGTATGGTGAGATAGAAGAAGAGGTATATGTCACACAACCCAAAGGCTTTGAAGACCCAGATCATCCACAGCATGTTTACAAGGTTGTGAAAGCTCTCTATGGACTTCATCAGGCACCAAGAGCATGGTATGCTAGGCTATCTGCATTTCTGCTGAAGCATGGTTACAGAAGAGGTGCCATTGACAAAACACTTTTCCTAAAGAAAAATAACAGAGACATCATTCTTGTGCAAGTTTATGTGGATGACATTATCTTTGGCTCCACTAAAGAAGCTTGGTACAGGGAGTTGGAGGAGTTAATGAAGGGAGAGTTTCAGATGAGTGCTATGGGGGAGCTTACTTTCTTTTTGGGGTTACAAGTTCAGCAGAAACCTGATGGTAATTTTATCAGTCAGGATAAATATGTGAGATACATCTTGACGAAGTTTGGTATGGAAAATGTCAGAACTGCCACTACACCTTATGAAACTCCAAAACCAAAGAACAATATAGATCTATGATTAGTGAAGCTCCAAAACCAAAGAAAATGTCAGAACTGCCACTACACCTTATGAAGCTGTAAATGTTCACTTATACAGATCTATGATTGGTTCCTTAATGTATTTAACATCTTCCAGGCCTGATATTACCTTTGCTGTGAGTGCTTGTTCTAGACATCAGGTCACTCCACTTACTTCCAATTTGAATGCAGTGTAGGATCGATAATATTATTCTGTTGATGATTCGGGTGGTCTTGGATGATCAAAATACATGTTTGCCATTTTAGAGAGAGAAAGTAGAGAGATGGTATTCTTGGTAGAGAGTTGGTTTAATTAAATGTAAAAGGTTAGATTGCCAAGCCACACCCCTTCCATAGATGGAAGGGGTATTTATACTTATAAACATAACGTCCTCCTGTCGGACTGTGGATCAGGCATACAGTGGGTAAAGACCCGTCCTTCCTCCACGGTGTTACACTAAACAATTCTACGCTACTGACTAACTAATTAACTACTAAATAACGTAAACAACGACAAATCTACGAGCTAACATATGCTAGACCATTATTGGGGTGACCGACACTTTAACATGGAATTTCCAATTCCTAACAATCTCCCCCTAAGAGAGGTCACCCCATGAAATACATTTTGCTTCCTAGCATTCTATCTTTGACTTCGTTCTTGAGCTCGTAGACTTGAATTCTTCATTTCTTCAATCTTTGTGCTTTAGTAGTAACTCTTCATAGTTCGCATAGATTTGTACTTTTAGTGGAGGCCTTTAACTGATCCACATCATTTATGATCTTCGAGCTTTCTTCGAGATCATCAGCCATAATAAATCTATGGATCACCCTTTTTGTGTTGCCATCATGTGAAGTTGTGACTTTCGGACCGACATGCTCACACTTTTGGATCATGACATCTTTCATCAGAGTAGCGGAAGCTTTACTGGTTCATGATATTTGCAGCAGCGTAGCAGAAGCATAGTATAGAAATATCAGAACCAGGTTATGTAGATATGCACCAATCATGATTTCTTCAATTTAGTGTGGATGCTGTGAGCATGCGGCTTTGGATTGACTCCTCAATTCTGATTAGCTGCAACCATCCAAATGTACCTGCAAACAACAGTTAGCAATAAAACACACGAAAGTATCTTTGATCACTTTCGTTGAATTGAGGTACACGGCCCACGGTTCCCCGTTGATCAGTACAAGTACTGCCTGTGATCAGGTATAATTCCGAAGAATCTCCTTGACAGGGTTTTGCAGCTGTTCTCAAACCAGAACGTCTCAAAGAAGACAACACGGAGTGAGTGAACCAGCGAATTGAGATTCACTGATTGATGAAAAATGATTTGAAAAACAATCGCGTATTTCTTAGAAGAAAGAGTTTTGCAATACGACGAAGGTTTTATGAGAAAGATCAATTTTCAATCAAAATACCTTTTTTATTTGAAAAGAGTACACATTCGATGTGCTAGAGAAAGAAGTTTGCACATCGAACGGTTTTTCCAAAAGTATTTTTTCAATCAGAGATACTTTTTGAATTTGAAAACATGAATACACATTCGATGTGCTAGAGAAAAGAAGATTTGCACATCGAACACTTTTTCTAAAAGTATTCGTCAATTCCATTCCTGGACCAAGGTTGATTCAAAATTGAATCTCCCCATCGTTTCTATCCAGTTGTCACAAGCTTGATCTTACGAGAAGATCTCACATGTCACCCACCAAGAGCTTGTTTGATGTTGGCTCTAGAAGGATTTCCATCTTCATTGTGAATATTTTTACATATCACTCAGATGTTCTGGCAATACCACAAGGATAATGCGTAGGACTCTTAATATATATAATCTTACTTTCCACATTGTGTGAAACAGCAAGTCTTTATTAATTTTGTGTCCTAACGAGATATTGTGGATGATCTCTTGGCTCTAGACTCAATTGTGCACATTTGGTTCCTATGCCGGAGACTAGGGAGAGGGTCTCCTTCTTCAATATCAACAATCTCTAAGAGAAAGTCGATAGATTATGTCGGTTCCCCGTGAGAATGAAACAAGTCCTTTTAAGAGGAACTTGAGTAGCTTGGGAAGTTTAGTGCAGTGCGTCACTGGGTCCATGACGTCTTGTCTTCAATACCAGTGTTACCTTAGTAAACACCAGTAGCATATGTATTGAACCCGGTTACTGCCCTAAGGTTGAATTATTGGAGGGCTATTTCTTTTCACCCTTTTCTCATTCATTTCTTTTTCATTATTCAACCCCTTCAGTGCTTACCGAGACTTCATTACTAGAACCTTGTTGGGTTTATTCCAGTTCTAGCTCTATCTCAGTCCGCACTCTTCCCATTTCTCACTTTTCTCCTTTTTTCATCATACCTAAGAACTCTACACAAGGGAGAGCAGCATGCACATTTGAATCAAAACGATCACCTTTTATCAAATTTCATTATTAAATCACAAATTCTCCCCCGATCAAAAATATCAAACCCTTTGAGATTTTGGATCCCAAGTGATTTAATAAGGTTTAGAAAACATGGGAGAAAATGTGCTTGATTTAAAAACTCATCTTGTTTTTTGGATAAATGCTCCCCCTCAACATGTGCATTATGTATATTGAAATCGTTTGGCACATGGAGGCAGGAGTGTCTTTGAAGGACTAAAATCAATTCCAATTAGAACAGTTTTGAGATTTAAATCATGATCTCTCACCCGATCAAAGATTTCAATCCATTTTGAGATTTGTGATCCCAAATGATTTAAATAATTTAGAAAATTTGGGGAAAGACGTGGCAAGATTCAATTTTGAAAGATGACAGATAAGGACCATTTTAAGACATTAAAGATTGTTAGTGTCAGGTATGATAGTTTTTAAGAGATCTTTTAAGTAAAACAAAACAATTTCACAATAAAACAAGAACAGAAAAAAATTTCATTTTGAAAGACCTTGATTCTAAAGAAAAAATTATACCATGACATAACATTAAATCTTTAGATCACCACTTAATTTCGTACAAACGGACCTTTTGATGAAATATCGTTTGAAAATATTTAATTTGAAATCACTTAAGATTTGACAAAATAAGAGACCGGTTGATTTCAAAACTTTGAATCCGATTAATTTTTAGAACAATATTTTTCCATTTTCAAAACAATATTTTTCAAAGTTTTAGAAAAATGGTATCATCACTATTATCCCTGCACAAAGATACGTTAGGTGGATGATAAGCTTCCGTTTTTGTTGCTGTAGAGTTTGGAAGAAAAACCATCTGCTGATGCAGTGAGACTTCTTCTTACGTTGCATTTTGAATGCCAACTGAGGTCAAATTAAGCTTCGTTTCTTCAATCACTTAGAAGAAAACCATCTGCTGATGCAGTGAGACCTCTTACGTTGCATTTATGCCAACTCTCCATAGAAGTCCAATTAAGCTCCGTTTCTTCATTTGTCAACCCAAGATATAGTTACCCTTTCCTTTCGGCATCCAATCATCTTCAATTGTGGGATCCGGATCGGGAACATTCTTTTATACCAATATACCTGCATACGTTAGTGAACACACATACAAATATATGGTGGTCGACATCACCCAAACAACAATCGACTAATAAAAGTCAATGCAACATATCAATCAGATCATATAAATGTATGGGAATAATGTGTTCATCAAACTCTAATCATCTAATCCTAGCAATCATATCCTAGGCACCTAGTCCTTCAACATAGGTTAACATCATTTTTAATTAAGCATATTAGGATAATTAAGAAAGCCTGTTAGATGATGTAGATTTGAAAAACATTATCCCCCTCAATCCATGACTCATTTTATGAAAAGTTTAAAAGCGCTGAAGTCATTGATTGATTTTTTCAATTTTACAAAAACTCTGAATCTGATTGTTTTTAAAGCAACTCATTTACCACCATTTTTGAAAACACCAAATATTTTTCTGAAGAATTTTAGGCGGAAAAACATTTGTGTAGGAACAGCAGTCCTTCGACATACTTTCCTTGTTTTGTTTTTAGGATAAGTGCACGAAATATTTTGAAAATAGGTTTAGCGCAACACTTTCCTTCCTTTAAAAGAACGGGTTGCTATATGAAATAATAGCAAGCCATATTTTGAGACATGTTTTGAAAAGGAATATTTACACCTCCTGCTCGAACTTCATCTATGGTCCCGTGCCATTATTGAATGACATTTCTAAGACCGCAGATGTTATCGATACCAGAAGACATGTCAAGAGAAAACATATTTTTGGTATTTTTCAAATTTTCTGATTTTTTATGGGTTTTTGTAGATTTTATATTTTTCTATTTTCTTTTTGTTGGTTTTATATTTTTGTATTTTGATTATTTGAAAAATATATACAAAGATAGAATAGATGATATAGTTTAAGAAAGATGATGATACGAGTACCGAGATAAGGATATCGAGCAGCACGTCGTAGAAGATAGAATTCGTCATCTCTTAAACTTCCACCACCAAAGCTTCCGAGGCTCCAGAATATAAGATAGAACATGAGCCTTTGAGAGAAAGAGACTTTGGCAGCTTCCCCCCAAACAGAATATCCTTTAGCTGAGCGGATTCAAAGCTTTCTTTCAAGCTTCCAATAGCCAGGTGCACAAAGAAGCACACCATTATCATTGATCTCGATGCTCCATTTTAAGAACGATAATCGAGGATCTCCATTCGGGGTAATATCATCAACAAGAACAGCAACGTATCATCCCACTCTTTAAATTTCTTCTCATATTTCATTACCACTGAAATCTGAAGCAATCCATTCCAAAAGGTGTCAAGAGAACACTTCCCCCAAGTAGTTGAATTGATGCAGTCAGTTTCTTTGTATAATGCTCAAGAACTCTCCTGAACACACATCATGAGGGGAATGAAAACACCTTCTCATGTTCACATTTTCTTCCCGGATGATCGTGTATGAAGCTCAAGAACCCGAAGTACACCAATACCCAAGAGCTCTCCCCGAATACACAGTATGAGGGGAATGAAAACACCTCCCCTGTTCACATTTTTCTTCCCTGATGATCGTGTATGAAGCTCAAGTATCCGAAGTATACCACTACACAAGGAAGGAATAGCTGATAACATTGAAGAAGCAGGCCAAGTCACTAATTATCTCTGCGGATGTCAACTCCGGAATAAGTGATTATATCTCTGAATCACTGATTAAGCCCTCAAGTAAAAACAGCTAAGCGCCCCCAATGTACACAATTCTCTCTCCCCTGATGATAGTGATTCCATCGAAATCACCACACACTTGTGTACCTCTTTTATCTTCAGAAACTTTCTCTAACATCTCTTCCCCTACATAGTTGAAATAAACACTAAACGCCATGAGTTAAACCTTGAGTTTCTCTGCGGTAATAACATTTGTTTTCCCGGGATATCTTCAATCACTTAGAAGTATTAAGTTCATCAAGTTTACTCGCCATGAGTCAAACCTTGAGTTTCTATGCGGTAATAACATTAGTCTTCCCGGGATATCTTCAATCACTTAGAAGAATTGAGTTCTTCAAGTTTACTCGCGTTTAGATACGTGTCTCCTTCCCCCTTTCTGGAAATGATACTTCAAAATCAAAAACTCTTTGTAAGCATGTATACTTGAAATCTTTTGAGAAGAACACATGTAATCATGTGGGAATCAACTTGCTGAAGAGCAGAATGAGCAAGTCTAATTGGGGATAAAATTTGGCTTTACACTCTTCCCCAATTAGTGCTCTCCCATAAACCGACAATCTTTATGATGAATGCTTGAATTGAGAAGAAGTCTTTAGATCGTTAAATGCAACTCGTCTTTAGTCTTCTAACATGCAGCAGAAAATGTAGAACCGACTGTAGACTCGACCTTCTTCAAGATTGTCCAGTTGGGGAATAAATAGTTAACATCTTCATCACACCAAAAAGCATCACAATTAACTTACATCTTCCAAATCCCCTTAACTTAAAAATCCCTCCCAATCAAACAAGAACAGAAAGATGTTCATCAAGGAAATCAGCAATCAGCCCGCAACGAACACACGAAATGGTAACACCAAGCAAACAATCACATCAAACAAGAGTAAAAGGTTGTTCGGAATCATCATGTTGATGTGCACGTGAAGCATTAACCGGAAGCACTTTGTCGTTAAACTCATATCAGCTTGTGAAGATGTCAACCAACGGCTTTAAGAAGAAACTTCATGTGAAGATGATCCGATAAGAAGAAGCTCGGTTCTTACATGAGTTAGGAGCCGTTTGACCATATATTCTCAAATATCAATCAACGATGCAAAAAATTCACACTTCTTCTCCCCCTCAAGAATTGCATACGGAGATGCCATTCTTGATTAAACAAGTGATTATCATCCAAATGTATTCTATTCACACTTCTCCCCCGCAAAATTAGCACATGATGTCGCCATCGTCATTATAGTTGAGCAAGTGGAATAAGAAAACAATCAACAGTAGCCCGGTTCACTTGATAATTAAAAGCGCATGGAAAAAGCATGAAGCATGTTGATGAGAATGGTCATAATTGAGAAGATTTCTCTTCTTCCGAAGATAATGCGCACTGAAGCGTACACATTTCTTTTCTTTAGAGTACGAGGCTTGAACTGTTGTGTTCAAACGTCATAAACTCTCTCTTTACATCATCTCGTGGCAAAACATGTAACTGTCACCATTATCATTCAGTAGGCTCTTTGTAGTGACAACTGATGGAGATAACCCAATATGATGAATTTGACCCTAAAGTAAACTAACCTGAACTCGTGACTTAAACTTGCACATATGTAACAAAGAGCGGTGCCGATTTCCATTAGCATCTCTAAGTACTCTCTATGTACTCTATACTCTTCAACCAACCAACCATCAAGTATAAGACGTACATTACCTCTTGAAAATCCACATTTGAATGTGACACTGAGCACTACAACGTAACTCCTTAAAGTGATAGTTATTTTGTGGTGGTATGAGCCCAATTCCCCCAAGTGGTAAAAGAAAAGGTAAAAGACACCCAACAATAACTAGATTTCCAAGTCTTCGTTTTTAATAATAAGCTTGAACAAGGATCTTGAAGAATCTTCATCCATCCATCCCCGATACCTTCAGATACTAAGTACACTCGCCCGTGATATTTCACTTCAACCTCAAATAAATAATAGTGAATTAACCCCGTTGTCACATCTTCTAGATAAAAGCTCAATTCTAGCCTCCTTTGACGTTTTAAGTGAACTCTGATAATGGTTTTCATCCTGACCATGGTTAAAAGTACATAACCCCCTAAAACCATGTTATAGCCAAACTGCCATGACGAATATCCAAACACACATCCAATTTATGAAGTATACCCTTTTATCCCTTCTCTGAAGAAGAAACCGTAGCACCATCATCAGATAAGATCCCGAGATACACTTTCCCTTCTCCAAGATGGTTCCATCATTACGGGATTTTACAACTCTATGGTTTAAACCGAAAAATAGTTTCTTTCGCGGGATTTTACAAAACCAAGAATAAACTGAAAGATAGATCCGGAAGTGCACATTACTTTCACCAGGATGTTTCCATTGTCACGGGATTTTACAAGTCTATGATTTAAACCGAGAAATAGTTTCTTTCGCGGGATTTTACAAAATCAAGACAAAACCGTAAACAATGTCAGCTTGAATGTGTTATGACAACTTTGATTTTGGTGAATATCTGTTTTAGGGGAACATGCAGTGGTTCATCAACGGTTCATTATCCAACATCAATAAATACTTTGGTAAATACATCATTCACACATTCTGTCGGCTATTGTAGTGACCACTTGGAGAAGTAAACCCGATATAGCAAACTTGATCATGAAGTAGAATTCCCTAGATTTGTTACTTAAACTTGTACTTATCCTCGTGAAAAAGAAACGGTGTAGCCAATGTATAAATCCTCTTGACGTATCCTCAACTGTGTGAGACACCGAAGTGATAGTTACAATTTGGCTCAATGAAGAATCACAAAAGTAACTAAATAGCCAAGTCTTTATCACACTCTTAAAAAGCCCAAACAAGTCATCTTCGCGGAATGGTAGAAAGAAAGAAGACGAAATAAGTGAACGCGCCCGAAAAACCTCACTTCAAATCCAAATAAGAAATATCGAACCCAATTAACAACGTAGTCAACCTTGTTCCAATTACTATTCAAGCTGTGACAAAAATATTTTTCGTGAAAATGTATCGACCAAAGTATCAATCTTCATAACACAACAAATCTCATCATCACAACCCAAAACTCACAAGTCTCAAATCTCATCATCATTTATTTCTTCCATAAGTCAAATCTCGAGAAGCCCATCTAACTCAATCATGTGTGCAAACCAAACTTGGTTACTTGTAAAAATCAAGGCCCGATCAGTGAAAATAAGTCCAATCAACTAAGTCAAAGCCCATGATAATTCAAGTCCATATCAGGTTCACTCATGTACACCATTTCCTCGTACATTTATTCATATCACACATAATTCCAAATCCCACTCACATAAGCATTTTAATAACCATTTGGAAATCTCACGAGTTAAAGAAAAATGCTTCATCAAGTATTAGGCAATACAAGCCATACAGTGTCCAAGACTAAATGGCCCAATCAATTTGTCTTCAGCCCATGACCGAGTAGTGAAAAAAAAGCCCAAATAATTCAAGAAGTTCGGATGGCCCATCATAACTCACGCTGGATCAAATCAAGGAGTAACCCTAATACTTTGGGTATATAAACACCATCCCTAAACACAAGTAACCCTAATCACAAATACTCATCCCCCATCTTCCAAGACACAAACCCTAATTTATCTCTAAGAAAAATAGTCCGCCTATTTCAGTCTTTACGTACACCACTTTCCCAATAATATTCATATTAATCGAGTACATCCAGAAACATTGAATACATCTAACCATAGATCAAACCGGACCCATTACCATCTGATTAACACAACATAAAGTTTGTTAGCATCACCATCCATCGATCAATAGAAGACGCTCGCTACAGGGATGGCATGAGCTCTTTTCATTAACGCCACAGGGATGGTGTGATTGATATGATTATGCATCAGGTCCAACACAAAAAACACGGTAGGTTTTTCATCTTAACGTTGGTTAATCTTGCTTAGTTGTTTTTGTCCATGTGAGACCGAAATAACGAACAAGAAAAAGAGACTAACATACATGTTAGTTATCTGATTCTCACGTTCGAATAGCAACAAATGAATTATTCCCTTTTTGATTTGAATGAACGAATTAAAGAAAGAAACTAACACACATGTTAGATTTCTTCACTTTAAAGTTAGGATAATATCATTAGATCAATGATGGTTGTGTCTTTCGGGTATAGATCTGAAAAAGGTCATAAAAACCTACGAGAAAGAGAGACTGAGATCATTAGCAATTTCTTGTCTTGATATCTGTTATATCACATTCGTACATTGACAAGAACTGAGATGGGATTATTTATCTTTGTAATATTATGATATTAATGGACTGGTGATTCAAACAAAAACCGAATTGTTTTCATGTTTGATGCAAAAAGTTTGAACATTAAAAATGAAGCCATGCTTCAAAAGGATCAATGATGTAATTTCATTCTTTCGATTTGTCGACCTCTAGAGGTTTGAATGCAACTTGGATTGTCACGAAAGAAGATATTAACTGAGATCTTGTGAATGATAATGATAGATGAGTCTTGCACATGCTTTTCTGTTTTGAATAAGATATGATGTAGATGTGATCTTGTTTATGTTGGTTTGAGACTTTTGGATGTTGGATATGTGGTCACAAGTCTTTCATCTTCTTCTTCATTTCTGTCTTTATCATGTCAAGTTGCTAGCCAAAACTATCAAGTCGCTACCCATTCTTTTTCAAAGCAAGTCGCTCCGCCTTTTTTTTCAAAGCAAGTCGCTACGACTTGTTAAGTAACAAGTCGCTAGGTCAAAGGTTTTTTCCCAAGTCGCTAACAAGATTTGTGTCAAGTAGCCACATAACTAAGTCGCTACATCATAAAATGGGACAAGTTGCCAACACAACTCGCTACCCAAATACAATGCATCAAGACAACTTGTAAAGACAAGTCGACACAGAACTAAGTCGCTAGATAGATTGTAAGTTTTTCCGGCGAGTAATTCTGACCACATTTCCGACCATAATCATACCAGCCCAGAAAAATTGCATATGAAATGCATCAGTATTGACCCATTTAACCATGAAAAGGACAGTTTGACCACTTGATATTTTTGGTACCAAAAACAGTTAAAGAATGATACACAAGAATCTGATTGGACAAGTTTGACACAATAAAGATTTGAGACCAAGAAACCATCACGAGACTTTTTTTTTTACCAACAAGAAAGTATACATTAAAACCAGTTAAAGACCATATCAATGAAGCAGCCACAAACAAGAGCCAAAAACTTATAAAACAATTTTCGGACCAATAAAGATGATGCAAAGAACAGCCAAAAACATATCAAAATAACCACACAAATCAACACAACACAATAACCTTGGCTCTGGTACCATTTGTAGGATCGATAATATTATTGTGTTGATGATTCGGGTGGTCTTGGATGATCAAAATACATGTTGGCCATTTTAGAGAGAGAAAGTAGAGAGTTGGTGTTCTTGGTAGAGAGTTGGTTCAATAAAATGTAAAAGGTTAGATTGCCAAGCCACACCCCTTCGATGGATGGAAGGGGTATTTATACTTACAAACATAACGTCCTCCTGTCGGACTGTGGATCAGGCATACAGTGGGTAAAGATCCGTCCTTCCTCCACGGTGTTACACTAAACAATTCTACGCTACTAACTAACTAATTAACTATTAAATAACGTAAACAACGACAAATCTACGAGCTAACATATGCTAGACCATTATTGGGGTGACCGACACTTTAACATGGAATTTCCAATTCCTAACATGCAGTAAAAAAGATCTTCAAGTATCTGAAAGGCCAACCTAAATTAGGTCTTTGGTACCCAAAAGAGTCTCCTTTTGTATTGGAAGCATATAGTGACAGTGATTATGCTGGTGTGATTCTGGATAGAAGATCCACAATTGGAGGTTGCCAATTTTTGGTAGAAGATTGATTTCTTGGCAATGCAAGAAACAAACTATTGTTGCTACCTCTACTACTGAAGCAAAGCATGTTGCTGCTGCAAATTGTTGTGGTAAGGTACTATGGATCCAAAATCAGTTGTTGGATTATGGGTTTAATTTTATGAACACCACAATCTATATTGATAATCAAAGTACCATATGCATATTTAAAATACAGTTTTTCATAATAGAACTAAGCATATTGAGATCAGGCACCACTTTATAAGAGATTCATATGAAAAACATTTGATAAAGGTTGTTAAGATTCACACAGATGAGAATGTGGCAGATTTGTTGACTAAAGCTTTTGATGGACCCAGGTTTCAACACCTAGTTGTCCATATTGGGATGCTTAACCCTTGACTACAAAGTTTAAGGGGAGGCATAGGCCTGAGGGGAGGATTTTAGTTTTATATTTTGTAAACTTTGTAGATATTTGATTATCTTTTTGTTTGCTAACATTACTAACCTGCTAATGTTCTTTGAGTTTTGTTTGTTTTGGTTTGGTGTGTTTGCTACTCTGTGTTTGTTTTGCAGAATGCTTATATAAGTTGAAGTTCACAAAGGTGATTTAATTAAATGGTCAAGTAAGCTAAAAGCTTGTCTCTACTGAAAAGAAGTACTAAAGTGATCTAATTATTTCTACTGAAGTTGAAGTTCTGAAGGTTAATTGTTCATTCATTCAAGAAACAGTTTACAGCTTACAGCTTACAATCAACTTCAAATGAAAAGACAAGACCATTTCTATACAAGATCTACCAAACCTATACTAGTTCCTATCATCTATTACAAAAGCTGGTGGATATGCATGACCAGTACGACGAAGAAGTTGAAGCTGAAGATGAAAATGGAAAGGATGGATTGATGAAAACGACGATGAAGATGCTCAAGAACCTAGTTTTATATCTTTGGCTCTTGGCATGGTAGATGGATTTGTGATACGAAAAATCTTCGGTTGTTCCATCTACTCGTTCCACCATAAAGCATCACTCCATCTTCCCTTTTCCCTTTCCCGCTACCTCAGCTCTCTTGCCCTTTCCCTTGCTTCCATGGTATGAAGTACCAGTTCTTGGAGCAGGAAGTGCAATCACCACAGCACTTGGCTCTAGACGATCTAAGGAGTCATCAAAATCAATAGAAGACTCACTTGGATCCACTACACTATCATCTTCAGAAGAAGGGAGAAAGGGGGATTTCAAAGGTTGAGGTTCATCTTGATAAGGATATCGAAATAACAGACGTGAATCATCACTGGATGATGATGATGATGATGTTGATGATGGAGAAGAGGTTGGAACAATGACTTCTGGTTTGGTAGACATTGTTATTGTTGATGATTATGGAGTTTTTGGAGAAATTAGGGTTTGTGAAGATAATTGGGGGTAATTGATGTGTGTTAAGTGTGCATTGAGATTATTTTATAGTTGGATTCAAGGTTTTATGACAATTAATGCGAGTTGGGTGTCACAGTAACACTCAAGATATTTACTGAAGATACTAAGTCGCTTGAGTTGTTTCTGCTGATTGACCTTCTTCAGCAGATTGACCATTGTTTCTGCTGAAGTGTTAAGTTTGAATTTGGTTGGAGTTATAATACACGTCAGATATGGTCAACAACTGGTTCCGATATTTTTGACCATAAAGTGGGTAACTTCTTCTAATAACCCATTTCGTATATCTTCGCTCAAATTAATTGATTCCCTCTTCGCTCGATTTAAACACACTTTCAGTTGCGTGAATCATAACTCATTCTCACAATTTCTCTCATGGCGCTTCAATTTAAGAAAGATCATAACAAGGTTGCTTTTCTGGGAAACGCAAAGGGTCATGAATTATATGAACCGATGGTGGAGTTCTTGAAGCGATCCAAGATTCATTATGCTTTAACGCACTCTCCAAATGTGATTTATGGATCATTGGTTGAACAATTTTGGGCTTCTGCTAGAAAACGAAGTGACACAGAGATAGAAGCTATGATTGATGGAACAGAGTATGTTGTGATTGAGGGTTTGATAAAGAGACAACTTCGTTTGGAGGATGAAGATGGGGTTTATCACTCTAATTCTGTGGAGATACTTGCTGGGCTAAGGGCTATGGGTTATCAGAATACTAGAACCGATATGTGGAACAAAAACAAGCTTTGTCCCATGTGGAGATTTTTGGTACACACTTTACTTCAGTGCATTAGTAATAAGTCAGGTGGATGGGACCAATTTTCTACTCAATTGGGTTGCGGGATTGTATGTCTTTCACAGGGTTTAACTTATAATTTTTCTAAGTATATTTTTGATAACATGGTTGAAAATGTTCAAAAGAAAAAGCATAAGTTTCTTATGTATCCTAGGTTTTTGCAAATAGTTTTAGACATACAAACTCAAGACAAAGTATTTTGTCCCATTGGAGCTCTAAGATCTAAAGTGTTTGCTTCAATGAAAACTAATTATGTTGGGACACATCATCCTTTGCTAGCAGCTATGTTGCCTCAAGGCAATGAGGCTGCTGATGAGGGTAATGTTGTTGGTCCTCCACCCTTTACTAATGTTGCTGCTGATGGTAATCCATCAGTTGCCTTGGATGAGGGCCCTTCCATGACTGCTGAAGCATCACATGTTTCTCCTGATCAACCTACACCTTCACCTTTACTCACACACACACCTAGTCCTTTAAGAGAGCCACTTGATGAAAGCTCTCCTATCTTTGAGCATGACCATATTTCTCCTGAAAGGTTCAATGAAGCTCCCATTACCACTAAGCAATCTGCTGGTGGAGCTGAGGACCCTATTACTCTTATATCTGTATATGCTTTGCTCAACAGGTATGTGCAAGAGGTTGCAGATCTTAAAAAGGAGCTTGCTGAGACTAAATCTTCACTTGGTGGTGAGATTGTGGAGTTAAAGAGAAAGGTTCAGGATTTAGAGGAACAACTTGGGCAAAATAGCAAAAGGAGGCTTGTGGTTTCTTCTGATGAGGAACAAGAGGATACTCATTTGGATTCACTTGACATCTTAGCTGATGTGGCTCAAAAGACTCATGCTTCCTCTCTAATTGCTGCTGCATCCTCAAAGAAAAAGGAACCTATTATGTTTTCTAGAAGAAGGAGAAGACAATATTTGAGCAAGGATTCCACTGAATCATTAAAATTGCAAAGTGTGGACAATGTGGCAACCACCAATGAGAATGTTGATGCTCCAATGATGGATGTTGCTTCTGAGCTTGGTCAATCTTCATCTGTGCAAGTACAACCTACTTCTCCACCTAAAGCAGCTCATGATGAAGTGTTTGTTGCTGGAAGGAGTCTTAATTTGAATCCTAATGCTAATGTTACTTCTGAAGACACTCCTCAACATCTTTCTGCTAATGCTTCCATGGATGTTTCTTCTGATGTTCCTATTATTGATACTTCACATGATGATTCTGTTCTTGAGAATGCTGATAAAGAAAAAGGGGATATGCTTGATGAGGAGCTTGGTCCAAATCTTGTGAGTGAACAGGAAATGCAAGAACAAGCAAGACTGCTAGCTCAGTATGCAGATATGAAGAAGAGTCATGCATTGGCTCAAAAGCTTGAAGCTCAGTTTACTACCAATTTGCCTCCTGAGAGACAAAGAGAAATCGATGAACTATCCACTAAGTTTACTGATGAGCAATGGGATGCTTATACTCATCAAGCTGCCTCAAATCCTAATCTTGCACAAAGTATCTTAGGTGCTGCTTTTGATAGTGACAACTTTGCTGAACAAATGGTGGCTCTTGGGGAACAAAAAAAGCTAGCTGCAACTGCAAAGAGAAAAGCCATTGCTGCTCAGAAAAGTCAAGCTAAGAGAGAGAGACCACAAACTGCAACTCAGAAGAAACTGTATATGAGGAATGTGGTGTATAATCAAAGCACTTCTCTTTATCAATCTGGTTTGACAAAGAAGCATGTCTGGGCTTTATCTAATACTGAATTGACTCGCAAGTATACTAGAATTATAAAGCAGATTACACCATCTTCTAAAAGGATTGCTGGTAGTGCAGATGCTCCAAAGGCCAAGAGAACCAAGATAGTGGAGATTGTGGATTCTTTTGATGATGTTACACAATTGAACTCTCATACTGTTTCTGCGGAGGCATCTACTGAAGAAAAAAATGCTGCTGAAAGCGTTCCCTCTGATGAACCTCTTGTTGTTTCTTCTGGAGCATTACCTCGTGTGGCTAATCCATCTCTGGATTCAAAGGCCTTGCTCCTATTCCAAATGTGGCACCTGTTGATAAAGAAGGAGAAGCTATGGTTAGGAAAGCTGAACAAGCAGCAGCTAAAGCTAAGAGGGCTAGAGAGATGCTTGATAAAATGTATGTATTGCGTGGTGCTGTTCCAGTTTCTTCTACTTCTACTTCTTCCATTCCTACTGAAGATGTCCTTGGTGCTTCTGAGAAGGTACCATCTTCTATCTCTATGGAGATTTATATACCAGGTAGGAGGAAGAAAAGGATGTCTAAAAGAAGGCACATTGCTCTAAGGAGATATGTGAGATCAGCTAGGGTTCATAAGTCTAGGGTTCCTAAGTCTAACAAGGGTAGTTCTTTGGATCTGAAGGCTGCTAATTCAACTTTCATTAAAAAAGGATCTGCTGATGCTTTTCTTGAAGGGTCTCATGGTGTGTTGACTGCTTGGAATTTGACTGATGGACAGCTTAACACCATCTTTAGGCTGGATAACTCTTCTATGCAGTTTAACTTTTTGAAGGACATACTCCATATGGTTGATAGGAAAGATTTGACTACTCTTCATGGTCTTGTCACTAAAAATTATGCTACTTATTCAGTACAGGGTTCTGGTTTATACTTGTTGGGTGATCTTCAAGTTCTATTTGACTCTCAATCTCCAAATGGTAAAGGGTATTCTATTTGGAAGAATTCACATAAGTGGAAGGTTGAGACTTGGAGATTTTATCCTATGCCATGTGTACATGTGGTGGAGACAAAGTGTGGGATGACTGTGTGTATGCTCTCTGATAAGCTTTATCCTTTGTCTGTGTCATTGATTGATGGAAAGATTGCTTAGAAAGAAGTTGGAAGTTCCTCCAGATCCAGTTGGGAATGATATGTTACATGCTGAACAATTGATTGGATTGATTAAGACTCAGCTTCTGCAACACCTAGCATCATCTTGATTATGGTATCATGTATTATTTGTAATATTTGTTTTATTTGATTCTTTGTTTTATTTTTAGTTAAAAAAAAAAAAAAAAAAAAAAAAAAAACTATGTATATTCTTTGTTTATCTAACTTTTCTTGCAGGTTTGTTGTACATTGTTGTTGATTATCGACTCACCAGCTGTGCCATGTGTACATCAAAGAGTTGGCTAGTCCAAAGGGTACATCTTTGGTAAAGACACATCAAATCTGTTGATAGCCGTAATGATTTGCTCAAAATCATAGGGTATGCAACTCACCCATGCTTAATTGCTGAGGGTTGTATGGTCCTCAATTCACCATGGTTTATTCCTTTTTGGAATCCAATAATTGGCTAGCCCACAAGTATATGGCTTGTGGTAAAGGCAGTGGAATACCATATTGGGATCTCAATTCACCAAAGGTGATTCTTTCCCCTAAGAATTGACTAGTCCTGAGCAAACGGCTACAGGTAAAGACATCTCAAATCCGTTAATGGTTGCTGATTTGCTAATAAATCAAATGGTTATCAGTGTACCATAGTTTTCGAACTTAAACATATGGCTACTCCAGTAGTAATGGCTATTGGTAAAGAGACATCAAATCCATTATTTTCAATGATTCACCTCTCACAGGAGTTAACACACCTAGATGTGATGAGAATAGTATGAAACAAATATGTTTTGATGTACATTTTGTCATTTGTTGCTGCAAAGATTTGGATTTCAAAGTTTTATCATCATAGAGATGTACTTGTTTTGGTTCTTTGTTGCTGATGTTCGACTACAATCCTCTTATATTGTTGTGTTAAAGATCTATCAAGAAACTGGAACTTAACCTAGTCAAATTCCAGTTTAGGGGAGGATTGTTGGGAATTCTACTAAGTATGAATTATGTTGAGATTACTGCTGAAGATTCTAGTGAAGAGTTGTGGAATCTGCTGAAGACATAATTCTGCTGAAGTAATGAAACCGTGTAGATAGTTTCTGCGGAGATAGATATTCCGCGTATTCTATAGTTAGTTAGGATATGCATGAGCTTTATTAGGAAGTGATAATGTATATCTAATTTAGTTTTATGTTTATACGTTTCTTGGGAAACGTGTTAGGGTTCCTTGTGTATAAAAGGAACACAATAGTATGAGTTATGGACGAGTTGAAAAACAAAGTTTTAGTATTATTAAAAGATCCATAGAGGATCAAAGTGTTCTTAGTTATTTGTGTTTGTTCTTGTGTTTAATTTCCGCTTAAATACAAGTTATAGAGACTGTCTTATAGTGTGTTTGTGATTACATAAGCATTACTATCGATCTAAGAGTGCTCTAAGATCTATCAAGGTCTATAGGTTCAACAGATGTAATTCCTAATAGGTCCTTAACTTGTTTGTTTGCTAAGGCATCAATTGATGAGTTAAAATTGTGGCATAGAAGGCTAGGTCACCTTAATTTCAAAACAATCAATAAAATGGTAAAGGGCAACTTAGTGAGAGGGTTACCTTCTAAGGTTTTTGAGTGTAAAGAACTTTGTGTGTCTTGTCAGAAAGGAAAACAACATAGAGCCTCTTGTAAGACCAAGACTGTAAACACCATTACACAACCACTGTTTATGCTTCATATGGACTTATTTGGCCCTACCTTTGTTAAAAGTTTGAACCATAAGAAGTATTGCCTAGTTATTACTGATGATTATAGTAGATTTTCTTGGGTATACTTTTTAGCTGGTAAGAGTGAAACTAGTGAGATCCTCAAGAGTTTCATTACTAAGATAAAAAATCAAGTAAACCATAAGGTCAAAGTAATCAGATGTGATAATGGAACTAAGTTTAAAAATGATGTGATGAATCTGTTCTGTGTGGCTAAGGGTATATAAAGACAGTTTAGTGTTGCTAGGACACCACAACAGAATGGTATAGCTGAAAGGAAAAATAGAACACTAATTGAGGCTGCTAGAACAATGTTGTCAGAATCAAAGTTACTAACTACCTTTTGGGCTGAATCTGTAGAAACTGCATGTTATGTGCAGAATAGAAGCAAGGTAGTGAAGCCTCATAACAAGACCCCCTATGAACTATTACATGATAGGAAGCCTATGATAGCATTCCTAAAACCTTTTGGGTGTCCTGTTACTATCTTGAATACCATAGACTACCTAGGCAAGTTTCAAGAAAAAGCAGATGATGGATACTTTCTTGGCTATTCTTCCAATAGCAAGGCCTTTAGAGTATACAATAGGAGGACTAGGATTGTAGAAGAAAACTTACATGTTAATTTTAGTGAAGAGACTCCTAGTGTTGAGATAAAAGGACCTGACTGGCTGTTTAATATTGATATGCTAACCAAATCTATGAATTATGAGCCTATCATTGCAGGTACATCCACTAATGTTGATGCAGGTACTCAAGAGGGTTCTAATAGAGAAACACATTCTAAGGAAGCTGATTCTCCAAAGGAGTTCTATTTGATTGAGAAGTGGAAAGCTGGTCCAGTCTCTCCCATCATTGAAAAGAAGAGTCCCAACGATGATGATGATTTGGATTCTGGAAGCAAGGGTGATCATCATCAAGATAAGGAAGAGTTGTTAAAAGATAACTCGGCGTTGGTAGAAGAAATTGAAAGAAAGAAGAAAAATTCTGAAAGCACTGCTAAGCATAATGAAAGCACTGCTAAGCCAAGTTCTACCACTACTAGTACAAGTGCAACCTCGGCTGCAGATACTGATAGCAGTACTTTCTTTAGACCCACTACTAAGCCACTATTTGCTGAAGATGAGTATCCAACTGATCCTGACATGCCTGATTTAGAAGAAAGGGATACTGATACGCTTACATAGCGCGTTCGGGGTCAAAGGAACTTTCTTTTTGTCGAGCAAGTTTTTCAACACCCTAAGCAGTGAACCTAATCGTTGTAGTGTAGTATTAGGGTAAGCCACGGGTATTGATATCGTTCTAGGGGAATAGGAATGCTAAGGTTGGGGTTGAGGAAGATTATTTTTGATCTTTTTTATATTTTTTAGGAAATGGAAAGATACAAATCTCGGGGTTTGGATTTGGGGGTTGGTATTTCTACCGATTACTCTACTTATCTAATTATCTAATTAACTAAGCTAGGGGTAGTCTATGTCTATTGTTGTGTGTTCGTATGATGATTAAGTATGTGCTTATTTACGTTTTATTACTCCCTAGTTATTCCTATTGATGGTTGAATTGCCACGTCCTTATTCTTAACGCGTTGTGTTTCTAAGGTCGTAGGGTATGCGTTTATCCCTAACTCTTTGAAGCTACCAAAGGTTAATGACTACAAAATTGCTAGGATTTATAAACTTAACACTAAGGTATTCTTTGGATGTTTGGCCTACAATTCCACTAGTAACTATATGCTAAGGTTCAACAAAGATTAATCAAGCATTAATAGCACAACGAATGACCTATCGCAATGCTAGGTCAATCACAATTAAGATAAGAGACAACCAATCAATATTCAATAACTAACTTTCATATTACCTAAGCAAACACACAAATAAATTAGCCGGACATGGAGAACATGCAAGCATACACACAATCAATTGAAGACATAATTGAATTAATGAAGTAAAACACTTATCTTGATGTAAGATAGGGTATGGAACCCTAAAATACTGTACAATACAGCCTTGGTTTGGTTTAGGTTTTTACTCCACAAAACTACACACTAAAAACTGAAAAATTCGTATTCTATATATAATGTTACAAACTGCGACGATGTCACTCTTTAATTGTGACGCCGTCGGGTCGCCGTCATTAGGGTTTCGTCTTGGCCACGTTATCATTGTGACGACGTCACCTTATGCCCTTGACGCCGTCGCCTTCAGTCTCTGACGCCGTCTGGATCAAATCTAGGCCGTCTGAGCTGCGACGCCCTACTCTTTTAACACCTGATGCCGTCACTTGTAAATAAGCAATTTGGCTATTGAGTCGTCACAAAAATTGTTCCGATGGCGTCACAAGTAGAACCTGACGCCGTCCCCTTTCAATTCAGCAGCTTGAGTGTCACGATTCTTAAATTTGGCCATTTTCTTTGTATATTCGCGCCTTTTCGTCTGAATAAGTGTCATTCTAGCAATTTGCCTTCAAGAGACCTAAAAAGTGAAAAGGAACGAAATTAAGTAGTAACGGATAGAAAAGTGATCAATTAAGGGCTTAAATGACCCCTCAAAAAGGTACCTTTTAAATCCTTATCAAATATCCCTACACTTGGTATTTGCTTGTCCTCAAGCAAATATGCTTTTAGCCAATTGATTTATAAATTAGGGGTCATGAAGCATTAGTTTAGAACGATCCATAACACATATAAGCCCCACAAAATTCATAACAAGCACGGAAATTACATACTAGCTCCTCACATGGGGTGTTTGGATACTCACATCTCTTGGGTGTATATGAAATATAACAAGATGGAAATGGAAGATAAACACTCATTAATCGGTCCTAGTACATAGATTACCATAGGCTTGAGACTAGATCAAACATCCATCGCTTTGGCGTAAGCACCTAGGAAAGACTATCCAAGAGGTCTTTTAAAGGGTTGTAATGTTAGGCTTACGGTACCGAAACAAAGGGTTTGGTGGGATAGGTGATTTATTGGTGGCAATTCAAAAATCTTTATGTTACAAGCATGCGAAGAATGGCGTTGCTAAGCCAAGACTCGACACTCAAAACTCTAGATAACTGAAACAAACAAACATAAATTTAAGATAGATGTAGGATGGTAGCCCGTATGTTTTTTTTTCATTTTTTTTTCATACACTTTTACTCTACCATCCTCTACGATAACTTCAAAATAATAGGGATTTATAGGCACATCCCTACACTTGAGTTTTTATTACTCCAACACTAATTTGACCCGAATTGAAAAGATCAAAACACTTGGAGTACATTATTATGCAAATAAAGGGAATTTGAATTTAACGTTCCCTTCCCGTCATTTCATAAAATTTAACTTTTCCCATGAGTCCCAATCGTCCCAAAACTGTGTACAAAGGATATGACTCGACTTAGCAACTTATGCAAGCAACTAGATGATTGAACTAAGGGTATAGTGTGATAACAATAATGCACTAAAAGTGATTGCATACAAGGTATGCTAAGGCGATTTGGGTGTACATTTGGGGGTGGATTATAAACAATGCTCTTCATTGATATTCTGGAAAACCGAAACATCACGAGAACCGCGAAAAGGATAGGCTCTGAGGGGTTAACTAGGGATATCGTGTACTAAAGATGAGTACAACGCAAAGGTGTGGGGGAATTACTTAACCGATGTGGAAGAAGTAATTATATTACGGGTATCAAACAAGGGTTATCCTAATGCCTCTTATCATTTAGTTATTCCTAACTACACAAGTGTAGTCTTACTAGCGATCTCAGAATTCATCACAAAACAAGTTCTAGAATCTATTATACTACCGGTTCACACTATAAGTATTAAAGATGAATGCTTTAATTCCTACAAATCTAAGGGCGATCCTCACATTTTGGGTGAAATTTAAGTGGTAAAGGGTTTTTGTGCTAGTCATATAATTTCCTATCCATGAGACGCTTTACTAAGACTAATGGCCCACTCCTATATGTCATGAAAATTTTTAAATTTGGTGCCAAAATTACCCTAACCGATATCTCTCATGGTTTATTACACAAATGAAATTGGACAAAGAAAATATTCAAGGATAAGCATAGTTTCAAAGTTCCCGTTTTATTTTCCCTCCCTACACTTAAACTGAAAATTGTCCCCAATGTTCCCTGAAAGTATCAAAGTTATGATAATGAAAGGTAAAAAACGAAAGAAACTAGTACTCCTCTGATTAGCTCGGTAGGATCCGTGTGAAATGGTGGTTACATCTTTCTTCAAGAAGAATGTTTGCGTGAAAAGCTCCTTCTCATCTTATGTATCTTCTTCTTGATAAATTAAACCTGCACACTTGAAGAAAACAAACGAAACCTTTGCGTAAAATCGGCGGTAATAATATATATATATATATATATATATATATATATATATATATATATATATATATATATATATATATATATATATATATATATCACTCTACTAAACTAGGATATAATGCTTGTGGAATGGATGTTTACAGATTTTCTGGAAAATTAAGACCTGGAAAATTCTAAAAATTTATAAGTAGCTCAGAAAACGAGAAAAAGTAATAAGATGTTTCTGCTCCTCCTGACACCGTCAGGTTATCCTGACAGAAACTGGTCTGCGATTTTCTGGAGAAATTCTGGAAAATTTATATCTTTAGAATCTGGAAAAATTCTTGCAAAACATCCATTATGACTCGATACAAGCATTTGACTCTAACAAACACACATGTATATCTTTTCAATAATCGTAATTCTCATGTTCACGTTCTTTTAAAAACGTGTGTAATCTTCCCTACACTTATCCCTTTTGTAAAATACCTTTATATGTAATTAAGACGAGGTTAAAGACAAAATAAAGCATTTTTACAAATTCAAACATGAGAATAAACAATCAATAAAAGATATATGACACGCAACAAGCAAACAATTAAGCATGGGTTGCCTCCCAAGAAGCGCTTGTTTTGTTCGAGTCACGAGCTTGACTCTACCCTTATTTAACTGATAAAGGGAAGTTTTTTCTACACTTAAGCTTAAGTGCGGGTGATAGTAGCGATACATACCCTTAAGGTGTAAATTTGCTACGTGAGGAGAGGGTGATGGGTGATTTATATGCTCAAAGGGGTGTGCTCCATTTATTCTAACCTTACCTAATTTTATGGGTGTAGCGGGTGAATCAAATCTCTCTCCTAAAAATGGATCATCTTCTATCAACTTCAAAAGATTCTTAGTTAAGGATCCATATTGACCTAATAAACCCGGTTTAAACCCATAATGTTTCTTGTTATCAACCATGAATGGGTGATATAAGTGTGTAAGGTCATGGGTTATTCCTATATTAGCTTCCACTCTACATGGCCTAGAGTCTACCACCTTTATCAAGCAACTACCCGGACTATTTATTTTGATGGGTGGATTGGGGCCTAATTCAATTCCAACATTCACATCTAAAGACGGAAAATTGGGTAAGGTATTTGGTTGAGTCTCCGGTTCATCAAAATTAGGAACTTCCCAGGACTAAGAAAGAGGTCATGACAACAAGCATCTAAACCTACATTCTCTAGTGGCGTTTGGTCCAAAGGTTTTATATCAATCGGGGTTCCTATAGTATCTTCTACTCCTCCCGGGTAAGTTATAGGTGATGTGGGCTCCTCAAGTGATGGTAGGGCTTGTGGGCTTGGAGTTTCCACCTCATTCTCCATTATATCTAGATATCCTAAATGTTTCATCATGTGTTTTAGTATGATCTAACCCAAATACACTCCTAAGTATCTCAAATCCTTCTTTAGCCATTTCAAATTTTTGGTCCGATTCATAAGAATCATTCTCAAAAATTTGATCACTATGTTCTATTTGCATAAAGGATTCCTCACGCGTGTCATATGTTTTGGTGAAATCTATCCCACGCATGCAACTAGGTAGTTCAACTATAACCATCTCACAATCTTGTTCGGGTTTAGGTTTGTTCTTAAAAACTAGGTCTTTTTTATCATGATGCCTAAGGTTGGATAAATCCTCCTTATCTATTTCCTCAAGTTGTGACAACTGATGGTTTTGCTTAGGAGGCTTTTCTCAAAAAATTTCCAGAGGGTCTCACTAAAAGGAGTTGATTCTAACAATGATCGTTGAATAGAAGCCACACAAGTACAAAATTTATCAAATCCATCCAACCTTACACCCGTCTCCTTTTATATATCTCTAAGATCACTCACAAATTCATTAGAACAATAAAAAGCAATCCAATCTGCGAAATTCAATTGTTCCTCATTTGTTAATGATTCAAATGCAACTTCACTTGCCATAGTGACAAATGAAAAGGGTTTTACGAACACAAACACAAAGAAGGGGGATAGACTACAAGGAAGCAAAAAATGAGAAAAAAAGCTTACTTGATAGGAATCAAGCAAGGGAACCTAAACGAGGTGGAAATCTAACTAGCTATTCTATTCCCCGGTAGCGGCGCCAAAAACTTGATACGCTTACACAGCGCGTTCGGGGTCAAAGGAACTTCCTTTTCATCGAGCAAGTTTTTCAACACCCTAGGCAGTGAACCTAATCATTGTAGTGTAGTATTAGGGTAAGCCACGGGTATTGATATCATTCTCTAGGGGAATAGGAATGCTAGTGAGAAGTTACTACGCTAAGGTTGGGGTTGAGAAAGATTATTTTTTTATCTTTTTTATATGTGTTAGGAAATGGAAAGATACGAATCTCGGGGTTTGGATTTGGGGGTTGGTATTTCTACCGATTAGTCTACTTATCTAATTATCTAATTAACTGAGCTAGGGGTAGTTTATGTCTATTATTGTGTGTTCATATGATGATTAAGAATGTGTTTACTTAGGTTTTATTACTCCATAGTTATTCCTATTGATGGTTCAATTGTCACGTCCTTATTCTTAACGCGTTGTGTTTCTAAGGTCGTAGGGTATGCGTTTATCCCTAAATTTTTGAAGCTACCAAAGGTTAATGACTACAAAATATCTAGGATTTATAAACTTAACACTAAGGTATTCTTTGGATGTTTAGCCTACAATTACACTAGTAACTATATGTTAAGGTTCAACAAAGATTAATCAAGTATTAATAGCACAACGAATGACTAATCGCAATACTAGGTCAATATAAGATAAGAGACAACCAATCAATATTCAATAACTAACTTTCATATTACCTAAGCAAACACACAAATAAATTAGCCGGACATGGAGAACATGCAAGCATACACACAATCAATTGAAGACATAATTGAATTAATGAAGTAAAACACTTATCTTGATGTAAGATAGGGTATGGAACCCTAAAATACTGTACAAGACAGCATTGGTTCGGTTTAGGTTTTTACTCCACAAAACTACACACTGAAAACTGAAAAATTCGGATTCTATATATAGTGTTACAAACTGCGACGGCGTCACTCTTTAATTGTGACGCCTTCGGGTCGCCGTCATTAGGGTTTCATCTTGGCCACGTTATCATTGTGACGGCGTCACCTTATGCCCGTGATGCCGTTGCCTTCAGTCTCTGACGCCGTCTGGATCAAATCTAGGCCGTCTGAGCTGCGACGCCCTACTCTTTTAACACCTGATGCCGTCACTTGTAAATAAGCAATTTGGCTACTGAGTCGTCATAAAACTTGTTCCGACGACGTCACAAGTAGAACCTGACGCCGTCCCCTTTCAATTCAGCAGCTTGAGTGTCACGATTCTTAACTTTGGCCATTTTCTTCGTATATTCGCGCATTTTCATCCGAATAAGTGTCATTCCAGCAATTTGCCTTCAAGAGAGCTAAAAGGTGAAAAGGAACGAAATTAAGTAGAAACGGATACAAAAGTGATCAATTAAGGGCTAAAATGACCCCTCAAAAAGGTACATTTTAAATCCTTATCAAATACTCCAACTGATAATGAAAATCTGGATGACTATTTCAATGATGCAGATTTTACATATTTAGAAACAGTCATCACAGAGAATCCAATTCCTACTACCAGAGTTCATAAGAATCATCCCAAAGAGCAAATTCTTGGAGATCTGAATACTCCAGTTCAAACAAGAAGTAGAGCTTTGAACAATAAAACCTTTCCTGAACAAGGTTTCTTTGCCAGATCATTTCACAAAAGAAATAGTCATAAAGATCTGCAAAATTGTTTGTTTGCTTGCTTTCTGTCTCAAAAGGAGCCCTAGAGAGTTGAAGAAGCTTTTTCAGAAGAAGGATGGGTTGAATCAATGCAAGAGGAGCTATTGCAGTTTAAACTTCAAGAGGTATGGACATTGGTTGACCTTCCAAAAGGAAAAAGGGTTATAGGAACTAAATAGGTGTTCAAAAATAAAAGGGATGAAAGAGGTATAGTGGTAAGGAATAAATCAAGGTTGGTTGCTCAAGGATACACACAAACTGAAGGATTAGATTATGATGAAGTGTTTGCACCTGTTGCCATAATTGAAGCTATAAGATTGTTTTTGGCATATGCTTCATTCAAAAACTTTGTTGTGTATCAAATGGATGTTAAAAATGCCTTTCTGTATGGTACTATTGATGAAGAGGTTTATGTTTGTCAACCTCCTGGTTTTGAAGATCCTGATCATGCTGATAAAGTCTACAGGGTGAAAAAGGCTATGTATGGGTTGCATCAAGCTCCAAGGGCATGGTATGAATGCCTTTCTACTTATTTGATGGACAATGGTATCAAGAGGGGACTGATTGATAAGACTTTGTTCATAAGGAAGCTCAAGGATGATATATTGCTAGTTCAGGTTTATGTTGATGACATCATCTTTGGCTCAACCAATAAGGAGTTGTGCAAAGACTTTGAGAAACTTATGCATGACAAGTTTCAGATGAGTTCTATGGGTGAACTCACTTTCTTTTTGGGGCTACAGGTTCAACAGAGGACTCATGGTATTTTCATTAGTCAAGACAAGTATGTAACAGATGTTTTGAAGAAATTTGGGTTTCAGGATGTAAAGAGTGCTAGTATACCAATGGAGACTCAGAAACCACTGCTACCAGATGATGGAAGTCCCAAAGTTGATTTGAAGCTGTATAGATCCATGATTGGATCTTTGATGTATCTCACTGCATCTAGGCCATATATTATGTTCTCAGTATGTGTGTGTGCAAGGTTCCAAGTCACACCAAATACAACACACTTGAATGATGTGAAGAGAATTTTTAGATACCTTAAGGGTCATCCTAAATTGGGCCTTTGGTATTCTAAGGATTCAGCATTTGATTTGGTGGGCTATACAGACAGTGATTATGTTGGAGCTAGTTTGGATAGGAAGTCTACTACTGGAGGATGTCAGTTTTTGGGAAGCAGGTTAATTTCATGGCAGTCTAAAAAAGCAAACAATTGTAGCCAATTCCACCACTAAAGCTGAGTATGTAGCTGCTACTAGTTGTTGTGGTCAAGTGCTTTGGATTCAGAATCAATTGTTGGAATTTGGGTACAATTTTATGCATACTAAGATCTACATTGATAATAACAGTACAATATGCATAATTAAAAATCCTGTTTTGCATTCTAGAACTAAACATATTGAGATAAGGCATCATTTTATTAGAGATTGTAATGAGAAAAGGTTAATTCAAATGGTAAAAATCCATACTGATTTCAATGTTGCTGATCTTCTCACTAAAGCTTTTGATGTGGGGAGGTTTCAGTACCTTGTAGTTAGTATTGGAATGATAAATCTCTAAGTCTCAAATTTGTTTTGTAAAAGTTTGTAAAAATTATATACTGTTATTAGTTTGTCTTAGTATTGCTTGTTTTGTTCTATCCACTGCTTGTCCCTTTGTGTTTCCACTAACTATTTTGCAGAGAAAAGGAAATAAATCACAACCAGTATGATGCAATGGACTTAAAAGGAAAAAACATGGTTCTATTATACATCAGTTAAGAACTGCATACTGAGATGCAGTTAATACAACCATGGGAAACATACTACCAGCTAAATACATCAAAAGACTACATTCTTCAACAACCACCTAATGACACAAGTTTCACAACATTCCCCAACACCACCTAAGGTTTCTTTGCAATGCCCCACTTTGGCATCTCCTTCTGCACTCTTGGCCCTCCAATCACATGCCACACTTTAGGGCATGCAAGTCCAATCACCCTCTCTCTGATGGGTGGTGATGATGATGATGGACCCTCTGGTGGTGGAAGCAGTGCTTGCATAGGAGGAGCTGATATAGGTTCTAGTGGTGGTATGGAAGCAAGGGGAGGAACAACCAAGACTCTTGAAGAGGTCTCATCATCAGTGTCTTCATAGAGAGATACATAGCTAGGCAAAGAACTCAAATCAGAGTTGGATCCTTTCTTGATGGCATTTTGTGGCCTTGGTTGGATGGAAGATGGTCCAACAGCTGAAGGGTTTGTGCTCATGACAATGTGAGATCTTTTCTTAGATGAGTCTTCCTATTCAACCCTACCTATTTTTAGGAACTCTTCCCATACACTATCAAAGGAAGAGCTGTCTGATGAAAGATTGATGAGGTTTGAGTTGCTCATGTTGATCTTGTGATTTTTGGTGAGATGGTTTTTGCAAGTGTTTTTAGTGAGAGAATTTTGGGACTGTGAGTAATATGTGTGGTATGTGAGTAAGATGGTCTTAAATAGAGTTATTATGAACTCAGTTAGTTAAATGTGGGGAAGGTTTGAGTTGTTGAGGAATAAATGAAGTCTTTTGACTTTGGTGGACGTTTACTGACTTGGAGTTGACCATTTGACTGGGTGTTTAGTATTATTCTAACCACTGCCAGTGTGCCTTATAAATCCACTTCGAGTTCTTTTCTAACCACTGCTACCCTTAACAATGTTTCAAGTGTTTGGTTTGTGTTTGTGATGTGCAGGTATGAAGGAGCTTTTGTGTAAATTGGAGCTTTTTGGAGTTGTTGTTGTGCTTGTTTTAAAAAAATGTGAATCTTTTGTAATCCTTCATACTAATGCTTGATATCACTATTTTTGGCTTAGATTTGGTTGCTGTAGTCTTAGTCAAAAGATTGGAATGTGATTGATGTATCCACTACTAGAGCATTCTAAACCACTGCTAGTGGTTTTCAATCCACTGCCAGAGTTTTGCTGCAGATGGATACTTGAGAGGCTGTTTCGTAACTTTGGTGATAACGTATTTATTTCCTCAAATCACTGCCAGATCATTTACTTGATCTTCAAATCACTTCCAATTGGCGCTTAACACAAACCCTAACCACTCCCAATTGCTTAATTCACAATCCCACATCATATCACATCCCTAATACCAATGTCGTCGTTGTATTCCAAAACCCATAACCTAGTTGCATATTTGATCAAGAACAATCACTCAGAAGGCTTTCATGAAATGATTGATTTCCTTAACCATCGTCCTATCCACTTTGCATTAACTGTCGCACCCAAAATCTTTAAAACATATGTTCATCAATTTTGGTAGAATGCTGAGATCCAGGAGAGAGATGGGTTAGAGGTACTTAGGACTGTTGTGGATGAACATGAGATTTTGGTCAATGAGGAAGTTATTAGAGGTGTTTTGGAACTAGAGGATGTTGATGGGGTAGTTAATCTTTCTAATGATGGTATTTTTGATGGTTTAGAAAGGTTAGGATATGAAAGAAGCGGAGATAAGATTAAATTTCTTAAAGGTATGTTTTCCCATCAGTGGAAGTTTTTGATACACACTTTGTTGATGTGTGTGAGTAATAAGACCACAAGGTTTGATGATTATCCATCTAAAATTTCAACTGCAATTATTTGTCTTTCTGAAGGGAGGAAATTCAATTGCTCTAAGATGATTTTTGATGGCTTTTTGAACAATATTAGGGAGAAGGGTAAGTATTACTTGTACCCTAAGTTTGTTCAACTGATTATGGATAGTAAGATTACAGAACCTATTGATCATCATAGGAAGTATGAGGTTCATCAAATGCTTCCTAAAGTTTTTGCACACATGAGGCATCAGATTCCTAATTTCACAGTAAGAGTTATCCCATTGTTCCCTAATATGATACCTTTGCCAGATATTCCTGAGTTTGATGATGTACCTGAATCACAACCTTCCCAACCCACTGATGTTGAAACCACTGCTACCTCAGCTGAAATCACTGCTACAACAACTGTAACCACTGCTATTACACCTGAACCTACTGCTGAACCCTTAGCTTCAACTTCTGAACCCACTAGGATTTTGTGTACTAGGAGTAGGAGGAAGGGCACCAAGCTACCTCAGGCTGGTGTTAGTGGTGTAGCTGATGAGGCTGTCACAAGGAGTGGAGGTGACATGATTGGAAGGGCTTCCACTACTGACTCATGCTTAGATGCTGGTCAGGACAGTGGAATCATCAATAAGACCCAACATTTGGCAACTCCTAATGTAGAGAGTTCCTTGGAGCTTACCACAAGTGGAGGAATCCCTAGCCAATTGGCTAATTCAGGGTGCATAGATGATCAGGCTAGGTCTGATGCTATGTTTTCTTTACCCAAGGGTTCACCTCTCGGAGTAGGTTACACAGCTCGAAGTGATAAGGGTAGTTTGGAACATGAAATTGAATTGACGGATCCTGCACAGGTACATGATGACTTTTCCAATGAACCACCTCTCGGACTAGTTGACACATGTCGAAGTGGGGAGGATATTCTTGAACAGTTGACTAAATTGACGGCTAAGTGTACAAAAATGGAGGAAACTATCACTGGTCTTCAGGAGCTTGCATTGTTTCAGGGAAGACATATTAGAAGACTGCAACACAAGGTATTTGTTTTGGAAACAATTAGAAGGCCAGGGATTGCTGCTTTAAGGAGAGTTAGAAAGGTCAATAAGAAGGCTAGCTCCTCAGGTGTTCATGATTTGGAGGATGCATCCAAACAGGAGAGGAGTAAGAGCAAGGATTCAGGGGAGGATGACAACTTGGATGAGGAATTGGATTTAGATAGTACAGATCATGGTGACAATTATATGGTGATCAACAAGGAAGGAAATCAAGCAGTGATAAATGATGCTTTGAAAGTTGTAGTGGAAGATAAGGAGAAGGAAGTTGTGCAGACAACAACCACTGCTAGTGTTGCTGTAACCACGGCTAGTTCATTTGAAACCACTGCTGCAACTTCATCTGAGGTAAACTTATCCACTGCTAGTTTAAATACACCCACTGCTGTAACAACCACATCTACCATAGTCACAACCACTGTTATATCACCACTTAAATCTAAAGAAGTAGAGAAGGAGGCTGTTGGTACCTTAATTAACTTAAGTAAAATTTCTGCACATATCATTACACCTAAACCTTTGGCTAAGAGTTTAACAATTGGTGAGCCTGCAACGAAAGTGGTTTTACCAGACATTGGAAAAGGGAAATGTATTGCTGAACCTGTTTTGAAGTTCAAGAATAAACAGGAACAAATTGCTCATGATGCAGAGTTGTCTTTGAAATTGCAAGCTGAAGAAGAGGAAGCTGCAGAAAAGGAAAAGCAAAAAGAAGAGGAAGCTACTCAAAAATTGTTAGCATCATGGAATGATCAACAATCTTATCTTCAATCTTCTCATGGGATAAAGAATGTGTATACTACACAAGAATGGGCACAATTATCTATTAATGAAAGGTGTAAGGTGTTGGGTGAATGGGCAAGAAAGATAAGACAAGAGAAAAATCAAGCTAAAAGGAAGAAACCTCCTACTAAGAGTGAAATGAGAAATGTTATGATGAAGATTATCAAGAACATGGATATGTATGTTGGTGAAAATTTAAGAAAGTGTACATTTGAAAAGATTGAAGAAATCTATATGAGATGTATAAGAAGAAATGTTGATTTCAATCCAATGAATTCTGAAAAAGAAGAAGAGTGGATAAAAAACATGCAGAAGAGAAAATCTGAGATTCAGGAGACAACTGGCTCTAAGAAACTGAAAGGGAATGCTGGGAAAGAGTCAGGAGTGGATGATATGGTACCTATTGTAGCTGATCAACAAATTATCTCCTATACATTTGAGCTTAATGGAAGTGAAGGATGTTGGAAAATTCAAATAGTCAATAATGAAGTTTATGAGTTTGACAAATTTTCACAAATGCTTCAATATCTGGATAGAGATGATTTGATGAATCTTTGGAAGCTTTACAAGGATAAATTTGGTGATGTATGTCCAGATGATTATCATGAGAGAATGGTGTATCATCATCTGAAGATCTTGTTTGAACCTACTCATGATGAACCTGAATGGAAAGGACTCTACAATGGTAATGTTACAAGGTGGTTTTTATATCAGTCTTGTGGAGTTCATGTGTTAACTGTTTTTGGAGAAATTATTCATATGCTTGTAGAAGGTGATTATCCTCAGTTGAATAATTATCCAGGAGTTATTACTCAAATGGTAAAGCCTGGTGGTTTAAATATGTTGAAGCCCTATGATGATCAAGCTTACAGTCTGTTGTTAAAATATGAGCAAATTCTTAAAACTGATAAGTGTTTGGATACATCCTCCAAGTCAGATGCTTTGAGCTTAAAGGAAACTTGACAATTCTGTTTGAATATATCAAGTTTAGGGGAGGATTGTTGGGTTTTAGGTTCCACTGAGAAGAATTATACTAAGCTGGAACCACTGCTAGAGTAAATGAAACCACGGCTAGAAGAAGGAATCTACTGCTGAAGTTAAACCACGGCTAGTAGTATAGAGAAACCACGGCTAATGTATTGCAACTACTGCTAGTTGATAAGTCGGTTTAATGTTTTGTATTAGATAAATATGGAAAAGATATTTATCTTGTAGTTACGTATTGTATATTGTAAAGGACTCCTTAGCCTATAAAAGGAGGTCCTAGGTTAGATTAGATATACGTGTGTTTTTTTATATATCTAAGGTCGATACACTTCTAGGTTGTAAAACCCTAATAGTATTCAGATTATTCGTATTAATAATAATATTGAGGTGTTTAGTGTTATTGATGTTCTTCTTCATAAGGTTAAATATTATATTCCGCGTAGTATTTAACAAGCTATTGTTAAGTCAGTTTCTATAAGGATCGTTTGCTCAACTGGGATCAACAACAGTTTTTCAGATTTTTGTTATTATGCCAAAACTTAATTTTTGAAAAATTTCAGAATTTTTAAATTTCCATATTTCTGTAAACATTTATTTTGCAAGCATTATATCTTTTTCGCTTTCTAGGATTTAATTTTATTATATATAGTGATGGATCTGGACACACTCCTTGTGTCAATGATATTTTGTATAATATTATTAAGCACGCGGAATTTACTTAGTAATACTTAGAAGATGGATTGTATGATGTATTGAATATAAACACATATTAAACACAAAACTCAAGCTCCAATATTATGGATGAATAATACGAGTGATCTTAACTTATCACTAGGGTTACACCTTGAAGCTCTTGTGAGTAATACGTAGGTAATTACGAGTACCTAATACAATGACCTAGGATCTCCTTTTATACAACAAGGAGTCCTTTACAAGATAAGTATAAAGCTAACATAATAGAATATACACAAGATTTATTATATACTTATCTAGACGCGTTAACCTAAACATAAACTGATAGCAGTGGTAATAATGAACTGGCAGTGGGAATACGTTTCCACTGCTAGTGTTAAACCGAGCAGTATAAACCACATACTATCCGTGGTAACGGCTTATTCCCAACAATCCTCCCCTAAACTTATGATTTCTCTGCAAATCAATAAGTTTCTTCAATATGCATTATCTTCAAGGATTTGGGGAATTCAATCAAACACTTCACTTCTTTCTTAACTTCTGTATGGCTCTTGAGCATTGATCTTGAAGTCTATGTAACAATGCTCTGACCTTTTCATTGTCTTCTATAACTCTTATTGGTAAGGTTAACATCACTGTAAGAGCTCCAGCTCTAAGAGGATATTCTTTCTCAGCAAGCATGAAAAAGTCTTCTCCATTAGTCGTAGAGACATGATGAACTTCACATAAATCATAGTAAAACCATTTAGTACCAAAACATGTGAATAAGGTTTTCCAGAAGTCATCGTCAACATTTGGTTCATAAAGCCTTCTAAGATTCACCCATAACTGCATCTCCTTAGTATCTTTGAGATCTTGAACATTAAACCTTTCTTGAACTAATCTCCATAGTGTATTAAGATCATCTCTGTTAAAAGCTTTAATAAGATCGTCAAATGTCATGAATGATGAAGTTGCACCACCTAGCCTTGAGATCTTCCATGATGGAGCAAAATTGCTAGCAGTAAAAACTTCCCAATCAATAATAGGATGTCGAACTTGCAGTGGTTCTGGATGAAAATCTTCTTCCATAATCAAAATCATTCCAGTCAGTTGTTCTTCAGTGAATTTCTCTGTAGGAATTTCCTTCTCAGTAGACATTGTTTGATCTTCATCAACCTTAGTCTTCTTAACAGTTTGAGAATCACTTACTTTGGCCTTTCTCTTCAATCTAGGAAATCTTCTTGCTTCTTCTTCAGAGCCCATTGCAATAAAATCTTTATCTTGTTTTTGAGTTCTGTAGTAAGCCTTTTCAACTTGATCATCAGACATTCCTTTGAATTGATGCATCTTCCAACCTCCAACATGACAACAATAAGTTTTCATATATGAAAGAATTTGTCTCTTGGTAGGTTGTCTTGATTTCTTTTGACCCTTTTTGACTGTACTAATCACATCTTCAAGTGCTTGATTGTTCTTCATTTGAATGAAATCCTTCAACTGAGCAGTTCTTTGTTCCTCAGTTAAGGATGCATCAGCTACTAGGTCAATTGCCTTCTTCTTGATTTCTGAATTATTAGCAATCAAGAATTTAATCTTCTTCAAAAGGAACATAAATAAACTCTGGAGTCTTCTCTTTTAGAATTGTAGGTTGAACAGTTAAAAGTGGATCAACAAAATCTTCCATTCTATTCAATCTTTTAGCTTCCAAAAAGCTTACAACTTCCATTTCTTTCAATCTTTTCTTCTCAGCAACTTGTTCTTCTGCTATCTTCTCTGCAAGATCTCTATCAAGAGCAATCTGAGTTTGTCTTTCCTTTAAAATTTTGCTTCCAGCTTGCTCTTCATCTTCCATAACTGCTTTACCCTTGTCTTTAGGCAGATTATCAAATTCTTCACTTGCAGTGGTAAAAGTTGGCTCTGCAGTGGAAATAACATCAGTTGCAGTTTGAAAAATGTCTTGATCTTCAAGTTGCTCTCCATGAGTTTCAGTTTCCTTTGCTCCTTTACATGTATCTCCTTCATCTCCAAAATCAATTGTCCTCCCCTCAGTGTCAGCACCTGTTTTCCTCCCCTGTTTGGAAGAATTTCCCAAATCATGATCAGCTGAATCACCATCAGTAGGTGAGAATGAAGATGAAATCACCAACTTTGCAGTCTTCTTGTGCTTTTTCAACCCTTGTATCTCCTCCTTTAAAGTCTGAATCTCTGTCTTTAAGTGTTGAACATCCCTGACATGTTGCTTCTTGACATTTGCCAAGTCCTTCTGTAGAGATTCAACCTGCTTTGCTAACTTGGTACACAAAACCATCAATTCCAATTAGTTCCCACTGCCCTCATCACTTCCAACTGTGTTACCTGTTGGGAGAGGTGAATCATGGGGCAAAGGTTCAGATTCCTCCCTAGTGGGACTAGGTTGGAGTCTAGAACCACCGCTGCTTGTTCCTAAACCATAAGGTTCAGAAACTTGTTGTTTTGTCATGAGAGGAGTTGACTGTTTAGACCTTCTCTCATAGGTTCTTGAAACTGGTGGGGTATAATCAATGTTTGGAACATTAATTATGGGTGTGTTTCATTCAGTTGAAATTTTAGCAAGCATTTGGGGTAGGAGAGGTGTAAAAATCATATTGCCATCTTTGTTCAAATTTTGAAAAACTTTAGGCTTTAGGAAACTGATTTGATAAACATTAATGTGAGGTTGCAGTTGAAACTCATTAAGCACTGCTTGCACAAACCTTGGATACATTAAAATTTTTGTTTTACTCTGTACATTGCCTTTCATACTTGTAAAAATATAGTTTAACCAGTTAAAAATCTTATCAATAACTAGACAAACCAAAGGATAAGCCATGGTTGAACTAAATTGCTCATAAGATGTTTTCTTTGGACTGAGACAATGCAACAGAGTATGAATCAAAAATCTCCATTGGGGACAAAAACTACTCTTTTTGAAAGTAGACTTTTTGTCAGTGGTATCATACCCCATGGATGATAAAGTATCGTGAATTTCGGGCAGAGGTAATGTGATGAGACCATGGAGATCACCCAATTGGAGTACTCTCCTCAAGGATGCCTCAGTAACATCAATAGTTACCCCATCCACAGTGGCTCGTAGAGCATCCACTGTTTCATGTGTATCTCCAATCTCAAGTGTTATGGACTGAGCAGAAGTCCAAAACTGTTTGATTTGAGAGATATAAATTGTGGGTTTTAAAAGCAAAGCATACCTTATATGTGTGGTATGTAGAAAGTCCACAATTTGATGATAAACAGGGCCACTCTTCTCATTAGACTTTTGTAGGTAGGCCACGAGGTTGTGCTCATCTTCAAACTTCAAAGATGCCATAGAAACTTTTGATGAAAAACGATATTATGTCAGTAACAATTGAAAGAATAACTAGCCAATTGAGAGAGAAAGATATATAGGGTTAGGGTTTAGAATTATTGCGCAACTAAAATTATCTTAAGAAAGTATTAAAATATGGAAAGAAGATAATTCTCTTAAAATTTTAACCCCATATATATGGCAAACAGTGGTTACTTTCAACGGCTAGTAAAAATAAGTTACTGACACAATCAGTTGTAATGGCTAGAACAACAGTGGTAAAATAACACTGTCAGTGGAAACTGTGAACTAGCAGTGGTCATTTTTCACAAAAATTTCAAAGAGCAGTGGTAAATAAAATCAAATAAAACTAGACTACTCTTATCATAGTTTTTAGCAAACTACCAGCTATCAACGGATTTGATATGTCTTTACCATGAGCCGTTTGCTATGGACTAGCCAACTCTTAATCATAAAGAATATGCTGAGTTGATAACCATATAGTTTTTGGTAAACTATCAACCATAAACGGATTTGTTAAGTCTTTACCAGTAGTCGTTTGCTCTGGACTAGTTGATTCTTATGTGTATAAAACATGGTGAATCAATAACCATTTATTGTGTATCTCAGATATACACCTTTTAAAATCACCTCCCACCAAAGCTTCCTATAAAAACTCATACAACAATTTTAGTTCCCAACAGCCTCCCTTCAACACCAGAGAACAGTTATGGATTAAGCATTCCAAGACTTGTTACCAAGTACTGAAATCTTCCCACATCAAGACCTTTTGTTAGTAAATCAGCATAATTGTCATCAGTATGAATTTTGACAACTTGAATTAGTCCCTTTTCATAGCAATCTCTAATGAAGTGATGTCTAATTTCAATATGTTTGGTCTTTGTGTGTTGAACATGATTCTTAATGATGCATATGGTACTGCTATTGTCAATATGTATGATGGTATTCATGAAATTGTACCCATAGTCCAAAAGTTGATTCTGAAGCCATAGAACTTGAGCACAGCAACTTGCAGCAGCCACATACTCTGCCTTAGTTGATGAATTAGCCACCATAGTTTGCTTCTTGCACTGCCATGACACTAACCTGTTGCCAAGAAATTGGCATCCACCAGTTGTAGATTTTCTATCCAAACTAGCTCCAGCATAATCACTATCTAAGTAAGTAACCAGATCAAGAGGAGAATCTCTGGAGTACCACAATCCCATAGTAGGAAATGCTTTAAGGTATCTGAAAATCTTCTTCACAGCAGTCAAGTGAGAGAACTTGGGAGTAACTTGAAACCTTGCACAGGCATACACTGCAAACATGATATCTGGTCTAGATGATGTAAGATACATCAAAGAACCAATCATAGACCTATACATGTGCACATCAATAGCTTCAGCACTATTTTTCTTCAGAAGTAGATGTGTAGTCTTATCTGCAGGAGAGCTGGATGACTTTCCATCAGTGAACTTGAACTTCCTTAGTATCTCAGCCACATATTTATCTTGATTAATGAAAATACCATCTGGCCTCTGTAGTACTTGAAGTCCCAAGAAGAATGTGAGTTCACCCATAGAACTCATTTGAAATTCTTCTTTCATCAGTTTCTCAAAATCTTTGCACATCTCTGTCTTTGTAGATCCAAAAATGATATCATCAACATACACTTGAACAAGCAAGATATCATTCTTGTCTTTCTTGATGAACAAAGTTTGATCCACTCTGCCTCTATGAAACCCATTAGCAAGAAGATAAGTGGTTAGGGTTTCATACCATTTCCTTGGTGCTTGATGCAAGCCATACAATGCTTTAACTACCCTGTAAACTTTGTTAGGATATTCAGGGTCTTCAAAACCTAGAGGTTGTAAGACATAAACCTCCTCATCTATCTGCCCATATAGAAAAGCACTCTTTACATCCATTTGATAGACTTTAAAGCCCATAAATGATGCATAGGCTAAGAACAGCCTAATTGCTTCAATTCGTGCAACTGGGGCAAACACTTCTTCATAGTCAATACCCTCCTCTTGAGTGTATCCTTGAGCCACAAGCCTAGCTGTGTTTCTGATAACAATTCCTCTCTTGTTTCTGAACACCCATTTAGTACCTATTACCTTCTTGCCAGAAGGCAGATCACAAAGCACCCAAACCTTTTGAAGATTAAATTGGAGCAACTCTTCTTGCATTGCTTCCACCCAACTTTCATCTTCAAGTGCCTTGTAGACATTCTTTGGCTCCATTTGTGACAGAAAACACAGAAAGAGACATTCATTCTTGCCTTCATGAATCTTAGACTCATATATTTTACTAATGAATCCATGAACATCAAGCAACTGAGTTTGTCTTCTAGTCTTCACAGGTGAATAGACATCCCCAATCACATTTTCAAGAGGATGTGATTTATGAATAGAAGTGTGGGGAGTCTGAGGAACTGCAATCTCACTTGGCATATTTGAGATTTCAACATCATTGGCTTGGGCTTCCTCTGTAACTAGAGTTGTAATTTCCACATCTGATGTTGCAGTGGAAACATTTTGCCTAGCAGTGGAACCTAAATTTCCACTGCTTTCAGAATTTTCAGCATTCATGTTGCTCCTTCCTCCCAGATCACAAGAAGGGTGAGCATCTCCAGTTTTTGGTAAATCATCATTATCTGCATAGTCCCAAAGAGGTAGACTGAATTCATCTTGATCATCTGCATTATCCTTGCTTGGTTCATCATCATCAAGAAACTCTTCTGAACTTTCAAAATCAAAAGAAGATGTTCCTGTAGAAACAGGGACATAATTCATAGTATTTGTTAGAGTATCAAGATCAAACAGCCTTTCTGGACCAGTTCCTTTGACATTCACTTTATTTTCCAGGAACTCAACATGCAGATTTTCTTCAATCATTTGGGTTCTTAGGTTGAATACTCTGAAAGCTTTACTAACCATTGAATACCCAACAAAATACCCTTCATCAGCTTTTTCATCAAACTTGCCCAGATAATCTATGGTATTGAGAATATATACATGACACCCAAATGGTCTCATGAAGTCAAGGATAGGTGGTCTACCCCTAAATAATTCATAAGGTGTCTTGTTCTTTGTCATTACCACTAAAACCTTGTTTTGCACATAACATGCAGTGTTAACTGCTTAAGCTCAAAAAGTGATTGGTAATTTAGAATCTGCCAACATGGTTCTAGCAGCCTCTATCAGTGTCCTGTTTCTCCTCTCAGCAACACCATTTTGTTGAGGAGTTCTAGCCACACTAAATTCTCTTTTAATACCCTTATCTCTGCAAAACTCATCCATAACTCTATTCTTGAATTCTGTGCCATTGTCACACCTAATGATTTTAACTTTCATATCATATTGGTTTTCTACTTCTGTGATAAAGATCTTGAGGATGCCAGTTGTTTCATCCTTGGTTCCAAGAAAGAAAACCCATGTAAACCTGCTAAAATCAGCAGTTACCACTAGACAATATTTCTTAAGATTCAAGCTGCTCACTGATGTAGGACCAAATAAGTCCATATGTAACATTTGAAGTGGGTGAGCAATAGAGTTAATCAACTTTGACCTGCAAGAATCTTTGTGTTGTTTGCCTTTAAGACAAGCCACACAGGTTTGATCATTTTCAAACCTTTTCTGAGGTAAACCTCTCACCAAACCATCTTTGACAATCTTGTTAATGGTTTTGAAGTTAACATGACCAAGTCTTCTTTGCCATAACATGGATTCATCCACTGTGGCCTTTGCAAGCAAGCAAGTATAATCATCTTTAGCTACAATGTTGTTCATATCAAAGCTATAAAGATTGCCTTTTCTAGGAACTTTAAGAAGAATCTGACTTTCATCAGGCATCTTAAAATCCTTAGCGAGAACAAAGCACATATCTTTGGTAAAAAGAACATTGTTCATTTTGTCACACATTTGTGACACAAAAAAAAATTGTACTTTAGCTCCTTTACATAATACACAGGTTCAAAGTCCAAGTTACCAGTTTCAATAACTCCTTTACCAGCAACTTTACCATTTACTCCACCTCCAAAGCCGACATACTGTCCATCATAATGCTCAAAATAAGAAAGATAGGACTTGTTGCCAGTCATGTGCCTTGAACACCCACTATCTGTATATCCTTGATCTGATCTTTTTGTCCTTGGATGTTCCTGCACATAAGAGTAAAGAGTTAGTTTCTTTTGGGGACCCAAGCCATGATTGACTTGGATCTGCCTCGTGTATCAATATAGTTAAATATATCAAAGGTCATTGATACACCATTGGGATTGGTTGTAGTGGTATTTCCTTTAGGTTTCCATTCCCAACGTGCTGAGGCCTTCACAGCATTGCCCATGTCCCCCCTTTTCTTGTTTATAACCCTTACAGTGGGAACTTTTGAATGAGCAGTGGTAACTTTTGAATGAGCAGTGGTAACTGCTAGTTTCTTTTTAGGCACCCACTGTTGGTTATAATTAAACTTTTTAGCTTGAAAAGTTCCTTTCCCTGTTTGTGCAGATTTTGCAAAAGTTGTTTTGGAGTTTGCACTTTTAACAGGTGACTTAGGATGAGCAGTGTTAACAGTTTTAGCAGTGGCAAAAGTTTCGAGGCCACTTCTAAGTTGAACTGCTCTTGGGACCATTTTGCAATGTGTGTTAAGGTGTACATTATGTTGAAACCTGTTAGTCTCCACCCTTTTATTCCCATGTACTTCCCTTCTCCCAACATGATAGTCACAATAAGCATGTAAATGATCAAAACTACCACAGATATAACATGCCTTATTGTACATCACAAAATCATTACCTAGTTGTTGAGATATAACATGATTCCAATTCCTCTGGTTACCCCTAGGAGCTGTAGGCTTGTTCCTATACATCTCAGCATACTTTACAGTTGGTCTAGGTTTATTAATTGGTTTCCTAGGTTCATCTGTACCAGTATTAACAACTTTTGGGATAGAAGTCTCTACATTCTTTTTAACACTCTCATCTACAACAGATGAGTCACTAGCACTCTCAAAAACATCGTTATCAAGCTTACTCTCCTCCTCACTCTTCACAACTGTGTCTTTTAAAGGACCATATTCTCTTTCAAGATCCTTGAAATCCTCTATGCCTGTATGAGCTAGGTCTACACCTGGAGGTGAATGCACACCCCTTAGTGGTGGAGGCACAGTATTATAACCCATACCAGACATAGCTTTATTATATATTTGAGCATTCCAAATTTTATCAATTGACTTAGACTGATGATAACATGTGTCTACAGTTAAATTAACATTTTCAATTTTCTTTTGAAGTTTTTCAAGCTCTTTTTGGTATGCTTCATTCACAGCAGTTGTATGTTCTACCTCTCTTCTAAGAAGAATCATATCATCATTATATTTTGACTCATTTGCCTGACAGTGCTCTATTTGCTTTTCTAATACTGCCATAGCTCTCCTAAGATTAGCCACAGTATAATTAGCAGTATATAATTCTTGCCTTTCATTAGAGTACAAATCATTAAGTCTTTCAACTTCTTTAGCAGCCCTACATGTTTTAGAACAACTATCAAAGTTTTGTACCTCAGAATCAGAGAAATCCATGAGAGCAAATTCAGTAGCAACAAGAGCAGCATCTGAATGTTCTTCTTCTTGTTCATCAGCCGAAACTCCAATCATAGCTCACACCATCAATAGCCAACATTGCCTTTGGTTCTTCCACAGTTGGTCCCTTCTTTTGCTTGTACCAAGTAGGCATGTTGTCCTTGGTCTTTGTTCTTCTACATTCTCTAGCAAAATGTCCAAACTTGTGGCAGTTAAAGCACTCCACTTTCTTCTTGTCAAAGCCTGCAGTATCATCACCATTAATGTGGATAGGTTTGCCAGTCTTCTTCTAAAATTTCTTAGCCCTCATGCTAAGAAGATCTATCTGCCATTTTATATCCATCTCCTCCAAGTGATCTTCATCAATTTGCTCTATGTCTTCATGAGTTAAGACATAGCCATCAACTTGTGTGGAGATAAAAGCATAAAAGGTAGGATCTCCAATACTAGCAACCTTCTTCTTTGAACCTGCAGTGGTAACATTAGCATTACCAGTGGAAACTTTAGAACCTGCAGTGACAATATCATCATCACTTTCATCTTCAGAATCATCACTGTCAACAGAGGTTGACAACAATTCCAAGCTACTAGAGCTTGTACTTAGTTTCCCTGCCTTCTTCAACCTTTGCTCAATAAGTTTGAAGTTGTTGTAAAGGTCATTGAGCTTCATTGTTTCTATGTCTGATTTGTTTTCCCAGACAGTAACATTGGTTTGAAACTCTGAAGGCAAACTTCTTAGAAACTTCAAATTGAGGTTGTTAATACAAATAAACCGTAAAAACGTTTATTAATATTTTACGATCTCTTTGTGTTTTGTTGATAACAAATATAATGTTGTCTTAAGTTTAATTATAAGGATACATGTTATTTTTGTAAAGCATTTACATATAGCCATTTAAATACAAAAATGTAGTAATTAAGCTTTTGTTGTAATAGTTTATTAGGATGGGTAAAAACCATAACCCATGGACCATAACCCATGGATCTTATCCCATACCCAAGAAGACTAGATACAATGTATACTTAGATACATTGAATCTAAAGAAAACCCATGGACCAACCCATAACCCATGACCTATAACCAAAAAACCCATGGGTAAAGAGGAGCATTCCACAGATCCGTAGGTTTTCACTAGACGGATCCCAAGTGGAAGGGATCCGTGGGATCCGGGGAATAGTGAGGAATTTTGCCTATAAATAGAGAGCCATTTCTTCATTCTAACTCACCCCTCTTCTTACTAAATCTCTCATACACTCTCATTCTCTTCTAACATATAGATCACTTGATCTAGAGAGTTGTTCTTCTTTCTTTCTATTTGTGATCCTCATATAGGTCCTTCTCTAAGGCGAGATCACGAGCATTCTACAAGTCATCCAAGCAAGGGGTCCTTGATTGATTTGTCACTCCGCAAGATTTCTGTAGCGAAGATCTTGTATTTGATATTTCACATATTTGTTGTGTAATAGTTGTGTTGGTTTGGTCCACCGGGCTACGGACTCGGTATCTAGCTTTGCACCGGAAAAAGTGTAAGCAACATTGTGAAGGCTTCTCCGCCAAGTGAAGGAGTTTGTTGACATAGTGCTTGAACTCTCGAGTAGGTGACTCGGGGAGTGGAGTAGGGCAAGGAAGGTGTCCTTGTAGCCGAACCACTATAAATCGGTTGTGTCTTTTCTATCCCTTAACTTTATTTATTTGCTTGCATTATCATTAGATCTATACGTTCTCAACATCCATATGATTTCACATAATATCGAATCTAAAGTTTTTGAAATCAACTTAAAATCGGCAAAACTATTCAACCCCTCCCCCTTCTAGTTTTCCACAATTGGTATCAGAGCTAAGTTTATAAAAGTTTTAAAATAAAATTGTATTTTAAAAACTTTTCGATCACTATGGGTTCTGAAAATTATAAGGAAGGGCAATCCATGCAACGACCACCACTACTTGAAACTAATGGTTTTATATATTAGAAAAATAGATTCGAAACATATGTGAAGTCTAAAGATATTGATCTTTGGTACATTATTGTTGAAGGTTATTTTGAGGCTACCTCAAATGACGATAAAGGAAATTTAGTTCACATACCTCATGATAAACTAAACGATGAAATGAAGAAAAAGCTTTTTAAAAATAGTGAAGCAAAAATGGTTTTATATAATGCTTTATCGAAAAAGGAATCCGAAAGAATTTCTATGCTTAAAACCTCTAAAGAAATTTGGAATTCTTTAGTTGTAACTCATCAAGGCAACCAACAAGTTAAAAATAATTAAATTGATTTATTTGTTCAACAATATGAACAATTTTCAATATCAGATGATGAAACTATAGATCATTCATTTGCTAACTTTAATACTATTATTACATCTGTACAAGCACTTGATGAATCTTTTTCTAGCCGTAACCATGTTAGGAGATATCTAAGGGCACTTCCATCGAAATAGAGATCCAAGGTGACGGCGATCGAAGAGTCAAAAGATTTGACAATCCTCACCCTCGATGAACTCATAGGCAACCTAAAAGTCTACGAGCTTGTCCTATCTAAAGATTCCGAAGTCTCAAAGGTGAAAGAAAAACACAAATCTTTTGCCCTTAAAGCCAAAAAGGTTTCGAGCGATAAAGAGAACTAATCCTCGAGTAGTGACGACGAAGAATACGCTATGGCGGTAAGAGACTTTAAAAAGTTCTTTAGAAGAAAGGGAAGATACGTCAAACAACCGTACGACGACAAGAAAGGCTTTCGGAAAAGCAAAGAGGACGAGAAGCCAAAGGATGATCGTACTTGCTTTAAATGTGGGGACCCAAACCACTTTATTAGTAAATGTCCCAAACGGGATGATCAAAAGGCGTTCGTGAGCAGAACATGGGGAATGAGCGACGAGGAGGACGAACGTTTAGAGAATGGTAAAATAGCAAGTGGTGAATGTGAACTTTGCGTTCAACTTCAAACACTAGTGGATCACTTAGATTCTAAAATTGCTAGAATGAGCACGAACACTTTAGATACAATACTCGATGGTGTTAAAACCGGTAACAATCAAAAGGGTCTAGGAAGTCAACAACTTGATCCATCAACTAGTGAAAGTAAAGAAACAAAATTTGTTAAGGAACTAGAAAAACCAGCCACTGTTGTGGCGGATCCCACAGATCCTCTAAAAAGGGAACCGGCTAGTGTACAGAAAGGGATCCGTGGATCTGCTGTAGCAAACAGTAGCAATAACGTATCCTCTTCATCTAGAACTGAGTTTGTCATAGTTAATAGGAAGAAACCAAATCATGTCACCACTAGACAACCACCTCCAAAATATAATCCTACTTTTGCAAGAAACAAAGCTCCATCTTTTTCAAAACCTAATTCATTTAGGAGACCTAATAACATTTACCCGAAAAGTAACCATCAAATGGGATGGAATCCAAACATGCAAAACGGTTTTCATTTTCAAAACTTTGCTCCATGGAATGCATACTCATCTTATCCATACATGTCTAACATGAATGGAATGTTTAACACTAATGGACCCATGAACAAATGGGGACCAAACTTTTGAGTTTATTATTGTTTTAGGTGTGCTTAAAGGTCTACCTAGACCCCGATGAATGGGTCAAGGATAGCGGGTGCACGAGGCACATGACCGGCAATAGGGATATATTCTCCACATATGAATCCTTCAATGGAGGTAATGTGGTGTTTGGAAATAGCAAAAGTAGAATCATCGGTAAAGGTACGATTTCTAACAAATCTCTAACCATTAACGATGTGTGTCACGTAGAAAACCTAAACTTTAACCTCTTAAGTATAGGACAAATATGTGATAAAAAGTGCAATGTACTTTTTACTGAAACCGATAGTAAGATACTTAAAAATGGCATAACCATAGGAAGAGGAATTAGGAAACATGGAGTCTATGTCATTAAAATCGGTAATGAACCTAAAGACAAACTATGTCTTACCTCTATGGATGATACTTTGACCTTATGGCATCGAAGATTGGGTCACGCCAACATGCGACTTCTTCAATCGCTATCATCCAAAGATCTAGTAAGAGACCTACCTAAGTTAAAATATGAACATCATTTTTGTGATGCTTGTAATGTAGGAAAACAAGCTCATTGGAGTCATAAAGCTAAAAACATGGTGTCCACAACTAGGTGTCTAGAATTACTGCATATGGATTTATTTGGTCCATCCGCTATCCAAAGTTATGGAGGCAACTACTACACTTTGGTAATAGTGGATGACTACTCTAGGTATACATGGACAAAATTTTTAAAGAACAAAATGGAAACCTTTAACTATTTTGAAATATTAAGCAAAAAGATCCAAAGACAACTAGGAAGTCCCATAGTGTCTATTAGGACGGATCATGGTAGGGAATTCGATAATGAAGTGCAATTCGGAGCTTTTTGTGACGCTAATGGTATTACTCACAACTTCTCGGCTCCACGCACTCCACAATCGAATGGGGTAGTAGAAAGAAAGAATAGAACTCTACAAGAAATGAGTCGAACCATGCTTAATGAACAATCCATACCTCAAAAGTTTTGGTGTAATGCCGTTGATACTTCAACGTATATACTCAATCGAGTCTTAATTAGACCAATCTTAGGAAAAACTCCATATGAGTTACTTCGAGGCAAAAAGCCTACGTTAAATCACTTTAGAGTCTTTGGTAGTAAATGCTTTATTCTTAACACTAAAGATTACCTTACAAAATTTGATCCTAAATCAACCGAAGGTATCTTTTTAGGTTATTCGCCAAATAGCAAAGCTTATGTCATATTAAACAAAGAAACAATGAAGGTAGAAGACTCATTAAATATAAAATTTGATGAAAGTCCACCCAAACCCTCTCCACCTCTTGTCGATGACGAGATTATAGAAAGAGAAGCTGTAGTAATAAAGAAAAAGATAAGTGAAGAAGAAGAACCTCTAAGTGATGAAATAATAAACATTAAAGAGTCCAAAGATCACCCCGTTGATAAAGTCATAGGAAAACTAAACGAACGAACATTAAGGTCTCAAGTTCAAAACCAAAGTAGCTTGTTTTGTTTCGTTTCAACCTTAGAACCTAAGAATACACAAGAAGCCATACAAGATGAAAGTTGGGTAATGGCTATGCAAGAAGAACTAAATCAATTTGTTTCTAATGATGTTTGGACACTTGTCCCTCCACCTAGTAATCAAACCATAATAGGAACCAAATGGGTTTATAAAAACAAATTGGATGCAAACGGAGTAGTGTCTAGGAACAAGGCTAGACTCGTTGCTCAAGGGTATAACCAACAAGAGGGAATAGACTTTGATAAGACCTACGCCCCCGTGGCTAGATTAGAGTCTATAAGAATACTTCTTGCGTATGCTTGTGCTAATGATCTAAAGCTTTATCAAATGGATGTCAAAAGCGCTTTTCTAAATGGTTTCATAAATGAAGGAGTATATGTAGCTCAACCTCCGGGCTTCATTGATTTTGAAAAACCCAAACATGTGTATAAATTAAAGAAAGCCCTTTACGGTATTAAACAAGCTCCAAAAGCTTGGTATGATAGACTCAAGTCATTTCTAGTTAAACACAACTACACCATGGGGTTAGTTGACAACACACTTTTTACTAAGAAAAGAGAGTCACATATAATCATAGTACAAATATATGTAGATGATATTATATTCGGATCCACTTGTCAAGACATGTGTGATGATTTCTCTAAAATCATGCATGACGAGTTCGAGATGAGTATGATGGGAGAACTTAGTTTCTTTCTTGGTCTACAAATAAAACAAGTAGAAGATGGTATCTTCTTCAATCAATCTAAATACATCAAGGAGATGTTAAAGAAATTCGGTCTAGAAGAGTCAAAACCAATTAGGACTCCAATGTCATCCGACACCAAACTCACAAAAGATGAAGACGGAGAATCCGTAGATAATACTAAATATCGTGGCATGATAGGTAGCCTTCTCTACCTCACGGCAAGTAGGCCGGATATCATGTTTAGTGTTTGCTTATGTGCTAGGTTTCAAGAAGACCCTAAAACATCACACCTAGAAGCCATAAAAAGGATATTTAGATATATTAAGGGTACAACACAATTAGGATTATGGTATCCTAAGGGCACGGGAGTAGAAACAATTGTATATGCAGATTCTGACCATGCAGGTGATTACGTTGATAGAAAAAGTACAAGTGGGGTATGTACTTTTATGGGATGTTGTTTAACATCTTGGTTTTCTAAGAAACAAACGACACTTGCAATTTCAACAACCGAAGCCGAGTACGTCTCCGCCGGCAAAGCATGCCAACAAGCACTATGGATGAAACAAGCGTTAGTAGACTACGACATCCACCTAAGCGACATAGCCATCCTATGTGACAACAAAGGTGCCATTGACTTAAGCAAGAATCCGGTATTGCATTCTCGCACAAAGCATATAGAGATTCGTCATCACTTCCTAAGAGACAATGTTCAAAAGGGGAACATCTCTATTGAGAAGGTAGCATCCGAAGATAACATAGCCGACGTCCTCACCAAACCATTGAAGCAGGAACAATTCAACCTACTTCGTCTTGGTCTTGGTCTAATGAAACAAACGTCGTAAATTAATTTACTCTACAAGGTATGTAAACACTAGCCTTCTTCTTTCTGAGTCTAGGATTTCTATTTCACGCACAACTCACAAACAATACGGGAATTTTCAGAACCCAAGATGAGTTTTTCCACTTATAGTTTTTTTTTTGGTTGCAAACACATAACTACATACACATTTTCAAAGAAAATCTCTTTTCAAAATGTTTTCTAAAAGAATGATACCTTCCCGTATCAATTTCACAAAAGCAATTTCTCACGTCTAGGACAAATCGCTTTTTCATTATTAATACAAAGTAAAAACCCGTTTTCATTGCATCTCATGTCTTTTGAATGCTAAAGGGGACACATAACTAATATGTGTTTTCGGGTACATTCATTTAAGCAACAATGAATTAAGGAGCATTGATAACACAAAATTACGTACTCATGTACTAAATATGTGTTTTCGAGTTATCTCAATAGGATGTTTTTATACCTCTAGTTTATTTTCTATTTCTTTTTAGGGGTCGAGATAACCGCAACTCCAAATAGTTTGCATATAGGCACACAATAGGCAAAAATGTTTCCAAATGGAAAATTTTGTGCTGCCTGAATCACCAGACCCACGGATCCCAGCCTTCATGCTGGACGGATCCCTCAAGGGAAGGATCCGTGGGAACCGTGGAATAGAAGCTGATTTAACCTTCTTATATTTTCACTTTGGATGAAAAATCCACATTTGTTTCATTTTTTGGGAGTATGCTCTTTAATTCTTGTGTTCTCATGATCACATGCCTTGAATTCATATCTAATCATTAGATTTTAATCCATATTTTGGGTCAAGCATTCATTACAATGCTTTGTTTTTCTCTATATATAGAACTCCCAAAATGCTTGCATAATCCATCTCTTCCTCACATACACAATACACCATGTCATCCAAAAACCCTTTAGATGAATCACCAAGTACAAACAATCATCTTAATGATACCCAAACCTTTGTACTACCACCATCCAAAATACCACAATACAACTCTAGGATATCCGCACGGATTAGTATCCAATCTTGTTGTTTAGCAAAACCAACCTCAAATGATTCATCCTCAACAAATAACTCACCACAAGATGCTTCCATTATAGCACCTCCCTCATCACCAACAAGTACACCAACTTCATCACCACCTAAAATCACTCTTTTGGAACTCCTTAAGAATCCAACAAGATCTACCCAACCTAAAGAAAAAGAAATAGTCTTTTCAACACCCCCCACATCACCAAATACTATTTTTCAAGATCTTGAAACATCACCACCATTAGCTCCCATCACATTAAAAGAACATCTAGGTTCTTTTCCACCACCATTTACAAACATTCCGGATATTGATCCATATTTTCCTACTTTTCCACCACAACTTCCGCATAACTCAAATCAAAACAACCCGGAAAACTTCCGCACTCATTATCCACATCATTTACATTGTGAACATTGCCAATCCACTAGGGAAATTGCAATAGAAGTTAGGGAAGAAATGTGTTTCATACTCAACTTCATCCTTGATCGCATCAATACAATTACTCATCAAAACCTCCATCCTTAAACCATATGCAAGCATGGAAGGAATCACTACTAATATTTTCTACTTCTAGTATTATTTTTCTTTTGAAGACATTTTCAAGAACGAGTCTTGTTCTTATTTTTACATGCTTGTAAGTGGCATAAATACCACTATAATTTGTCGTTTTATTACAAGGCCTTGTTTACATACCTTGGCTCCCAATCTTGATTCTCGGCAACCAAGATTATTTAAGCATGTTACTAACCTTTCTTTTTGTAGGATTTTTATTTTTCTTCACTTGACGCCCCAAACAAGGGGGAGCTACCATCAAGGGGGAGTAAGAAATACGTAGACTACTTTTTCCTCCAAGGGTTAACTTTTTGTTTCGACAAAAAGGGGGAGAAGAAGTAAAACTTAGGGGCTTTCAAAACTTACATCTATTCTTAAGTTTTACTCATCATAACATTATGTTTTGTCATCAACAAAAAGGGGGAGATTGTTAATACAAATAAATCGTAAAAACGTTTATTAATATTTTGCGATCTCTTTGTGTTTTGTTGATAACAAATATAATGTTGTCTTAAGTTTAATTATAAGGATACATGTTATTTTGGTAAAGCATTTACATATAGCCATTTAAATACAAAAATATAGTAATTAAGCTTTTGTTTTAATAGTTTATTAGGATGGGTAAAAACCATAACCCATGGATCTTAACCCATACCCAAGAAGACTAGATACAATGTATACTTAGATACATTAAATCTAAAGAAAACCCATTGACCAACCCATAACCCATGACCAATAACCAAAAAACCCATGGGCAAAGAGGAGCGTTCCACGGATCTCTAGTTTTTCACTAGACGGATCCCAAGTGGAAGGGATTCTTGGGATCCGGGGAACAGTGAGGAATTTTGCCTATAAATAGAGAGCCATTTCTTCATTCTAACTCACCCCTCTTCTTACTAAATCTCTCATACACTCTCATTCTCTTCTAACATATAGATCACTTGATCTAGAGAGTTGTTTTTCTTTCTTTCTATTTGTGATCCTCATATAGGTCCTTCTCTAAGGCGAGATCACGAGCATTCTACAAGTCATCCAAGCAAGGGGTCCTTGATTGATTTGTCACTCCACAAGATTTCTGTAGCGAAAATCTTGTATTTGATATTTCACATATTTGTTGTGTAATAGTTGTGTTGGTTTGGTCCACCGTGCTACGAACTCGGTATCTAGCTTTGTACCGAAAAAAGTATAAGCAACGTTGTGAAGGCTTCTCCGCCAAGTGAAGGAGTTTGTTGACATAGTGGTTGAACTCTCGAGTAGGTGACTCGGGGAGTGGAGTAGGGCAAGGAAGGTGTCCTTGTAGCTGAACCACTATAAATCGGTTGTGTCTTTTCTATCCCTTAACTTTATTTATTTTCTTGCATTATCATTAGATCTATACGTTCTCAACATCCATACGATTTCACATAATATCGAATCTAAAGTTTTTGAAATCAACTTAAAATCGGCAAAACTATTCAACCCCCCCCCCCCTTCTAGTTTTCCACAGAGGTCTTCCTTTTCTACCTCAATGCCAAACACAGTCAGTTGTGTTACAATCTTCTGAAGTTTGGTGAGGATGCTATCAAATGAGTCATTGCTTAAAGCAGAGAAGTTTTCATAACTTTGCTTCAATAATGTGTTTTGTGTCTTCTTAGTAGCATCATTACCACCAAACACTGAGCAAATCTCTTCAAACAGTTCTTTAGCAGTCTTGAACTTGCTGAATGCAATGATCTGGTCTCTAGGAAGAGTTATCAGCAGCAAACTTCTAGCTTTAAGATCATTCTTCTTGCAAGCCTTTTCAATACTAGATTCAGGCACAGAAACCTTCACAACATCTGTGTCACCAACCTTCACAGTACTAGTCACAGGCTTGAAAGAATCACCAGTTTGAATGATCTCCCATAGAGCATAGTCCTGAATGAGAAAGTATTGCTCTATCAGTATCCTCCACATCTCAAACTCATTAAGTTTGAGCTTAGGTAGTCTTGGAGTAGAAGAAGAGTTTGATTGGTTGTTTTCCATCTCCATTGAATTGAGTAAGTAGGTTAAGCTTATTCCTTAAATCTTCTAAAACAAAATATCAGAACCTTCGCTCTAATACCACGTGATGGATTTGGACACACTCCTTGTGTCAATGATATTTTGTATAATATTATTAAGCACGTGGAATTTACTTAGTAATACTTAGAAGATGGATTGTATGATGTATTGAATATAAACACAGATTAAACACAAAACTCAAGCTCCAATATTATTGATGAATAATACGAGTGATCTTAACTTATTACTAGGGTTACACCTTGAAGCTCTTGTGAGTAATACGTAGGTAATCACAAGTACCTAATACAATGACCTAGGATCTCCTTTTATACAACAAGGAGTCCTTTACAAGATAAGTATAAAGCTAACATAATAGAATATACACAAGATCTATTCTATACTTATCTAGATGCGTTAACCTAAACATAAACTGATAGCAGTGGTAATAATGAACTGGCAGTGGGAATACGTTTCCACTGCTAGTGTTAAACCGAGCAGTATAAACCACATACTATCCGTGGTAACGGATTATTCCCAACATATAGTGTTTACCGCCGATCTTATGCGAGGTTTCATGTTCTTTTTCTTAGTTATTTACATGTTATATTGGAAGAGAAGCATATTATTGGGCAATCTTATCTTCTTGGGAGAGTTAACCGTATATCTGTTTTCCGTTCATAACGAGCTAATCAGTGGAGTACTAGTATCTTTTATCTCTTTTATTTTTCCTGTTCTCATATTTTTGGTACTTTTCAAGAACATTGACGACAATGTTCAATTTAACTGTAGGGAGGGTAAAAAGGGACACCTTAGAAACTAGTCACTCATTTGCTATTTGTTTTGTTTTCTAGTAATTGTGTAATAAACAGAAAGAAATACTTGTAAATGTAAGTTTAGCACCAAAGTTAAAATTTTTTATGACATTTACGAGTGAAATTTTAGTCTTAATAAAACATCTCATGGATATGAGTTAAATAGCTAGCACAAAAACCCTTCCACTCAAAGTCCACCCAAAAATGTGAGGTTCGCCTTTAGATATGTAGGAAAAAGCATTCACCTTTAATGCTTATAAGTGTATCAATAGTATAAAGATTCTTGAACTTGCTTTTGTGATGTATTCTGAAATCGCTAGTGAAATCGCATTCGTGTGATTAGGATTAACTAAATGATAAGAGGCATTATGATAACCCTTGTTTTAAACCTGTTTATTATAATTACGTCGGCTACATTGGTCAAGTAATTATCCCACACCCTTGCTATGTACTCATTTTTAGTACAAGATACCCCTAGTTAACCCGTCTGAGCCTATCCTTTTCACGGTTCTCGTGATATTTCGATGGATTCCGAAATATTAATGAAGAGCATTGTTTACAATCCACCCTCAAATGTTACACCCAAATCGCCTTAGCCTACTTTTTATGCGCTCATTTTTAGTGTATTATTGTTACAACATTTATATTAAACCCTTAGTTAATTGTCTAGTTGATTACATGGTTGCTAAGTTGAGTCATATTTTATAAATACAGTTTTGGAACGATTAAGACTCATGGGTTTAGTATTATTTGATATGGGCATGGAGAAGAAAGTCATAATTATTATCCCTATATGTGCGTTAATGTTTAAGTACTCCAAGTGTTTTGATCCTATTAATTTGTGTCATTAGTTAGTTTTATTTATTTATAAATTCCAGTGTAGGGATGCAACTATAAATCCCTTGATGTATTATTTTGCGGGTGGTAGGGAAAAAGTGTATAAAAAAAATCAAAAAAATTGAAAAAAAAAAGAAAAAAAAAATCGAAAAAGAAAGAAAAAGAAAAAAAAGAAAAGAAAAGAAAAAGAAAACATACAGACTACCATCTCGCCTTTTATTTTCGTTTGAGTCAAGAAATAGTCATGAAAAATTCAAAAAGAGTTAGAGTTAGACTTAGCAACGCCATCTTGTACATGTGATAAACTTAGATAATTAGCTTGCCACCGGTAAAAATTCCCTATATCCACAAAACCGTGTTTTCCATACCCTTACACCTAATGTTACAACCTTTTAAAAGTATTCTTTGATAGTTTTCTTAGGTGCTTACGCCAAATTGGTGGAGGTTTGATCCTTTATTAAGCCTATGGTAATCTATGTGCTATGACAGGTAGAGAGTGTTTTCTTTTCCCGTTTCCATACATGTTATACAACCTATCCACCCGAGAGATGTGAGAATCCAAACACTTTATTGTGAGCTGCTAATTTATTATTTACATGCTCGTTATGACTATTGTGGAATGAGTTGTGTTGTAATTACTTTTAAACCAATGCTAAATGCCCTATAACTTGTAAATTGATTAGGATAAAAGCACATTTGCTTAAAGACAATCAAATCTCAAGTGTAGGAATATTTGATGAGGTTGAAAAACATGCATTTTTAAGGGGTCATTTAACCTCTAAACTCATACACATTTGATCAGTTATTACCCTAAATCGTTTCATTTCAAGTTTTAGGTACTTTGCAAGTGAATGTCGGAAAAGAGCGAGTTTTTGGCTTATTTGGACAAGAAAACGACCAAATCAAGAAAACGTTCCTGAAAAGTAGGTGGGACGGCATCACAAATACAATGTGATGCCGACACTTGAAGTGCAACGATGATTACCAAGTTATAATTTTATCAAGTGATGCTTCAGAAGATGGCGACGGTCTAGAGCTGACGGGGTCATGACCAGAGAAGTGAAGAGCGACGACGTCACAACCCTTAAGGTGATGCCCTCACAACTAAGTCGGTGTAGTTTATGAAACCCTAATGACAGTGAGCTGATGGCGTCACACTTGTAAAGTGACGCCGTAACATTTGTAATACTATATATATAGTTTTCGTATGATTTTCATTATGTGTGACACGTATTGGTAATACTTTGGAGAGACCTTTTGGGTTACGAATTTTACAGATCCTGTAAGGGTTTTTAGCCCTAGAACTCCATGTTTTATTGAAGATAAGTTATTCCTCTTTAATCATTTAATATGTCTATGTGTTGTTTGATTATATGTGTATCTTCTCTTCTATTTAACATGCTTGGCTAAATTATCTAGTGTTTGCCTAGGTTTGAATGAAACCTAGTTATTGATTATTGATTGTCGTCTCTTGTTTAATTAGTTATATCGCGTTACGAGTAGGAAAACTGGCTTTATCATTAGTATATTAGCTTGAACGTTCGACTAAACGCTTCTTCACCAGAGTGCACTAGTTGTTCTTATTTGTTGTATTTATTGTGTGAATTGCGGATTGTTGACATTAAGAAGTCTTAACGAGACTGCATAATGGCGGATTGGTGAAATTAGGATTTATTAACTAGACCAATATATTCATAGAGTTAGGAAATTTGACACCACCCTATAACCAATATTAAAGAACACAACACACTAATTAAAACAAGGACGTGACAATTCGACTAATCAATAAGAGATAACTAGAGAGTAAGGAAATTCTAAGTAAACACCTTTACCTATCATAAGAGTTTACCACTTTACTTTTCCGCATAATTAGTTTAATTTAGTTATAATTAGTAATTAAAAACCAAACTCTTCAAACCCCGAGACTTTTACTTGCTTTCTAAAAAATATAAAAAAATACAAAAAGAATCATCCCTCACCTTTAAACCTAATTTGTCATACACTTCGGCCTTCACAACATTATTCCCTTAGAGAACGATCAATCCACCGTGTCTTGCCTATACTACACTACAACGGTTAGGTACACTGCCAAGCAGCGTTGTAAAACTTACTGGTTTTGCAAAATTCCGCATCAATATTTCATAAAACGTCTAGATTTATATATATATATATATATATATATATATATATATATATATATTTTAAATGCGTAATTTTATTTTGTAATAAATTTATAATAACTTTGTAATAAATATGTATGATAAAATTGTGAAGAATATGAGTATATGGAAAGAGAAGAAATTAAGAAGAATATGACTATGCTTGGGGGACATAAAAGTAGTAAAGAGAAAAGTTGTGTCAGATGAGATAAAACATTAATTAATTTGTAGTATAACGTAATATTTCGCAATTAATTCCCAATACATCATTTTTTTTGTTTAATTTGTTTGTTGCTTTTTCTTGTTTTTTAAAGTTACAAAACGAGAAATCATTCATTACGAATATATTACGATATTTTGCGAATAAATTGAAAAAAAAAGACTTTAACAAAAAATAACAAAATGGACATCAAATTACAGATGATCAAAAGATACGTTTACTGATATAATTTGTTTGATGAAAAACTTTACAACTTTACATATATATATGGGATCAAAAGATGTTGGTTGTGTATTTGCATTATATATATATATATATATATATATATATATATATATATATATATATATATATATATTGCCGGCTAATGGCATAAGTGATAATATACATGTAAAAGTGATGATAATTTCGTCATTTCATAAAAAAAATTAACTTTAGTAATATGCTATAAAATCGAGTCAAGTTAGAAATAAATAACATCGTGGGTCACAGAAATACAAATTTTCCTACTGATATTACGTACTAAAGATATTAATGAAATCATATTACAACATTAAATATATGACATATATTTAAGCCATGTAAATGCACACAAATACTACCTGTAAATCCAACATGATCATTCGTGGCTTTCTTATGATTACAACATTATCGCTATGTATTGCTTTGACACCAAAGGATGCTTATGTTTCCCATTTTAGGATGTACATTACCAATGCCATTGAAGATAACATTGCATTCCATGTTTGGAGGAGGAATGGAGAAGATGATCAAGGAAATCACACACTTGCTTTCAATGAAGAGTTTGATTGGAAATTTGGTGTGGCATTTGGCACATACTATAGAGGCGAATTCTGGTGGGAATCAAAGTATGTAACTATTAGTGTTTTCAATAAGCTTATATATAAAAAGTGTTTCGATGGAAACCTTTTTGCTGTACAAAGATGTTATTGGTTAGTAAAACCTGAAGGATTCTATCTATGTGATCACAACAATACTTTTCCTAAAGGATGGCATCTTATACATAACTGGTAGAACTTTTAACTAATAATGTTATCAATGTAAATTTATGAACTAAAGTTGATAAAGAAGGGTTTAATGAAGCTCAATTGTCTGTGTTTTATCATTCTATATTTCTAGTGGTTGTATTTGTACATATACTTTTTAATAGACAATGCCTAAAAGTAATTTTAGAAATGGTACATCTACATAAAGTTTACAAAAACAAAATCCACACATTACCAGCCAATTCATGTAAATATTTAGAAATGAGGTAGGCTATATACACATCTGCTAATTCTAACTTGTTGTTTTGTGTGTTTTCTTCACCTATTACCGGCTAATTCAAAATGAATACTGACATGTCTTTTTTTGTAGTTGTTGACCAAAATGAACATGTCATTAATTAGGGTTAAAAAGCCACTATATAAACCACTTAAACATTTCACCCAACTTCATAACTCTTGGAACACTTTCAAGTAATTTCCTCTCACCATCCCTAATTTCAATTGAAAGCCTAATTTTTTCACTAACCATAAGTGATAACATCAAATTATCATGATATTCTATGCATCAATTTCCCCATTATTATATCAAATTATGCAAACCTACATTTGTTTATGCTCTTATTTCTTTATATTTTATTTCAGGACAAAGAAGAGCACTTGACGAATTTGGTACGAATATTAATTGTTATAAGCTAAAGTGAAGATTAAAGACAAAGTTAAGGTTACGGTGTAACTAGTCATTGAAGTTACGCCGTAGTAATGTTATGACTTAGCCATATTTTTGCATGAAGAAGATTACGTTGTAACCATTCATAAGAGTACTGCGTAAATGTGTCAACGAAATTTTTACGTTTGTAACTCACATTTGGGTTACGTCGTAGGTTGGCCAGCGTGTTGACCAAGGAATGATGTTACAGCGTAACTTTTGGAGCAGTTACGCCATAAGTGTGGATAAACTTTAATTGAAGATCATTTTTAAAGAAGAGTTACGACGTAACTATTGATGAGGTTACACCGTAAAAAAAGCAAGAACTATAAATATTTCGAAGAATTCTGCATTTTAGAAATCTCCCCTTTTCCACAATCTCTAACAGGGTTTGGGGAGAGCGATCCAGAAGAATAAATGAAGATTAGAATATTGAAGAATGACGTTTCATATAGCTAGAAATCATTCTAGTCTATTTCAAGTTTGAATTCTCTTATGCTTTTCTATTAATCATTCAATGAATTCATTTTGTTAAATTAATCTTTGGTCTAGTATTTTATCTTTATTATTCTATTTAGACATTTTCTTTGCTTGTTTGTGGACACTCTCGTTTTGGTAGCTTGGAAGTTTGGGTAGTATCTAGGAAGCTAGGAGAATTGACCATAGGACCCTAGTGAATCAGGTTGCGAGTAGTGGTAAGAATTGACCATAGGACGATAACTATTTTGCGTGAAAATATACTAAACGAGCACCTTCCAAGAGGAAAGCTTAAGAAGTTACAGGGAGCCTAAGATCCGAAAGGCCGGGTTTCATATGAACAAGTCTATTAAACATGGTACTTAACGACTCTTCCGTAGGGTAAACCCGCGAACTCTTGTAATCATTAGGTTACGAAATAGGACGCTATGGAAGATAGGACTAGACTAATTGACCAACTGATTCTAGTGATATTCACCCACTATATGGATTACAGGAAGGAAGAAATTAATAAACTCTTATAAGTCTTAATTAGTCATATCATTCTCTTTTCTTTCTTTACATTTTATATTATGTTACATTAGAATTTTCTATTCATCAGACAACTTTAATTTAATCATATATACTTGAGTTTAATATCATATTTTGCTAGAACAACAACTCTTGGGACAACACTCGGATTTGCCTAGGCTATACTTCACATGACCGGATACACTGCCCGTGAGTATGTGTTAATCCTAGTATCTCTCAGTTTATAAATTTAAAACAGGATGGAAAAAGCACATCAAGTTTTTGGCGCCGCTGCCGGGCAGCAGGTTATTTGGGCGATTTAAGGTAATCTTAGTTTCTAATAATAATATGGCATTTTGAGGTTAAAATCAGGCTGAAGATATGTTTTAACATGCTACGCACGAGAAATAACTTCATACATGACTCTTAGCATGGATATTCAGGTACGCAAATACAATCTCTCGTTATAAAAAATGTATATTCCTTAATACAAATTTTTATGAAAAATTTATGAACTACGGCATAACCGGATATAAGGTTACGGCGTAACTATTTTTAATTAATTAAAAATAAAGGGCCATTAATTAGATTACAGTGTAATCTATTTATTAAGTTAAGCCGTAACTTTCTAATGATATAAATACGTACTTCCGGCGTAGAGACCATTGAGACCATTTTTTACCGCAAATTATCACCGCAACCGCTATAGTAAAAAAAAATTTGCAATTTGTTCGTGTTTGTTCTTAAGATTTTCCGATGGAAGGTATTTAATCCTAACTCTCCTTTGGTTTTTACATTTTTTAGGGTTCTTATTTTGCTTAAAGCTATTTTGGGTTTTTAGGGCAGCACGTTTTTTGGGTTCTATTGAATGTGTTAATTGATTCAGTGACCTTTAATATCCATGTTTCTATCCTGTGATTATGAATTTCTTAAATATAATTAGGTTTTGGTTTAATTAAGAATTTGATTAAATAAATTAATCTAGGCTCTCGCGTATAGCAATAGTGTTGTAATTGGGTTAAACCATTTTAAATCAATTAGTAATTTTTTATGATTACGGCGTAATCAATTTTGGTTCCGTAACCATTGAAGTAATTGTCACTTTCAGATATAGATTATGGCGTAACCAGTGATGGAGTTACGCCGTAACTGGTGTTTGGGGTAAACATTAATTTCTATTGTAAGAAATTAGTAATGACATAACCATTAAATGGGTTACGCCTTAACTACGACACCGATTGATTCTACGGAGTAATTATTAATAGTGTTATGTCGTAACTACGATACAGGTTGATTTTACGGCATAATAATTGTGGGTTACACCGTAACACTCCTGTGAATTGCAACTAATATTTATAATTTTGAATGTGTTTTCAGGAAACAACAACAACCCCACACAATGGCTCAAGTTCTTGCTATTCGGGGCTGATGGAAGAAGGCAATGCAAGAGTGAGCTAAGTAAGCTTACCAAAAAAGAGATCGAGGGGAGCCCCTCAATCTTGTTGAATTTGAAACTATCAGCGATGGTGTTGTTGCCACTGAACTCAAGAACTTTTGCAATGTTGAGTATGTGACTCCTACTGGGAAGTTTACTTGCAAAGCTTGGTTGAAGGTTTTCACAATCAGCGAACCTGTTTTTTATGAGTATGTTTGGGAATTCTTGTCGACGGTAGACTTTGAGGACCACATCATCAGCATGACACAACCTTTTCTCTTTTTCCAGCTTGGAGGGGTTAGGAGAAAAATGAACATGAGGGAATTTATCTTGGCCATGGGACTTTACAGTCAACTCGACTTCAACATCTTTGGAGAATTCTACAACAATTGCATGAGAGCCAGACCCCAAGGTTACAATCCAAGGGTATACCTCGAGCAGATCTCTACTACATCTGGGTATGATACTCGGTCCCCACCATCCTACACCACCATCAGGAGTCCTATCTGTCGTCTGGTACACAGACTTATTACCGTTTCCATCAGAGCAAGACACTCCGCTAGGGAGAAAGTGATTATTGAAGATACATATTTGATGCACGAAATGGATGTGGGTGATATGATCGATGTTCCTTGGCACTTGGCCAAATTTATGTCAGGAGGTGCAAAGGGGTACCAAAAGAACAGTCTGATTCAGGGGGCCCATTTTATTTCAAGGTTGGCTAGGAGTTTTGGCTTGATGACTCTTGCAACCTTGTCTCTTGTGACCAGGGGGATTGACATTAGCTTGATCGGGATTCATAAGCTAGTCGAGTAGTGTGTTAAGTTTGCTTCACCCATATAATGTATTGTTTCGTTAAACCTATTTTCCTTAGCCTACCGCGTAGTCTTGGTTTATGAGTGGGAAGTCGTCGTTTGCCTAAGTTTGAGGTTCTGGTAGAGAACGGAAATCACGCCTACATTGAAGATATATTAATGTAGATCATTGAAGACCCCCGTATTCCTCATATATGTTTCATCTCAAGTGGGGGTGTGTGGAAAACTAGAAGGGGGGTTGAATAGTTTTACCAATTTAAAACTTCCTTTTAAATATTTAGATCGACTTATGTCAATCTATTTGGTTGTTTATGTTGGATGTTGATAGATAGATATATAAACGTGTAATGAAAGATAAAGAGTAAGAAGCACATCACCACAACACAAGTATTTATAGTGGTTCGGCTACAAGGATACCTTCCTTGCCCTACTCCACTCCCCGAGTCACCTACTCGAGAGTTCGTAAACACTACACCAATCTCCTTATGGAGGAGAAGCCTTCACAACGTCGCTTACACCTTTTTCTGGTACAAAGCTAAATTCTGAGTTCTTTCAAACCAAGGCGAACCACACCTAACACAATGTCGCCTACCCTTTATAAGGTGCTAGGATAACCACCGAGTTCTTTCACACCAAGGAGAACTAATCCTATCACAATGTCGCCTACCCTTTATTAGGTACTAGGCTAAGCACCTAGTTCCATTACTATGGAGGAACTACTACCCTTCTCGACACAACACCTAATCTCAAGGAGATCCACTCCTTGTTACAAAACTCTCAAGGACATCACCATCCTTGGAAATAAACAAATACTTATATGTATAACGATCCACCTCATCGATTATACGACCTAGGCATTCTTCTCTAATGCCACTTGATTTGATTATTAGGCATCTTTCACTAATGCCTTTGACACAACGCTTGGCACCCTTCACTAATGCCTTCGTCTTGACACCTCTAGCATTCTTCACTAATGCTTTTGACATGGACGATAAGCACCCTTCACTAAAGCTTTCATCTTGACACTTTCGACATCCTTCACTAATGCCTTCAACACAACATCTATAGAGGAAGAAAGAACTATCAACAAAAGAACCTCAGTTGTCTTGATGATGACGAAGCATGGCAACTCATGGACTTGAGCTTGCTCGACTTCAAGTAGTGGTGATCTCGCCTTTAAGAGGAACCTAAAGAATCACACGAAAACAAAAGACAAACTACATAGATCTCTTGGATCTGAGGTTAGAGAGATATAATACTTGGAGAAAGTATATGTGAAGTGGTGAGCAAAAAGGAAGAAATGGCTCACTATTTATAGAGGAGAAAACTTACTGTTCCCCGGATCCCGCGGATCCTTCCCACAAGGGATCCGTCTAGCACAACGCTAGGGATCCGTGGGACGCTCCTCTTTGCCCATGGGTATTTTTGTTATGGGTCATGGGTCATGGGTTATGGGTTGATCCATGGGTTTCTTTCTAGATACAATGAACTTGGTTAAGTGGTTTTTATAAAACCATGGGTTATGGGTCAATACCATTAGCTAGTTTTTACCCATTTAGTATATACTTGTTTTTACCTATGTTAGTATAAACTTGTTTTTACCCATTTTAGTATATACTTAGTTAAGTATATGTTAACCCAATATGTAAACACTAGTTGTTGTACATGTGTATCAGGATCATAAAATCACTTATACTTGTTTTAGTGTTTTATGTGAAAACGTTAGTGTGTTAGAAAAACTATTGAATCAAACTATTTACGTATTTTATTTGTTTCGTTAAAATGATTTTACGTTTGTTATCGACAAAATATTAGAAGATCGTAATATATAAATAAACGTTTTTACGGCTTATTTGTATAAACAATCTCCCCCTTTTTGTTGATGACAAAACATAAAATTATTTTAAGGAAAAGCTAAAATTTGTAAAAGTTTGAATTTGTAGTTTTTACTTTCTTCACTCCCTTTTTGTCGAAACAAAAAGTGTTAAAAGAAACTAACACAATTTTTGTAAAAGAAAAATTTGTAAGAGAAAATGTAAAGAGAGCAAGTGACGGGAATGATACTCGTCTTAACTCCCCCTTGACGAGTCCATCCCTTTGATAGGGCATCAAGTATATAACGTAAATAAACTAATGTTTTTGCAAATATGTTTGCAAATGGTTCGTCTAAGTGACGAAAGTGTGCTCTCCCTTGAAGATTGCAAAGTTGCAATGGGGTATCATGAAATATAATCCAAAGGCGGATTAAGTTGCAAATGATTTTGCAATATCTTTTGACACAAAGCTCCCCCTCGCTTTATGGTGTCAAAATCTTCATGTGTATTTTGAAAATCTACAAAGTAAAGGTTAGAAAACAAGAGTATAGTGCATAATTTCCTGCAAATAAAACTCAAGTTAGTAGAAATTTGTGATTCTGTACCACGGATCCCACGGTTTCCTTCTTGTAGGGATCCGTCTAGGCATTTTGGAGGGATCCGGCTGTCTGGTGACAGTTTCCTCAGCAATGAGAATGTGCCAATCAATGCTAATGAGGAGGTAAGATATGTGTACAATGTAGCAAGCACAACACACACAAAAATAATCATGGCATATAAATATTCATTCAATAAAACAAGAGATAATCAAACAAATCTCTAAAACTAAGAGAATGAACTAGGCCATACAACTACTACTTAACACTAACTAGTTACTAGACTTATAATGTGACAATGTGCTTGAGTCTAGGGATGAGTGGACTTGTTTATTTGATCCAACTTTGCAAGAAGATGATTAAACATGAAATGTATCTCATTTCATGCTTCTTGAACAAGTCCTTGAGTGATTAGACAATTTGGACACTCATTGTCTTGGTTTGGAACCGGAGGGAAATGGATATTTTGAGGAGGCTCTATGTGTGATTGTGGATCTTCATTTTGAGAAGTAGGATGAGGTTCTAAAAATGAGGGTGGTAATGGAACTTCTTCCATATGATCAAGGTTGTTCCTTGTCTCCCATGATGGACTAGTTGGTGTTGTTGGTTGTTCCCTATTCAATGAAAAGGTTGGTGAATGAGAGGTTCTTGGTGGTGAATGACCCAATGAGTAGATTTTTGGGTGAGGGAGAGGCTCATTCAAGGAGTGTAGTCCATGCTCAATGAATGAGGGTTTTGACGGCTTGCTAGAACTAGCCATGTCTGGTTTTGAACTAGATGATCCCTTTTCTAGTCCGAAAGGTTTGATGCTAATCCTTGCGGTTCTTTTAGCCTTTGTTGGATGAGTTTAATGAGGTGGTATTCTAGTATCATTATCTCTAATGAGAGATGTTTCGGTAGATGAGATTTCGTGGATCATTTGACCCTTTCTTTTGGATGATCCTATGGTTAAGGAGTTGTTGCTAAGAGCCTTAGTCATAGTGATGATGATGCTAAGCTTCTAATTGCTGATTTTTGAAAGGTAAGTGAGAATGGTGCCTTAATCCTAAGGTTGTTTGGTTTATAAAGGATAATTTGAATTTAGGAAATTAAATTCTTGGCCACTTAGAGGATTAAGCATGCACTTAGAATTTTGATCAGCTCTTGGAGGATAATAAATGAATGCTAAAAGTGGTTAGATAACCAAAGGTGACACAAAATTGAATATGGAAGCTGATTTAGGCTTTCTGCAGCTACGGATCCCGCGGATCCCTCTCAGTAGGGATCCGTCTGGTTAAAGACCAGGGATCCGGCTGTCAGGCAGGTTCTAGGTGAAATGATTATGCTTTTGTAAGATTTATTATCAAAGGATTTCGAGGTTTTGACTTAATTTTGAAGTCTTTAGCTGTTGGATATCTCAAATCCTCAACCATAATGAGTGATGGTGCTTAATGATGGTTTTGGGCAAGAAAATTGACTTTAGGTAGTCTAACTATGTGTTTGACAATGATACCATTTAATTTGAAATGGAAAATGGTGGTAATAAGTCCTAGAAGTCAGGTGATGACCGAAGAAGAATTAACTAAAATCTTTAAAAATAAAGAAAAAATGAAAAACTAGTTTAGAGTCTAATTTTGAGTCAAAAGATGATTAAGATCAATTTGCTAAAATTGATGGATAGACCAAACTAAGTGTTATCAGACGTGATAGATAATGTGTGAGTGTTGGAGCGGAATTATGGTGAGTTTTGACGAGTTGATAAATCAAAAAGCGTTTTGAAATATATCCTAGGTAAGTCATGGATGAGGGTGAGACTTTCAACTATTTGAGGAAGACTTAGTTGGCTCTAGTATCTTGTCTTAGACTAGTGTGAGGTGATCTTAGTATGCTATTTTGATGTAAGCAAGTCTGTATTGCTCATCAGTGGCCACGGATCCCGCGGTTTCCTTCTGGGAGGGATCCGGCTAGTTCAAATGCTGGGATCTGCCTACTGCAGATCAGAAGGCTTTCAGTAAATGTGCAACTTTGCTCTTTTTGGTAAATGCTTCTCCTAATTGTTTCTATAGAGACTAAAGGCAAGAATACAACAAATATAAGTCATAGCAAAGTAGGAAGAGTTAAAGGTTCCTAATATGAGTGACGACAACCACTTGAACATTTTCAAGGAGTCGTAAAATCTCATTCTACAAGTTCCTAAGTTACGATTGTTTTAGTGCCAAGATATGGCAAGACCTACCTACTTATTCTACATAAGCGTTGTTTAAGTGTTACAACCCATTGTTTGAAATTGTTCTTCATAATTCTAGATCTATGATCTTACCTCATTTCTCTTCTTCTTCACGTCCTCGCCCATCCTCCACTCTTTATTATACCATTTTCACTTCTTCTTACTCAAGAAATTGGCGAAGCACTTGAAGATTCCCTTGGTTTGTTGCCATTCGGGTGATTCATTAGGAATGTTTGGCAAATGGTTAATGTAGTCCAAGGGGTCAAGATCGGTATTTCCGAGTGGGTTGCTACCACTTCCTTCACCTCCTCCTTGTCTCTCCCTTTCATCCGAGGAATCCGTGGGAGGGTGAGGCCTCTTGCCTTGAGGCCTCTTGCCTTCCACCATAAGCCTTGTTGTTCTACCCTCGGTTAATGGTGCCATAACTTTGTTGCAAAAGCTATGATCATAGGATTGTGGAGAAGGATCTAATGCAAAGATGAATTTAGCAAGACGGGTTAGGAGCATTGCATACGGGAGCACCATCTTGTCCATGCTTCTTACACTTGCCATTCTCTTGATCATGTAGTAGGCAATGTTAAAGCGAATCTCGGTCACTAGGCAATAGATCATAAAGCTTAGACATGCGTTGGGGTGATCCTTGTTTCCTACTAGGCACACCACATTCTCCCTTATCACGTCTTCCCATTTCCTATACAACGCGTACATCTCCGAGAGCTCCATTTGGAAAGGATCCCTATAGATCACTTTCGACTTCCTAGTAACCCTTGATGGAGATGCTCTTGGCATAAACACGGTGTCCCTCACCGTGGTTTCTTCCGGGATTATTGTGTTATAAATTTTGTGATGATCAACCATAGAGTGTATCTCCTCCAACGACCACTCATTAGAATACATGCAAACACCATCATATGAAACCCCTATTATTCTTCCAAACTCCTCAAGCGAAAGAGTGTACTCATGTTCATTTATGGTAAATTCAATTGAGATGGAACCATTATCATTTCTAATTATCCCCATTGTTTTGTAGAACTCAAGCACAAAGACCGGGAAAATTTGCTCATTTATGTCCAATAAACAATCAAACCCAATAGTTCCAAATACTTCCCTTATGTCGGTATTTGCAAGAAATGATGGATCAACAACTCTACCTTCGTGAAAGAGTCTCCTTTCAAGTAACTTAAAGGCTTTCCTATCGTCCGGACTTAGTCCATCTTTCCTATGGTACATGGGTATGTAGTGAGCGGTGTCTTGGTAATCTTGTTGCTTGTTGCTTGGCATGATTGATCCTAAACAATACAACCACAATGTGGTGTTAATTGTGAATAGTAACTAGAGGGTTTGATCACAATTTTGCTCTCATCATCTTTGCTGGATTTCAAGAAATGTGTTTAATTTTGTATTAACAATGTTAATTCTTTGATTTAGATTATCTTAGAAAACAATGCAGTGACAAATTATGATAAACCCATTTGAACCCAACTCTTAAAGATGAAGAAATTGTAATCCTAGAAATCAAGGAATTCAATTAACAATGTAGTGAAGATTATACTTACACAATTGATTGTTAAGCTTGAGGGGAATGATCAAATTGCTCCTTTGAACAGTAGCTGAGTTCTTGTTCGTGAGTCTTTGAGATGAGTATAATTCTAGAACATCCACAGTGATCATTCTTTAATTTAAGCTGTCTTCTGTTGCATGGATCCCGCGGATCCCTCTCATTTGGGATCCGGCTAGTGAAAACGCAGGGATCCGGCATGACAGCAAAAATCAGCTCAAACATTCCTTGATAACTTTGGTTTGGAAGTTCTAAAAAAGCCTAGTGTTTTGATGTTAAGGCTCTAGAACAAGTGATTTGAGGTTTAATACTATTCCTATTAGACGTGGTTCCCTTTTTAAGAATTAGTAATAATTCATGGGAAGCTTTTCAAATATTATAATAAAATCTCATTTTATCATAATATAAGAAGTTTCACATGGATATTTATTGACATAGATAAAGTGTCAATAAACCCTTTGTGATGAGTAATGATTGAGGCTATCGTATAACCAAGATATCATTGTTATGAGTTGGTAGCGTAGTCTATACAAATTAGTTGAAAAATACTATTCATTATAATATAGATAACTACTTAAGTAATTTCTAATAGATATAAATCATGCGACTAAGATTTTAACAATAATAAAAAATAAATTATTAGCGATCATACCTTTGCTAATTATTCTTTTTAAGAAAAGAAGTATTTAGATGAAATGCTTTGTGATTTTCTTGGAGTCTCCAGATTCATGTTGTGAGAGAGACAATACTAAACATTCTTTTAGCGAAAAGAAATATTTAGATAGATTCTTCATGATTTTCTTGGTAACCCTTAATCCAAGTATGGAGAATACTTCACAAGGAAAATGTTAGAACATTCTATCATTGTCCAACAATAAACATTATAATTATTTTTAAAACATGACAAAAAAAATCCTTCTTTGTAGTTTTCAAACATACACGGATCGTATCAAGTTTTTAAAGTACAACATACTCCAAAAAACTTGGTAACGAAACTCTGAAACCAATTGTGGAAAACTAGAAGGGGGGGTTGAGTAGTTTTACCTATTTAAAACTTCCTTTTAAATATTTAGATCGACTTATGTCAATCTATTTGGTTGTTTATGTTGGACGTTGATAGATAGATATATAAACGTGTAATGAAAGATAAAGAGTAAGAAGCACATCACCACAACACAAGTATTTATAGTGGTTCGGCTACAAAGACACCTTTCCTTGCCCTACTCCACTCCCCGAGTCACCTACTCGAGAGTTTGTAAACGCTACACTAATCTCCTTATGGCGGAGAAGTCTTCACAACGTCGCTTACACCTTTTTCCGGTACAAAGCTAAATATCGAGTTCTTTCACACCAAGGCGAACCACACCTAACACAACGTCGCCTACCCTTTATACGGTGCTAGGCTAACAACCGAGTTCTTTCACACCAAGGAGAACTAATCCTATCACAACGTCGCCTACCCTTTATTAGGTACTAGGCTAAGCACCTAGTTCCATTACTATGGAGGAACTACTACCCTTCACGACACAACACCTAATCTCAAGGAGATCCACTCCTTGTTACAACACTCTCAAGGACATCACCATCCTTGGAAATAAACAAATACTTATATGTATAATGATGCACCTCATCGATTATACGACCTAGGCATTCTTCCCTAATGCCACTTGATTTGATTCTTAGGCATCTTTCACTAATTCCTTTGACACAATGCTTGGCACCCTTCACTAATGCCTTCGTCTTGACACCTCTAGCATTCTTCACTAATGCTTTTGACATGGACGATAAGCACCCTTCACTAATGCTTTCGTCTGGACACTTTCGGCATCCTTCACTAATGCCTTCAACACAACATCTATAGAGGAAGAAAGAACTATCAACAAGAGAACCTCAGTTGTCTTGATGATGACGAAGCATGACAACTCATGGACTTGAGCTTGCTCGACTTCAAGTAGTGGTGATCTCGCCTTTAATAGGAACCTAGAGAATCACACGAAAACAAAAGATAAACTACATAGATCTCTTGGATCTGAGGTTAGAGAGATATAATACTTGGAGAAAGTATATGTGAAGTGGTGAGCAAAAAGAAAAAAATGGCTCACTATTTATAGAGGAGAAAACTTACTGTTCCCCGGATCCCGTGGATCCCTCCCACAAGGGATCCGTCTAGCACAACGCTAGGGATCCGTGGGACGCTCCTCTTTGCCCATGGGTATTTTTGGTTATGGGTCATGGGTCATGGATTATGGGTTGATCCATGGGTTTCTTTCTAGATACAATGAACTTGGTTAAGTGGTTTGTATAAAACCATGGGTTATGGGTCAATACCATTAGCTAGTTTTTACCCATTTAGTATATACTTGTTTTTACCCATTTTAGTATAAACTTGTTTTTACCCATTTTAGTATATACTTAGTTAAGTATATGTTAACCCAATATGTAAACACTAGTTGTTGTACATGTGTATCAAGATCATAAAATCACTTATACTTGTTTTAGTGTTTTATGTGAAAACGTTAGTATGTTTGAAAAACTATTGAATCAAACTATTTACGTATTTTATTTGTTTCGTTAAAATGATTTTACGTTTGTTATCGACAAAACATTAGAAGATCGTAAAATAAAAATAAACGTTTTTACGGCTTATTTGTATTAACAGGGTGTCTATTTATATATATATATATATATATATATATATATATATATATATATATATATATATAAATAAATATATATATATATATATATATATATATATATATATATATATATATATATATATATATATATATATATATATATATATATGTAGAAAAAGTTGTGAAGGAATTTTTTCTAAAAGTGAATATTTTTTCCGAAAAAAAATTATAAAAAAATACGTTTGTGCATTAAAACGTTATTTTGTGCATCAAAAATTGGTTTTTTGCACCCAACTTCTTTTGACTTTTTTCATCAAAATAACATTGCGCATATAACTAAAACAAGTTGAAAATTTTGTGCATCAAAATGTTTTTGCGCATCAAAATTCGTTTTTTGTGCATTAAAAAAAACGTATCAAAACTCAAAATTATAAAAACTGTTTTCACAAAAGTTTTATGCACAAACATACCCGATCTTGTGGATTTTTTTTGGAATTTTTTTAAAAAAATAAATCTTTTTATTCTTTTTACGGATATTTGTATTTTTATTTTAACTTTACCCTATATAAAATATAAATATATATATATATATATATATATATATATATATATATATATATATATATATATATATATATATATATATATATATATATATATAAGAGGAGGCATGCCACATATAATGTCACTTGGCATCCCATAATGACATGTCATTATTCCATGTCATCATTAATTTATGCGGCATTTTTTTAATGACATGTGGCATTTTTTTTAAAAATTTGTGTACAATTTTAAATTTATGTTGAATTTTGTTGTTTTTAAATTTTTTAATTTTAAAATTCAGTTTGTATTTGTGTGTTTTAAATTTTAATTCGGTTTAATTAAAAAGAAGACATATATTGGATTTGAACTTGGGTCATTCATAAGTTATCTAAACAACTTACCACTAGACTAAATTGGTTTTTGATTTATATGTTCCAAATCAATACAAATAAAGGACATGCTAAACAATTCTGCAGTTTGTAATTTAAGAATGTATATTATGAAGATAACAATTAAAAAAAATGATATATATTACCTTACAAGATAATTATACCTTATATATTTTTAACCTATTTTTTGTGTATAAATACACCCTATTATATTCTTCTTAATCATACTAATCCCTAACAGGTTTTACAAACTTTTAAGTTTAACAGGTTTTATCTTAGTGCGTCTTTTGTTTATTAGTTTCTTGCTTCTCGAACTATAACTTAAGTTTTGAATTGATAGCGAGATACCACTTTTTCAGGTTCCAGATTTCTTCTGCAATGGCATCATCCGTCAGTCGTCTGATGAGTAATTTACAGCTCTATTCATCCATATTGTCTGTATGTTTAAATTGTGATTTTAGTTATCACTCTGTCACTTCTAATCGTTTCATTAGGCTCCATATGCTCGCATTTTTTTATCATCTTATTCTTGTAAAGGTCAAAAGTCTGAATATCTCAGATTGAATAAAATAATAAAAATAAGAACTGCAACTGGTTTGTGTAGTGTGTACATATTATTTTTGGTAAAGTTAGTCGAGTTCTTGCTATCAAAATTTCTCCTTTCTTCATGCTAATCTAACTAATATTTGTTACTGCAAAACTAGACTGAAAGAAGAAAAATTGGAGCCCGTTCTACATCAACTATATGGCAGATCTTGATGTAAGTCTATTAACGTAAACTTTAGATTCAGAAGCTTAATATATAAAAAAACTAGAGGATATAATAATTAACACTTTCAAAGATGGTTTTGTATTGTTATACAAGAACGTAATAGATGGAGCCTTCAAGAAGAAATTGCAAAGGTATTTAACACGTCACTGGAACGTACTTTCAATCCTCGAAAATCCGTATCTTGTTGTATTTCTACTTGCACCAAAGAGGACGGTGGTGATTACCTACGGTAAATATGTTCATTCTCATACTTGTGCAGTTTTACTTTCTTTAGTATGTATTATTATTATTTTTTCTTTCTGAATGATGAGTACTAATCCAGAAAATTTTCATTTGGTAATAGCTCGAGTGTCATGCACATATGGCCTGAAATAAAGGAAACTCACAGGTATAAAGGACCAAAACATGCTGGAGTGGTAATATATTTCTTTTGAGTGAAATATCATGTATTTTGAATATACTGCCTAGGATCTTTACTCTTTTTTTTCATAGTTCTTGAAGGATAATATCATGGGTTCTGACTATAAGGACATGATGGAAAGATGCGTCGTATGTGGTCCTGGTTTTGTGAAGTTTAAGTTATGCGGGAAATGGATAGCTAAGGTAATTTTATTTTTATTTTCTTTTCCAACTGTTGATAAGACACATTACAATTCTGACCTTAATTCGATTCTTTTCTTGCAGAGTATTCATAACATGCTAACAGATAGCATAGACACATGGGCACCCAAAGTTTCCGTGAAAAAATCAGTTGTACTTTTTGTCACGAAATATAACCGAGGAAATGCATACGGGTCATTTACGACCCACTTTAATCGGAGAAACGTTAGCTCGTATGCTCGAGTATTTTGGAGTTGTTGTGCTCCAAAAAAAAATACATGATGAGGATCATCTGGACATTGAGGTACATGCAGTTGGTCTTGCTGTTTGAATGTCTTATTTTTGTTGCTTTTGAGTTTAATTCCATTATTTTTGTTGTTTTTTACTTTAATTCCATATATTTTCAGGGTAAACGCTCTTATGATCTCTACATTAGCGATACTCTTGATTTATTGAGGGTAAAGGATTTGACTGTAGTCAGTGAAAGGGATGAGGCGGTATTTATCGAGGGACAAAATTACCTCTTGTGTATCTCACAGCTTTGCGGTTAGTTTACTTGCTATAAATGTTGATTTGGTCAAAAACATATTTCAAATGGCTTGTAATACATTCTCTGCATATGTGATGGATCTGGACACACTCCTTGTGTCAATGATATTTTGTATAATATTATTAAGCACGCGGAATTTACTTAGTAATACTTAGAAGATGGATTGTATGATGTATTGTATATAAACACAGATTAAACACAAAACTTAAGCTCCAATATTATTGATGAATAATACGAGTGATCTTAGCTTATCACTAGGGTTGCACCTTGAAGCTCTTGTGAGCAATACGTAGGTAATTACAAGTGTCTAAGACAATGACCTAGGATCTCCTTTTATACAACAAGGAGTCCTTTACAAGATAAGTATAAAGCTAACATAATAGAATACACACAAGATCTATTCTATACTTATCTAAACGCGTTAACCTTATCATAAACAATAGCAGTGGTAATAATGTTCTATCAGTGGAAATACGTTTCCACTGCTAGTGTTAATCCGAGCAGTGTAAACCACATACTATCCATGGTAATGAATTATTCCCAACAATCCTCCCCTAAACTTATGATTTCTCTGCAAATCAATAAGTTTCTTCAATATGCATTATCTTCAAGGATTTGGGGAATTCAACCAAACACTTCACTTCTTTCTTAACTTCTGTATGGCTCTTGAGCATTGATCTTGAAGCCTATGTAACAATGCTCTGACCTTTTCATTGTCTTCATTAACTCTTATTGGTAAGGTTAACATCACTGTAAGAGCTCCAGCTCTAAGTGGATATTGTAGGATCGTATATTTATTGTGTTGATGATTCGGGTGGTCTTGGATGATCAAAATACATGTTTGCCATAGTTAGAGAGTTAGTAGAGAGAGAGGGTGTTCTTGCTAGAGGTTTACACAAAGTATGGAATATTAGATTGAATGAGAAGCACCACCCCTTCCATGGATGGAAGGGGTATTTATAGTTACACAATACACGACCTCCTATCGACCTGTGGATCAGGTATACAGTGGGTAAAGACCCGTCCTTCCTCCACGGTGTTGCTCTACGCTAAACTATGCTACTAACTAACAAATAAACTACTAAACAACGTAAATAACTACAAGTCTACGAGCTAAATTATGCTAGATAACATTTGGGGTGACCGACACTTCACTATGGAATTTTCTAATTCCTAACAATCTCCCCCTAAGGGAGGTCACCCCATGTTTTACATTTCGAATCCTAGCATTCTATTCTTGTCTTTGTTCTTGAGCTCGTAGACTTCAATTCTTCATTTTCTCAATCTTTGTGCTTTAGTAGCGATTTCTTCAAAGTCCGCACTGATTTGTACTTTTAGTGGAGGCCTTTAACTGATCCACATCTTTGATGATCTTCGAGCTTTCTTTGAGATCATCAGCCACAGTAAATCTCTGGATCACCCTTTATTGTGTTGCCATCATGTGAGGTTGTGACTTTCGGACCGACATGCTCACACTTTAGAATCATGACATCTTTCCATCAGAGTAGCGGAAGCTTTTACTGGTTCAAGATATTTGCAGCAGCGCAGCAGGAACATAGTATAAGAAATATCTTAGCCAGGTTCTGTAGATATGCACCAGTCATGATTTCTTCAAATTAAGTGTGGATGCTGTGAGCATGCGGCTTTGGATTGACTCTTCAATTCTGACCAGCTGCAATCGTCGGGGTGTACCTGCATACGACAGTTAGCAATAAAGCGCACGAAAGTGTCTTTGATCACTTTCGTTGAATTGAGGTACACGACCCACGGTTCCCCGTTGATCAGTACAAGTACTGCCTGTGATCAGGTAGGATTCCTAAGAATCTCCTTGACAGGGTTTCGCAGCTGTTCTAGCTGTTCTCAAACCGGAACGTCTCAAAGAAGACAACACGGAGTGAGTGAACCAGCGAATTGATATTCACTGATTGATGAAAAATGATATGAAAACAATCGCGTATTGATTTAAGAAAGAGTTTTGCAATACGACGAAGGTTTTATGAGAAAGATCAATTTTTCAAACAAAATACTTTTTGTATTAGAGAATGAGTACACATTCGACGTGCTAGCGAAAAGAAGAGATTCGCACATCGAACGGTTTTTCTAAAAGTATTTTTCAATCAGAGATACTTTTTGAATTTGAAATGAATACACATTCGACGTGCTAGAGAAAAGAAGGTTTGCACATCGAACGGTTTTTCCAAAAGCATTCGTCAATACCATTCCTGGACCAAGGTTGATTCAAGAAAGAATCTCCCCATCGTTTCTATCCAGTTGTCACAAGCTTGATCTTTTGCAAGATTTCACATGTCACCCACCAAGAGCTTGTTTGATGTTGGCTCTAGAAGGATTTCCATCTTCATTGTGAATATTTTTACATATCACTCGGATGTTCTGGCAATACCACAAGGATAATGCGTATGACTCTTAATATATATACTTACTTTCCACATTGTTTGAAAAAGCAAGTCTTCAAGAATTTAGTGTCCTAACGAGATATTGTGGATGATCTCTTGGCTCTAGACTCAATAGTGCATTTTTGGTTCCTGTGCCGGAGACTAGGGAGAGGGTCTCCTTCTTCAATATCAACAATCTCTAAGAGAAAGTCGATAGATTATGTCGGTTCCCCGTGAGAATGAAACAAGCCCTTTTAAGAGGAACTTGAGTGGCTTGGGAAGTTTAGTGCAGTGCGTCACTGGGTCCATGACGTCTTGTCTTCAATACCAGTGTTACCTTAGTAACAACCAGTAGCATATGTATTGAACCCGGTTTCTGCCCTAAGGTTGAATTGATGGAGGGCTATTTCTTTTCACCCTTTTTCACATTCAGTTCTTTTTCATTCTTCAAGCCCTTCAGTGCTTACCGAGACTTCATAACTAGAACCTTGTTGGGTTTATTCCAGTACTAGCTCTGTCTCAGTCCGCACTTTTACCATATTCTCATTTTTCTCCTTTTTTCATCATACCTAAGGACTCTACACTATCTAGTGGATTGTCCCTGGGTAGATCCCTCCGGCTCTGGCGGGATCGTGGGAACGAATACCTAACCTAACCATCCTTATAACACCATACATAAAGTAAAATGGTCGGTATTTTTGTACAATTCATTCTTCCTTGAAACCAATTGAAAAATCATTTGGAAAAACAATCAAGGTACTTGTGATACGAGATCAAAGCATTTTGTACCCTAATAGTTTTGATCATTTAGAAAACCTCCCCCTCAACATGTGCGTATGATTTAGAAATTGTTTAGCACAATGAGGCAAGAGGACTTTGAAATATGTTCTTTGATCACAATTTTCATCCGAAAAAGCCATTTGATTTTCATGGTAAAATTCTCCCCCTCAATATGTGCATAGGATTTTTGAAATCATTTTTATCACATAGAGGCAAGAGTTAATTTGAAGCACATCCACAATCACAAGCGCCATTAAGAAACCATTTTAAAACTCAATCAAGGTACTTTATGTTAACACATAAAAGCATTTGCACCTCGATAGTTTATTATCATTAAAAATGCTCCCCCTTAATATATGCTTCGAGATTCGAAAGCATTTAGCACATATGAGAGAGTAGCCTGCACAATTAAATCAAAATGATCACCTTTTATTAAATCACAAATTCTCCCCCGATCAAAAATATCAAACCCTTTGAGATTTTGGATCCCAAGTGATTTAATACGGTTTAGAAAACATGGGAGAACTTGTGGCCTGGTTTAAATACTCATCTTGTTTTTGGATAAATCCTCCTCCTCATCATGTGTATTGTGTATTTGAAGTCGTTTGGCACATGGAGGCAGGAGTGCCTATAAAGGACTAAAACCGATTCCATTAAAACAGATTTGAGGTTTAAATCACGATCTCTACCCCGATCAGAAATATCAAACCATTTGAGATTTGTGATCCCAACTGATTTAAATCATTTAGAAAAATTTGGGGAAAGACGTGGCAAGATTCAATTTTGAAAGATGACAGATAAGGACCATTTTAAGACATTAAAGATTGTTAGTGTCAGGTATGATAGTTTCTAAGAGATCTTTTAAGTAAAACAAAACAATTTCACAATCAAACAAGAACAAAAAAAATTTCATTTTGAAAGACCTTGATTCTAAAGAAAAATCATACCATGACATAACATTAAATCTTTAGATCACCACTTATATTGTACAATCCGGACTTTTATGAAGCAATATTGATTGAAAATATTTTATTTTAAATCACTCTCCCCCTCAATCGATGACCGAAGTCGATAATTGAGTGACTTAAGTTTTGATAAAATGAAGTCCGGTGATTTTCAAAATTTAGTCCAATATATTTTCAAAACAACATTTTTCCATTTTCAAAACAATTTAATTCAATTTACTCAAAAATTGTTTAATAATGGTATCATGCACAAAGATTCGTTAGGTGGTTGAGCCGCTTTTGTTGTTGTTGCTGTAGGGTTTGGAAGAAAAACCATCTGCTGATGCAGTGAGACTTCTTCTTACATTGCATTTTGAATGCCAACTGAGGTCAAATTAAGCTCCGTTTCTTCAATCACTTAGAAGAAAACCATCTGCTGATGCAGTGAGACCTCTTACGTTGCATTTATGCTAACTCTCCATAGAAGTCCAATTAAGCTTCGTTTCTTCATTTGTCAACCCAAGATATAGTTACCCTTTCCTTTCGGCATCCAATCATCTTCAATTGTGGGATCCGGATAGGGAACATTCTTTTATACCAATATACCTGCACACGTTAGTGAACACACATACAAATATATGGTGGTCGACATCACCCAAACAACAATCGACTAATAAAAGTCAATGCAACATATCAATCAGATCATATAAATGTATGGGAATAATGTGTTCATCAAACTCTAATCATCTAATCCTAGCAATCATATCCTAGGCACCTAGTCCTTCAACATAGGTTAACATCATTTTTAATTAAGCATATTAGGATAATTAAGAAAGCCCGTTAGATGATGTAGATTTGAAAAACATTATCCCCCTCAATCCATGACTCATTTTATGAAAAGTTTAAAAGCGCTGAAGTCATTGATTGAGTTTCAATTTTACAAAAAACTCTGAATCTGATTGTTTTTAAAGCAACTCATTTTCCACCATTTTGAACACAACAAATATTTTTCTGAAGAATTATAGACGGAAAAACATTTGTGTAGGAACAGCAGTCCTTCGACATACTTTCCTCATTTTTGTTTTAGGATAAGTGCACGAAATTTGTGAAAAACGTTTAAGCGTAGCACTTTCCTTCCTTTTAAGAGCGGGTTGCTATCTGAAATGATAGCAAGCCATAGTTTTAAGCGCGGGTCATAGTCTGAAGTGACTGCAAGCCATAGTTTTGTGACATGTTTAGAAAAGAATATTTACACCTTCTGCTCGAACTTCATCTAAAGTCCCGTGCCATTATTGAATGACATTTCTAAGACCGCAGATGTTATCGATACCAGAAGACATGTCTTTAGAAAACATATTTTTGGTATTTTGCTTTTCTGAAAAATACATACAAAGATAGATTAAGATGATATAGTTAAAGAAGATGATGATACGAGTACCGAGTTAAGGATATCGAGCAGCCCCGTTGTAGAAGATAGAAGTCATCATCTCTTAAACATTCACCACCAAAGCTTCCAAGACTCTTGAATCAAAGAGAGAAATTGAGCCATCTGAAAGTGAGACTTTGGCAGCTTCCCCCCAAACCGGAAATCCTTTAGCTGAGCAGATTCAAAGCTCTATTTCAAGCTTGCCTTAGCCAGGTGCACAGAGAAGCACACCATTATCATAAATCCCGCTGCTCCTTTCAAGAATAATCACCGTGATTCTTCGTTCGAGGTTATATCATCAACAAGAACAGCAACGTATCATCCCAATTTTAAATAATCTTCTCAAATTTCCTTTCCACTGAAGTCTGAAGCGATCCATTCCAAAAAGGTGTCAAGATACCACTTCCCCCACGTAGTTGAATTGATGCAGTCAGTCTCTTTGTATAATGCTCACGAACTCTCCCAAATACACATCATGAGGGGAATGAAAACACCGTCCCATGTTCACATTTTTCTTCCCGGATGATCGTGTATGAAGCTCAATGATTGGCTCCCGAACAGTCAAGTTTAGTCACACAAGCTGACCACTTGTGAATGGTCAACCGTAACAAACTTAAAACAGTCTGGAAGCAAATGCAATTAAGATCAGAGGAATATAGTGGATTCCTGGGTCGTTAAGTCCCACGGAGGATGAATGGTGTTTAACACAATCAGATGTCGAATAATCACTAAGGATAGTGATCAGTAAGGATTTTGGAATATTTATACCTAAAGAAAAGTTTTGTAAATTACAGGGGCTTAAATGAAAATTAAAGAAAATTAAAAAGATAAATTCTATTAAATAAACGCTATCACTATTTTTAAACTGATGTTTTTGATTTTTCTTTTATAAAACTTAAATTAAAAACTACGTGACGTACACAAGAAAATGTGAAACTGGAACAATATTAATCCTAAAAATATGAAAATGACATTTTTACAAACCTAATGATAAAAGAAAATTTATAAAAAAAGAAAATTATTTTTATAACTATTAAATTAATTATTATTAATTAAAAACTAATTTTAACTATTTAATTATACCCTAAAATACAAGAAAATATGAAATAAAGCTAGAAAAATGAAATTATGACTTAGAAAAATCTAAAATAACTAAATAGAATTTTTAAAACTAATTTTATATTTTTCTGATTATTTTTCTATTTTTTATGAATTAAAAACTAATTAAAACTAATTAAATTGCTAAAAATTACAAATTAAACTAAGAAAAATCTGGAAAAATAATTTTTTTACTTTTTATATTTATCTTAACCTAAGAAAATTGAAAACTTATTTTTTTGAACTTTTTCTGATTTAATTGTATTAAAAGCTAATTAAAAATGCTTAAAAATTGTTTTAAATTAAGAAAAATAGCAAACTGACCTAGAAAAATGTGAAAAATTCAAGAAAAGTCTAAAATAATATGCTGAATCTAAGAAAAATATAAAATCAGTGGCTTTTGTGTAAGAAAATGGGACTGCAATGGAAACTGCTTATAAATAAGCACTTGGCTTAAGCCAATGTTACCAAATAAGCACCAAACTGTCACAGAAGCTCTATTATGCTAAAAGTACTCTAAAACAACAAATTACAACAAGCTATACCTCTGAATTACTCACTACCATGATTTGATGATTTGAGAATAAGTGATGAAAACAGTTTGAGGCTATGACTTTGCAGCCTAGTAATAAGCTACTAAATAAGCTGGAAATCAAAAACAAGAAATTGGAACCTACACTAGACCTGACCAAGAGCTTGTGAACCAAATATGAGCCTTGGACAAGCTCAACTGAGCTTGTTGCAAGACCTGCAAATGACCTGTGCACACTCAGTTAATACTGAGTGTGTACAGGGCACTTAAGCCCATATTGACAGGCATTTTTGGAACTTATAAAAAATTGAAAAAATTCTATAAAAATGACAATAAGAAAATAGACCAACAGAAGTTTTAAAACCCCAAGTTTCACTTGATAAGACCCAGAAATGAAGCAATCAAAAATCAACTCAGTTTGGCTCAAAATGGCTTTTTCACTTTTGACTTTTTAAAGCAGTTTTGAAAAGTTGACCAATTTGAACTTTGAATCCAATTTGTGGAATGAACTTGATGTATTATGATGAAATGGAGCTTCTGCAAACTATATCTATGAAATTTAAACACAAAACAAGATTTTGATTTTCTAAAATCTCAACAGTTAAGTACTTAAGACAGTTTAAGGATGATGTTTGACTTTGAGAGTTTGCAGGCACACTTTTATGACAGATATGAGTATAATGGATCTACACAAGCATAAACCAACAGGTTCTAACTATTGAACAAACCTCTATTACAGTTTAACTAACTAATCCAAACACCCTTTTTATGACTGATTTGAAAGATTAACTGAGCTAAACACTGAACCAACTTGTTTTACTTATCAAACTTACTCTAATTACCCTAATTAACACTAAATGAACAGGTAAGAACCAATATTAACCACAAATACAGATTTTTGCAATGAGACTTGAAAAATTGACTTACTTTTGGTCCTTAGCCACAATGGCTTGAAATCAATGAACCAATGAACCACTAGCCTATTTCTACCAACCCAATAACTCTGAATCAACCCAATTCCAGTACTGCTTCAACCCAGATCCAATTCCATTTCAATTTTGGCCCCAGTTTGACTTTCTTTGACCAAAATCCAACTTTGCTTGAAACTTAAATGTGAGCTTACAAAAAGCTATAATGAGCTTATGTAAGCTTGTTTAAACTGAGAAATAAGCTATTTGAAGCTTGGGTATAAGAGTTTGAAATGGAAATTTGCAACAGTAAGCATAAAATATGAATAGTGAATAAAAACTTGAATTGATACTTGAATATGGATTATATTGATGAATTAACTTAAGTTGAGTACATGGAAACAGAAAATTAAAGCTTTTAGATTAAAACAAGACATTGAAATTGAAAACGATATACATTGAAACTAAAAACTAACTAACTACTTTCTTCTCTTGCCTCTCTTCCTCTTTTATGCACCAAAAAGCTTCCACGTGTCCTTCTGAGCAAATCCCACTAATAATCTTGGCCAATGGATGAGTTTTGAGTAATCTAGTCCGTCCACGTTTTTTGGCGGGAAAAACTGGTTTGACCTGTAGGCTCTGATTTTTGCAACTAGGGGGGGGGGGTGGCATTTATTGTGGTGGGAAAGGTGGGTAGAGGTGATGATGAGGGGGGAGGGATAAGGTGAAGGTGATGGGAGAGGGCATGATCAAGTGGGGAAGATAAACAGTGGACAGGTGGAGGGAAAGGAGGTGTTTGACTGGTGTTTGACCAAAGGGTTCAAAACAGGTAATGACAGGGGTCCAAAATGTGTTAAGTGGCAGGGGTCCAATTCTATTTTGACAAGGTTTGGTTTGTATTAATGACAAGGACTTGTTTGCAATTCTGAAATCTTGAAGGACCATTTCTGCCAATTTCACAAAGTTGTCACAAGGACCAAAACTAACAAGTTCCAATAGTACAAGGACCAGTTTTGACATTTTCAAATTTCCAGGGACCAAACTTGACATTTTTGAAAGTTTAGGGACCTAAATTGTAATTTTGCAATTTTAAATCTCAAGGACCAATTTTGACAACTTAAGAATCCCTAGGGACTTAAAATGATATTTTTCTTTATTTAGATTTACCAGGGACTGTTTTTGACAACTTTTGAAACTTGGGGGACTAAAACTGCCAATTATGCAAACTTGATACGTTTTTCACCAGATTTTGATATTTTTGCATTTAAAACACATAAAACACTTATTTGTGATATTTTTATCATTTTGATGTATTTCTGAGTGTTTTCAGATGTTTTTGCAGTTTAAATGGTACAAAAATGATGAGTATTTAGACACTCATCAATCCCCCACACTAAGATATTGCTAGTCCCTAGCAATGTTTTGAGAAAAATTAATGGATTTCATCTCTTTACCAAAAGCCATTACTTCTGTAGTAGCCAAATGTTTCAGTTCAAGTAAGAACCTTGGTTCACCGATAACCAAATGATTTTGAGCAAATCACCAGCTTCCAACGGATTTGATTTGTCTTTACCAGAAGCCGTTTGCTTCTGGACTAGCCAACTCTTAGATAAAATATCTTTGGTGAGCTGATTACCAATTATGGTTTTTCCACTGCCTTTACCACAAGCCATAAACTTGCGGGCTAGCCAACTCTTCACTAATTAAAGATATGGTGAGCTGAACACCATACAATTTTGGGCAAATTGCAAGCCGTCAACGGATTTGAGATATCTTTACCAAGAGCCGTTTGCTCCTGGATTAGCCAATCCTTTTGTGGGTTAGACATGGCGGACTGATTACCATTTGCTGAGTAAGTGAAAAACACTTACTCCAAAAAAAAATTTGGCCAAAAATGGGGGAATTGGGTGGTATAATTACATGATAAAATTCGTGAGAATTCCCCCCCACACTTAGAAATGAATATTTCCCTCAATATTCAAATTACCGGCGGTTATGCCGAAACATAGAACATAAAAGGGAAATACTACGGCCATTATTTTATTTTTGATATATACACATTTTTTTTTTTTTTTTTATTTTTTTTTTTGAATTAGAGAGGCTTATATACAACAGCGTGGGGCAACTCCCCCACACTAGGGTGATACTCACGGGTGAAAACCCATGTGGTGTGCTACTGTTTTTGATTCCCGAGTCGCTAGCTTGACTCGATCCCCGCATTCATTGGTTCATGGGGAAAGTTTGTAGATCCGGGACAATCACAGGAGGAATGTCCTCTCCAAAATAATGCTTTAATCGATGACCATTCACTTTAAAATTTGGACCATCAGGCTGAGATAACTCAATGGTACCATAAGGATAAACCTTAGTGATTGTAAATGGACCAGACCAACGGGACTTGAGCTTTCCCGAGAAAATCTTCAATCTTGAATTGAAAAGAAGGACTCGATCACCAACATTGAAAACGCGGTTCTTGATTTTAGAGTCATGAATCTTCTTTGTCTTTTGTTTGTAGATCAAAGAGTTCTCGTATGCTTGATCACGGAGTTCATTTAGTTCATTCATTTGAACTTTTCTGTGATCACCAGCTGTCTGAATATCGAAGTTTGCATGTTTCAAGGCCCAGTATGCCTTGTGCTCTAGCTCAATCGGCAGATGACATGCCTTTCCATACACAAGCTTGTATGGAGTACACCCGATGGGTGTTTTATAAGCTGTACGGAAGGCCCAGAGTGCGTCATCTAGCTTATCCGACCAAGAGGCACGGTTTTCGCCAACCGTCCTCTCCAGAATTCTTTTAATCCCTCGGTTGGAAACTTCCACTTGCCCACTTGTTTGGGGGTGGTACGCAGTAGAGAGACGGTGAGTTACACCATACTTTTGCATGACTCTATCAAACTGGTCATTGCAGAAATGCGTACCACGATCACTGATTATAGCTCGCGGAGTTCCAAACCTGGCAAAAAGAGATTTTAAAAACTTCACAACAACTCGGGCATCATTAGTAGGTAAAGCTTTCGCTTCAACCCATTTTGACAAATAGTCAACAGCCACGAGTATGTATTTGTTTCCTCGAGAAGATGGAAATGGCCCCATAAAGTCAATACCCCAAATGTCAAATATCTCACAAACTTGAATGGCATTTTGTGGCATTTCATTTCTTTGAGAGATATTTCCATGACGTTGACAAGCGTCACAGGCTTTGACAAATTCGTGGGCATCCTTGTAAATTGTGGGCCAATAAAACCCGGAATCAAACACCTTTTTGGCGGTGTAGTTTGGACTATGATGGCCCCCGGTGGGTCCAGCATGGCAAGCTTTGAGAATGTCAAGAGCTTCTTGTCCATAAACACACCGTCGGATGACTTGATCCGCACAGATTTTGAATAAGTAGGGGTCGTCCCAGAAGTAATGTTTAACGTCTTTGAAGAATTTGTTCTTCTGCTGGGTTGACATCCCTTTCACTATGAAGTTACCCGCATGGTAATTTGCGAAGTCAGCAAACCATGGGGTAGTAGAGTTTCCACGAAAAGAAACCGCATTGAGTGTCTCGAGAGGAAATGTTTCATTTATTTCCTTTTTCTCGAAAACATCTTGGTGAGGGTTCTCTAATCGGGACAGATGATCAGCAGCCAGGTTCTCAGCTCCTTTTTTATCACGTATAATGATATCAAATTCCTGGAGGAGGAGAACCCAACGGAGCAATCTCGGCTTTGCATCTTGTTTTGCAAAGAGATATTTGAGAGCCGAATGATCCGTATACACTACACATTTGGTCAAGATAAGGTATGGCCGAAACTTTTCAAACGCATACACCACAGCTAGTAGCTCTTTTTCTGTGGTGGTGTAATGAGTTTGAGCTTCAGTCATAGTTTTACTTGCGTAGTGGATAGGCTGAAAATGCTTAGCTCTACGTTGCCCTAAGACTGCACCGATAGCAAAATCACTTGCATCGCACATGAGCTCAAAAGGCAAGTCCCAGTCGGGAGCAATGAGAATGGGTGCTTCAGTAAGCTTTTTCTTTAATGTTTCAAAAGCTTCGATGCACTCGGGTGAGAAGATAAAAGGAGCATCCTTTTCAAGAAGATGGGTCATAGGCCGGGCGATTTTAGAAAAATCTTGTATGAATCTACGATAGAAACCGGCATGACCTAAAAAACTCCTAATACCTTTTACGGTAGTAGGATGAGGCAATTTAGCAATAACATCGACTTTTGCTCTATCTACCTCAATCCCATTTTTTGAAATCTTATGGCCAAGGACTATGCCTTCTTTGACCATAAAGTGGCTTTTCTCCCAATTTAGACAAAGATTGGTGTCTTCACACCGTTTGAGCATTTTATCTAAATGGGAGAGACATGTTTGAAATGAATCCCCAATGACCGAGAAGTCATCCATAAACACCTCCATTGTTTCCCCGATCATGTCGTGGAATATGGCCATCATACATCGTTGGAACGTGCCAGGAGCGTTACATAAGCCAAAAGGCATACGTCTGTAGGCAAAAGTTCCGTATGGGCAGGTGAATGTGGTCTTCTCTTGATCCTGTGGATCAATGGGGATCTGAAAGTAACCCGAGAAACCATCAAGGAAACAATAGTACTCATTCCCTGCTAATCTCTCAAGCATTTGGTCCATGAAGGGTAGAGGAAAATGGTCTTTACGGGTGGCGTCATTCAACTTACGATAGTCAATACACACACGCCATCCCGTAACCAACCGAGTTGGAATTAACTCATTATCTTCATTTGTGACAACAGTTATGCCACCCTTTTTAGGAACACAATGAATTGGGCTAACCCAAGGACTATCTGAGATTGGGTAAATCAATCCTGCATCAAGAAGTTTGATAACCTCCTGTTTGATAACATCATGGATTTTTGGATTTACTCTTCTCTGATGTTGAACTGCTGGTTTGAAGTCATCCTCCATCAAGATTTTGTGAGTACAAAATTCAGGGTTGATACCCTTAATGTCGGAGAGTTTCCAAGCAATTGCTTGCTTGTGTGACTTTAAGACCTTTATGAGAGCAGTCTTTTCATCTTGACTCAAATCTCGAGCAATAATGACGGGTAATTTATCATCACCCTCAAGAAATGCATACTCGAGATGAGGCGGTAAGTCCTTAAGTTCGACTTCAGGAAATTCTTCAGTTTTCTCAACTGACTTGACTTCCTTGTTATGAAGGTCGACGGGAGGGAGTGGAGGAGAAGTGTCCTGATTTAACAACTTCTCAAGAATAAGAACATCTCCCTCCGGATTAATCTCATGGTGATTAATCTCTTCTGGAATTGCATCACTAGTGTGAGGGGTTGATGAGTGATCATCTTTAAGCAACTTCTCAATGAGAAGTATATCCCCCTCGATGTCAATTGGAGCGTGATCAATTTCCCATGGAACAGAATCACTAGCCAAGTATGCTTCAATCTCTTCCAAGATGAAGTCGCTTCCCTCAAACGGAGTGAGAGAAGGAGTAGAATTGGCTATGATAGGTTGAGAAGATGTGGTGGGATCCCCACTCACAGAATTATGAGAATAACCAAGAACTTCTTGAGAGTACTCTTCAGAAGCAACATCAATGATATCTATTCGGTTAACCGACTCAGAATCATAATTTGCGGAGTACCTCGAAGTTTGATCAAGGTTAAAGGTGACAGCTTCATTACCAACACGTAATGTGATTTCTTGCTCAAATACATCAATGAGAGCACGGCCCGTTCTCAGGAATCCTCTTCCAACAATGAGAGGAACCCGTGGATCAGCATCGAAATCAACAACTACAAAGTCAGCTGGAAAATGGAACTTTCCTACTTTCACAAATACGTCCTTGGCAATTCCAAGAGGACGGGATATTGTACGATCTGCAAGCTCGAGAGTCATGCATGTAGGAGTAAGGTCCGGAAGAGAAAGTTTCTTCCATACTGAATGAGGCATCAGGTTTATGCTTGCACCAAGATCGGCTAAGGCAAAGCATTCAACCATTCCTGGAAATACACAAGGTAAGAGAAATTTTCCAGGATCTCCAAGCTTTTCGGGAAGCTTCTTCAAGATAACTGCAGAGCAGTTTTCGTTCAGAGGAGTTTTAGCCATTTCAAACAGATTTTCCTTGTTGCTTAACATGTGTTTGAGAGTTGATGCAAACTTGGGCATCAGCATGATAGCATCCGCAAAGCTTATGTCAAAATGTAGTTCTTGGAAAATTTGAAAAAATTTGTCCATTTGATGACTGGCTTTTTCGCGGAGCTTTTGCTCATTCAAACGTGATGGGTAAGGAATAGAAGATTTGGATTTGGGGTTTTCAACGGGAGCTACAGGAGGTTCAAAAACAACTCCTGGATTGGATTTGGGTTTCTGGACAACTTGAGGATGGACATCGTTGGTACCTCCGTTATTAGTAGGAAGTTCCTTGTCCTTTGTCGCCTCAGGTTCACTTTCCACTACCTTCGGGAGAGAAGAAGAAGAGGTAGTAGGAATAGCGGGTCCATCATACGAAACACCACTTCTGGTTGTGATCGCCTTTGCATCTTCCCTCGGGTTAGCGATCGTGTTGCTAGGTAAAGTACCTGAGCCCGAGGTTGATCATTTAAAGACTTCTTTAATTCAGCGATCTGACTGACCAACAACCTGTTTGTCTCCTCTAGAGACTTCATGAATTGCTTTAAAAGCTCATCAGATGTTGATACAGGAGGAGGTGGAGGGATAATTTGAGGCCGTATGTTCTGATTATAGCCAAAATTCCCTTGATTAGGATTCATATTTCCCTGAAATTGATTCCCTCGATTGAAAGTGTTTTGATTAAGATTTCCTTGATGTTGGAAACCTTGATTTGGTCCGGGATAGAAATTACCTTGGTTTTGATAACCTTGGTTCATTCTATGTTGGTTCTGATTCCGGTTAGGATTCTGGTTAAAATCGGGTGGTGCCTGATAAGTGTTAGCACGGTAGTTTGGTTCATTTTGAGGACAGTATTGATTACCTCCTTGATTTGAAGTACCGGCTATAGCATTGGCTTCAAATGGACTACCATCGGTGGCAGTACAGTTGTAGTATGCATGAGGACCACCACAAGTAACACAAACTTCAACTTTCTTCACTTCACCATGTAATGGTGTCTGTGTGAAAGTGACTTTCTTTTGGTTAGCAAGAACCAAAGCCTGAACAATATCCGTGAGTTTGTAAATCTTAGCATCTGTGCTAGATGTACTCACGGGAGATGAAGTAGAAGGTCCAGTATTAGACTGAGTCTGATATGTCTTTGTGCGGAAAGGGCGGACCTGGGACTTGTTTTCAATGATTTGTAAGGCTTCTTTTGTGGTCTTGCTCAAGAAATTACCTCCCGCGGAGGCATTTAAAGAGTCTTGATTAGTCTGGTTCAGACCATTGTAGAAAGTATCCATTTGCATTAACTCGGTAAAACCATGATACGGACACTTGCGGAGCAGCTCTTTGTAACGATCCCATGCCTCTCTGAATGATTCATCAAATCTTTGAGAAAATTTCATTATCTCATTCTTAAGACTTGTAGTTCGGGATGGAGGATAGAATTCGTTAACAAACTTTGTGACTAGATCTTCCCATGTCTCAATGGAACGAGGGGGTTGTTTCTCAAGCCAATTCCGGGCTTGTCCCTCTAGAGAAAATGGGAACAGAAGAAGCTTAATTGCTTCATGTGGGACATTCTTGTATTTGATGGTAGATGCAATCTTGTTAAACCATCGAATGTGTGCATGAGGATCATCCCGCTCAAAACCATAGAATTGGCTTTGGGTTACCAGATTAAGTAACCCGGTTTTGAGCTCAAAAGTATCAGCCACGATGGCTGGGACAACAATAGCATCTCCGTAACCCTCGATGGGTGCTTGGAGAAGCTCATTCATCGGCTTGTCTTCTGCCATTACGGCAGGGGGTGGTGGTGGTAGACGTTCCTCAGTCACGGCTGAAGGAGCAGAACGTCCTCTACGTCTACGTGGAATATTTTCAAGCTCAGAAAGTGGACTTGTAGAACTGGAAGAACGAGTGCGCATGCACTAAGTATAAAAATCAGTTTTCAAAACAAATGCGAGGCAAAACGACAAGTGAACTTAACCAATAATCACAAATGAAATGGCTTCTTTGAAAAAGGTACACCAAATCACAAGGACACAAAGGCAAGTTTTAAATCTGTTGTTCGGGAACTTATTATGGTCACACCCCCAGTTAGTAGGTGTACTGCCTTGATTTGCGGTGGTTGATTTTTATGTATATATTAAGTACCACTGAAAAGACGTAGGTATGGATTTGTGCAAAAGGGGTTTAAAAACTTTTGGAAAATATTTTTGATATCGTCTCGTTCAACCAAATCGTATCTCTTTAAGAATCACCTTAAAGGAAACACAAGCTAGAAAACATTACGATTGTTTTGTTGTTTTATATTTTGTTTGGTGTTGTTAACACTTTAGGAAAAGTGTTAATGAACTTTTTGATTTATGATAACTTTACAAAAAACTGTTTACAAAAGGTGGTATATGTGCAAGTACGGGTCTGAAAATGCTTAGGACACGCTTACAGCCTCCCCGGCAGCGGCGCCAAAATTTGATTGGCTCCCGAACAGTCAAGTTTAGTCACACAAGCTGACCACTTGTGAATGGTCAACCGTAACAAACTTAAAACAGTCTGGAAGCAAATGCAATTAAGATCAGAGGAATATAGTGGATTCCTGGGTCGTTAAGTCCTACGGAGGATGAATGGTGTTTAACACAATCAGATGTCGAATAATCACTAAGGATAGTGATCAGTAAGGATTTTGGAATATTTATACCTAAAGAAAAGTTTTGTAAATTACAGGGGCTTAAATGAAAATTAAAGAAAATTAAAAAGATAAATTCTATTAAATAAACGCTATCACTATTTTTAAACTGATGTTTTTGATTTTTCTTTTATAAAACTTAAATTAAAAACTACGTGACGTACACAAGAAAATGTGAAACTGGAACAATATTAATCCTAAAAATATGAAAATGACATTTTTACAAACCTAATGATAAAAGAAAATTTATAGAAAAAGAAAATTATTTTTATAACTATTAAATTAATTATTATTAATTAAAAACTAATTTTAACTATTTAATTATACCCTAAAATACAAGAAAATATGAAATAAAGCTAGAAAAATGAAATTATGACTTAGAAAAATCTAAAATAACTAAATAGAATTTTCAAAACTAATTTTATATTTTTCTGATTATTTTTCTATTTTTTATGAATTAAAAACTAATTAAAACTAATTAAATTGCTAAAAATTACAAATTAAACAAAGAAAAATCTGGAAAAATAATTTTTTTACTTTTTATATTTATCTTAACCTAAGAAAATTGAAAACTTATTTTTTTGACCTTTTTCTGATTTAATTGTATTAAAAGCTAATTAAAAATGCTTAAAAACTGTTTTAAATTAAGAAAAATAGCAAACTGACCTAGAAAAATGTGAAAAATTCAAGAAAAGTCTAAAATAATATGCTGAATCTAAGAAAAATATAAAATCAGTGGCTTGTGTGTAAGAAAATGGGACTGCAATGGAAACTGCTTATAAATAAGCACTTGGCTTAAGCCAATGTTACCAAATAAGCACCAAACTGTCACAGAAGCTCTATTATGCTAAAAGTACTCTAAAACAACAAATTACAACAAGCTATACCTCTGAATTACTCACTACCATGATTTGATGATTTGAGAATAAGTGATGAAAACAGTTTGAGGCTATGACTTTGCAGCCTAGTAATAAGCTACTAAATAAGCTGGAAATCAAAAACAAGAAATTGGAACCTACACTAGACCTGACCAAGAGCTTGTGAACCAAATATGAGCCTTGGACAAGCTCAACTGAGCTTGTTGCAAGACCTGCAAATGACCTGTGCACACTCAGTTAATACTGAGTGTGTACAGGGCACTTAAGCCCATATTGACAGGCATTTTTGGAACTTATAAAAAATTGAAAAAATTCTATAAAAATGACAATAAGAAAATAGACCAACAGAAGTTTTAAAACCCCAAGTTTCACTTGATAAGACCCAGAAATGAAGCAATCAAAAATCAACTCAGTTTGGCTCAAAATGGCTTTTTCACTTTTGACTTTTTAAAGCAGTTTTGAAAAGTTGACCAATTTGAACTTTGAATCCAATTTGTGGAATGAACTTGATGTATTATGATGAAATGGAGCTTCTGCAAACTATATCTATGAAATTTAAACACAAAACAAGATTTTGATTTTCTAAAATCTCAACAGTTAAGTACTTAAGACAGTTTAAGGATGATGTTTGACTTTGAGAGTTTGCAGGCACACTTTTATGACAGATATGAGTATAATGGATCTACACAAGCATAAAACAACATGTTCTAACTACTGAACAAACCTCTATTACAGTTTAACTAACTAATCCAAACACCCTTTTTATGACTGATTTGAAAGATTAACTGAGCTAAACACTGAACCAACTTGTTTTACTTATCAAACTTACTCTAATTACCCTAATTAACACTAAATGAACAGGTAAGAACCAATATTAACCACAAATACAGATTTTTGCAATGAGACTTGAAAAATTGACTTACTTTTGGTCCTTAGCCACAATGGCTTGAAATCAGTGAACCAATGAACCACTAGCCTATTTCTACCAACCCAATAACTCTGAATCAACCCAATTCCAGTACTGCTTCAACCCAGATCCAATTCCATTTCCATTTTGGCCCCAGTTTGACTTTCATTGACCAAAATCCAACTTTGCTTGAAACTTAAATGTGAGCTTACAAAAAGCTATAATGAGCTTATGTAAGCTTGTTTAAACTGAGAAATAAGCTATTTGAAGCTTGGGTATAAGAGTTTGAAATGGAAATTTGCAACAGTAAGCATAAAATATGAATAGTGAATAAAAACTTGAATTGATACTTGAATATGGATTATATTGATGAATTAACTTAAGTTGAGTACATGGAAACAGAAAATTAAAGCTTTTAGATTAAAACAAGACATTGAAATTGAAAACGATATACATTGAAACTAAAAACTAACTAACTACTTTCTTCTCTTGCCTCTCTTCCTCTTTTATGCACCAAAAAGCTTCCACGTGTCCTTCTGAGCAAATCCCACTAATAATCTTGGCCAATGGATGAGTTTTGAGTAATCTAGGCCGTCCACGTTTTTTGGCGGGAAAAACTGGTTTGACCTGTAGGCTCTGATTTTTGCAACTAGGGGGGGGGGTGGCATTTATTGTGGTGGGAAAGGTGGGTAGAGGTGATGATGAGGGGAGAGGGATAAGGTGAAGGTGATGGGAGAGGGCCTGATCAAGTGGGGAAGATAAACAGTGGACAGGTGGAGGGAAAGGAGGTGTTTGATTGGTGTTTGACCAAAGGGTTCAAAACAGGTAATGACAGGGGTCCAAAATGTGTTAAGTGGCAGGGGTCCAATTCTATTTTGACAAGGTTTGGTTTGTATTAATGACAAGGACTTGTTTGCAATTCTGAAATCTTGAAGGACCATTTTTGCCAATTTCACAAAGTTGTCACAAGGACCAAAACTGACAAGTTCCAATAGTACAAGGACCAGTTTTGACATTTTCAAATTTCCAGGGACCAAACTTGACATTTTTGAAAGTTTAGGGACCTAAATTGTAATTTTGCAATTTTAAATCTCAAGGACCAATTTTGACAACTTAAGAATCCCTAGGGACTTACAATGATATTTTTCTTTATTTAGATTTACCAGGGACTGTTTTTGACAACTTTTGAAACTTGGGGGACTAAAACTGCCAATTATGCAAACTTGATACGTTTTTCACCAGATTTTGATATTTTTGCATTTAAAACACATAAAACACTTATTTGTGATATTTTTATCATTTTGATGTATTTCTGAGTGTTTTCAGATGTTTTTGCAGTTTAAATGATACAAAAATGATGAGTATTTAGACACTCATCACTCAAGAACCCGAAGTACACCAATACCCAAGAGCTCTCCCGAATACACATCATGAGGGGAATGAAAACACCTCCCCGTGTTCACATTTTTCTTCCTTGATGATCGTGTATGAAGCTCAAGTATCCGAAGTATACCAATACCCAAGGAAGGAATAACTGATAACATTGAAGAAGCAAGCCAAGTCACTGATTATCTCTGCGGATGACAATCTCTGCGGATGTCAACTCCGGAATAAGTGATTATATCTCTGAATCACTGATTAAGCCCTCAAGTGAAACAGCTGAGCGCCTCCAATGTACACAATTCTCTCTCCTCTGATGATTGTGATAACATCGAGATCATCACGCACTTGTGTACCTCTTTTATCTTCAGAAACTAACTCTTCCATCGCTTCCCCTACATAGTTGGAATAAGAATACTAAACGCCTTGATGAGTAAAACCTTGAGTTTCTCTGCGGTCATGACATTTGTTTTCCCGGGATATCTTCAATCACTTAGAAGAATTAAGTTCATCAAGTTTACTCGCCATGAGTCAAACCTTGAGTTTCTCTGCGGTAATAACATTTGTCTTCCCGGGATATCTTCAATTTCTTAGAAGTATTAAGTACATCAAGTTTACTCGCGTTTAGATGCTTGTCTCCTTTCCCCTTTCTGGTTTTGATACTTCAGAATCAGCAACTCTTTGAATGCCCAAATACTTGAAATTTGTTGAGAAGATCGTTTGAAGTCTTTGTGAGAATCAACATGCTGAATAATGTGAGCAAGTCTAATTGGGATTAAATTTTACATATCACATTCCCCCAATTAGTGCTCTCTCCTAGACCGACAATCCTTTTGATAAATGCCCAGATTAAGAAGAAGTCTTTAGATCATTAAATGCAACATGTCTTTGGTCTTCTAACATATAGCAAGAAATGTAGAACAGACTGTAGACTCGACCTTCTTCTAGATTGTCCAGTTGGGGAATAGATAGATAACATCTTCAACTCACACCAAAAAAGCATCCCACCAAAAAGCATCCCAATTAACTTACATCTTGCACATCCCCTTAACTAAAAATCCCTCCCAATCAAACAAGAACAGAAAGATGTTCATCAAGGAAATCAGCAATCAGGCCGCAACGAACACACAAGATGGTAACACCAAACTACCAATCACATCAAACAAGAACAGAGAGATTGTTCGAATCATCATGTTGATGTATACATGAAGCATTAACCGGAAGCACTTTGTCGATAAACTCATCAATCCGAGTGAAGATGTCAACCAACGGCTCTTAGAAGAGAAAAACTCCATGTGAAGATGACCCGATAAGAAGAAGCTCGGTTCTTACATGAGTTTAGAGCCGTATGACCATTTATATTCTCTAATATCAATCAACAATGCAAAAAAAATTCACACTTCTTCTCCCCCTCAAGAATTGCATACGGAGATGCCATTCTTGATTAAACAAGTGAACATTATCCAAATGTAGTCTATTCACACTTCTCCCCCGCAAAATCAGCACAAGATGTCACCATCGTCATTATAGTTGAGAAAGTGGAATCAGAAAACAATCAACAGTAGCCCGGTTCACTTGATGACTGAAGCGCATGGAAAAAGTATGAAGCATGTTGATGAGAATGGTCATAATAGAGAAGATTTCTCTTCTTCAGAAGATAAAGCGCACTGACACGTACACTTTTCTTTTCTTTAGGGAACGAGGTTTGAACTGAAGTATTCAAACGTCATAAGATGATTTCTCTTCTTTCGAAGATAAAGCGCACTGAAACGTACACTTTTCTTTTCTTTAGAGTACGAGGCCTGAACTGATGTGAACAGACGTCATAATCTCTCTCTTTTTAGCTCTCTTAGCAAAACATGTAATCAACCCCATTATCATTCAGTAGGCTCTTTGTCGTGACAGCGATGGAGAAAACCCAATATGATGAATTTGACCCTGAAGTAAACTAACCCGAACTCGTGACTTAAACTTGCACATATGTAGCAAAGAGCGGTGCCGAGAATTCATGCTCCATTGAATCTCTTAAGTACTCTATACTCTTTAACCAACCAACCATCAAGTAATTGACGTACATTACCTCTCGAAAATCCACAATTGAATGTGACACTGAGCACTACAACGTAACTCCTTAAAGTGATAGTTATTTTTGTGGCAAAAAGAGCCCAATTCCCCCAGAAAAAATAGACTCTAAAAAATAACTAGATTTCCAAGTCTTCGTATTTGGAAATAGGCTTGAACAAGGATCATGAAGAATCTTCATCCATCCATCCCCTGATACCTTCAGATACTAAGTACACTCGCCCGTGATAATTCACTTCAACTTCAAATAAATAATACTGAATTAATGCCGTTGTCACATCTTCTGAACTGCTCAAATCTAGCCTTCTTTGATATTTTAAATGAACTTTGATAATGGTTTTCATCCCGACCATGGTTAAAAGCACGAAACCCCGCAAAACCATAAAATAACCAAACTGCCATGACAAAAATCCAAACACACATCCAATTCATGAAGTACACCTTTTTATCCCTTCTTTGAAGCAGAAACCGTAGCAGCAACATCAAATAAGATCCTGAAATACACTTTCCTTTCTCCAGGATGGTTCCATCATCACGGGATTTTACAATTCAATAGTTTAAACCGAGAAATAGTTTCTTTCACGGGATTTTACAAAACCAAGAATAAACCGTAAGATAGATCCGGAAATGCACTATACTAATACCAGGATGTTTCCATTGTCACGGGATTTTACAAGTCTATGATTTAAACCGAGAAATAGGTTCTTTCGCGGAATTTTACAAAATCAAGACAAAACCGTAAACAATGTCAGCTTGAATGTGTTATGACAACTTTGGTTTTGGTGAATCTCTGTTTTAGGGGAACATGCAGCGGTTCATCAGTGGTTCAATAACCCAACATCAACAATATCATCAACCATTAGACACTTTGGTAGACACACCAATCACGAATTCTGTCGGCTATTATGGTGACCATATGGAGAAGTAAACCCGATATGCGAAACTTGATTATGAAGTAAAATCCCCTAGATTTGGTACTTAAACTTGTACTAGTCCTCATGAAAAAGAAACGGTGTACCCAATGTACAAAACCTCTTGACATTCTCAACTGAGTGAGACACCGAAGTGATAGTTACGTTGTGGGTTAAGCTAGAAAGAATCACAACCGTAATTAAATAGCCAAGTCTTTATCACCCTCTATAAACGCCCAAACAAGCCATCTTCGCGGAAGGGTAGAAAGAAAGAAGACGAAATAAGTAATCATGCCCGGAAAAACCTCACTTCAAATCCAAATAAGAAATACCGTCCAAACAACCCCGCAGTCAACTTAGTTCCAATGACAATCCAAGCCGTGACATATTACCATTCGAGAAAATGCATAAACCAAAGTATTGCCCGCACAACACAACAAATCACAACAACAACTCAAAAACATCAAATCTCATGTTTCAAATCACATTATCAAAAATAAGCATTCGATCCAATAATCCATTAAGCCCATTCCAATCCAATCCAAATCAACTCCGGCTCATCATTAAAATTTCGGATTTATAAAGAAGGTTCAACACATTCGATGAAATTCAAGTTCAATCGAACGTGTGCCCCCGAGAAAGTGTAATCCAACCATCCGTGAAATTTAGCTAAGGCCGTGAAATGTGTATCCTTCAAGAAATTATCATGACCAAATATATCACTCGTTTACCAAATATCATAAAATTTTTCATCCAAAACTAAATTTCGGATAGCAACTTTTATTGGTTCATACAGGCATGATAACACTCAGATTGTGCATGTTTTTAGTAGCATTGTTTGTACTTTTATATCTGTTATTTGGTTATATTTGTGTGATTTTAGCACTTAATCGTATCTAGAGATGTTTGTCTAGTATTCATAACCAAGTGCAGGGAAATGGAGGAAAATGTGGAAATATGCAGTTAATCGAAGATTCCCGTCTCAGTAAAGCTAAACCCCATGTACCTTTGAAGACCTTAGTGATTGAAGAACCAAGTTCTACAAGTCAGAGTGAAGAGTAAAGTTCAAGTTTCATGTCTCAGAAGATCCAACCGGATCCGGTTACACTTTCAGCCGGATCGGTTGGCATTTGGTCGGAATAAATGTTTTTTGCCATAACCGACCGATCGGTCGCAACCCGCAACCGGATCGGTCGATGTGTTATTATTGAAGACCAACCGGATCGGTTGGTCGTATGACCGATCCGGTTGGAGAAGCTGCAGTTGTCAAATCTTCATCACTAAGCTTCCCCTTTGCATCCAAACGATTCTAGGTCCTTCTCTTGGTGTATTCTAGTCCCTTCCTTACTCCTTGGAGGCCAAGTCAAGCATTTAACACCCTAGGCCTTGGAATTAGTATAAATAGAGGCTAATTGTGAGCATATTAGACACACTTCAATTACAAAGCTCTCTACTCATCAAACCAAGCCTTAACCTCCTGAAATTCGTCCTTAGAAATCCAGAGAAGTTTGGAGTTCCATAAGTTCCACCGTTGGAAGCCAAAACACTAAGAAGTCCACCACGATCCTTTGGGAATCATTACTTCATCATTTGTAATCTTATTCCAAGCATTGTAAGACTTTTAATCATGTTTTCTAATGATCAAAGTTATGAGTTTATGTTCATGTTTGCTATGAGTGGCTAGTTTCTTTATACACTTGCTTAAATGATGTTGATTATTATATGATTAGTTAGTGATTGTATTAACATGTTTTAATTCAATTTCAAGTTGATTCTAAGATCCAATTGTGCTAAAGTTTCATAGTGACATTTGGTAATCAAGTTTGGCTAATTGGTAACTATCGTTGGGGTCGAAAGAACTTCGTATTATTCAACTAGTCATAATCATTTTGTCTATGGATGATTGTTTTTACCCATTATTCTTGATTATACAAAGGAACTAAGGTGTGGTTGTAATAGAAACGCTTTTTGATTATCAAATTGGATTAGTTGGAAACATCTAAATGGTCGTAAGATTAGTTGTTGAAAATTAATTGTAGCCTTTTGTCTATGATCGGGTACCTTTTGTATTGACCATTTCTTAAGCAATTTGATGAACAAGTGGATGTTTTTGTGTTTAAGTTTATGAAAGTAGACTTATGAAACTTGAATTGATCTTGAATTGATTGGTTAAACTTAAAGCTTGTTTTTATGAACTAAAATCTTGACGAAGGTTTAACTTGTAAGAACAATAGATTAGTTTTCAACTAATTATCACAACCAACATGTTAAGTAGTTAATACAATCACATTAATCTATGATATGATACTAGTTTGAGCAAGTGTAGTTTTTAATCATCTGAATTTCATTATATCTATTTGCTTTGTTATATGTTTTTGATAGACTCCGTTAATTCAAACTTGTGCTCTGATTCACTCAAATCCCTACGAACGATCCCGACTTACCTTCATAATCTTGCTATAACGGACGAGTATACTTGCTCGTATGTGTTATTGGTAAAATTGGTAATTCACCTTTTATAAATTTAGAACTTGCACCTACCGGGCACATCAAGTTTTTGGCGCCGCTGCCGGGGATTTGATTGTGTTTCAACAAGTTTTTGAATTTCCCTCAGCCGATTCTTAAAATTTTTTTTTCCACAGAAACCTTAACCGGATCCGGTTGCCCCTCAACCGAATCGGTTACGAGTTTACCCATCATTCAACAGGTCTGACCGATCGGTCGCATCCCGCAACCGATCCGGTTACCTTCCTCTATTCCATAAAAACCGTTTTCATTGTTTGTCCGTGTGTTTAGATATTGCCTGGATTCTCTAGGACATTGTATGAACACTCGAGCAGCGTGAATAGAACCAATTACACCTCTTACCAACCCAGAACGTTTGATTCGAAGAAGAAGGAGAACACGTTTCATACCATTGGAAAACCGTGTACCAAGAGTACCAAACCCACCATTTGATAATCTCATTGAAGCCAAAGTTGTTTACAATCCTTTCACCAATTTACCTTTTCCCATGGCGGACGATCAACCTATGTGGGGAACCAACCGAACCGTAGCACCAACTCCCGAAAGTGCTATTGTTGCTATTAACCTTGGTGACAACTTCACCGTGAAGGGACATCACCTTTCTATGATCAAAGACCGACAATTCGATGGCCGTGCGCGGGCCGATCCGCATAAGCACATTGCCGAATTCATCGAAATTTGCGGAATGTTCCGTTATGGCGATACCGATGTCAATGCCATCAAACTCAAACTTTTTCCATCATCACTCGCCGGAGATGCTAAAGTATGGTACAATGAATTAACCCCGGGAATCATCAATACTTGGGAGGAGATGAGGCAAGCTTTTGTGAGCCGATTCTTTCCACCTGCCATGTTTGATCGATTAATGGGAGATATTCGTGCTTTCAACCAAAACCCAAACGAATCACTTGTCGAAGCTTGGCTTCGAATGAAAGATTTGCTTCGTAGTTGTCATGGACATGGATTATCAAAAGGAACCATTATCCAAATCTTTTACCATGGACTGGATGAAATCTCTCAAGGCATCCTTGATGCTGGAGGAATTTTTCTCTATAAAACTCCTAACGATGCACATCAATTGCTCGAAGATCTTGTACTTCTTAAACTTGATTGGTCCAAAGATTCCAAAACCAAACCTCTCCAAAAAACCGTTGCTTTTGTCGAAAACACCGATACCTCAAAACTCATGGAGAAGATGGAAGCGTTAACCTCACAAATCAACTCGCAATACAAGGATATCAAAGATGAAATGAAAGAAATGCGAGACGGATGCAACAATTGTGGGGGAAATCACCCATCGTCCGAGTGCGACGATAAACCTATGGGTGGACCAAAAGAAGGAGAAGCAAATTACGTTCAAGGAGGATACCGTGGAGGAGGATATCGTAGTAACTATTACGGTCGAAATTCTGGAAATTGGCAAGATCGCCGACCAAGGGATGACAACCGTGATTCTCAACCACGAACTGACGATCCACCACACCAAACTTCCGACAAAAAGACAGAAGAAACTGAATTCGAAAAAACCATGAGAGAATTCGTGGCTGGTCAAAAATCCGCGAATGATTTTATCAAAAATCAATTTTTCAATCTTAAAGCCAAAGTTGAGCAAGGACAGAAAAATCATCAAGCATCTATCCAAGATCTTGAAAACAAGCTTGGCAGACTTTCTGACCAACATTCTTCTAGACCATCTGGTTCATTGCCAAGTAACACTCAATCCAATCCAAAACCATCAAATGATAAGACGTACCGTCCACCCCAAACACGAAATGAACATATCAATGCTGTTTTCACAAGAAGTGGTCTCTCGTACGATCCACCACCTAATCCTAATACTCCTATCACCGTTGATAGTGAGGATGAAAACGAAGAACCAAACACAACTCAAACCACCAAAAAGAAAGACATTCCACCAGTCAAGGCGTATACACCGAAAATTCCTTATCCTCAACGCCTAAAGAAAGAGAAGATGGAAGAGCGTTATAAGAAGTTTATCAAAATAATCAAAGAGGTTAGACTCAATGTTCCTCTCGTTGATGTTATAGCCGGAATGCCCAATTACGGGAAATTTTTGAAAGAACTTCTTAATAACAAAAGCAAGCTTGAGCAAATATCAGCAACTTTTCTTAACGAAGAATGCTCAGCCATAGTTCAAAACAAAATTCCACCAAAGCTCGGAGATCCTGGGAGCTTTCTTATTCCATGTACTTTCGGGAATAACGTTAAATGTGATGCTTTAGCCGATCTTGGCGCAAGTATCAATTTGATGCCTTATTCACTCTATTCCAAGTTGTGCAACAACAGCCTGAAACCAACAAAAATGAGCATTCGGTTGGCAAATCATTCCTATCAATATCCTGTGGGAATTGCTGAGAATATGCTTGTTCAAGTCGGTAAATTCATATTTCCCGTGGACTTTGTAATTTTGGAAATGGAAGAAGATAGTAAAGTCCCACTCATTTTAGGAAGACCTTTCCTAAACACCGCCGACGCAATCATCAAAGTTAAAGGAAAAGAACTCAACCTTGGAGTTGGGGAAGATCGAATCACTTTTCTTATCGATAAAGCAATGCGCTACCCACATTCCAGTGATGACACTTGTTTTAACGTCGATGTTATTGATGAAGTCACTGATGAGGAATTAGATGCATTACTTAACGAATCCGATCCATTCATGACTACTTCTGAAAAAATCAATGAAACAGATTTTGACAAAGAGTTTGATGATTTCATGAAAGTAGAATTTGAAGAAGATAACTCAGAAGAAGAAGAAATAGAGGAAGAGGAAGAAAATTTTGAGGAAATCACTTTCAATGAAAAAATGCGAATAAAATCCTCTATCGAAGAACCACCCACGGATCTCGAACTCAAACCTCTCCCAAATCATCTTGAATATGCTTATCTGGAGGAGAACTCACTTCTTCCAGTAGTCATATCTTCATTACTCGAGGATGATGAGAAAGAAAGTTTAGTTTCCGTACTCAAAAATCACAAACAAGCTTTTGCTTGGAAAACATCTGATATCCCAGGAATTAGTCCTAATTTTTGCAAACACAAAATCAATTTCGAAGAAGGGATTAAACCTGTGGTAGAACGTCAACGTAGACTCAATCCCAACATGAAAGAAGTTGTTAAAAAGGAAATCATTAAACTTCTTGATGCTGGAATCATTTACCCAATTGAGGATAGTCCTTGGGTAAGCCCTGTTCACTGTGTTCCAAAGAAAGGAGGAATGACGGTTGTAACTAATGAGCGAAATGAGCTAGTTCCAACTAGAACTGTCACCGGTTGGCGAGTTTGTATTGACTATCGTAAGTTAAACAAAGCCACCAGAAAGGATCATTTTCCACTCCCATTCATGGATCAAATGCTTGAAAGACTAGCGGGAAATAAATTCTTTTGTTTCCTCGACGGATTTTCAGGATATTTCCAAATTCCCATCGATCCTAACGATCAAGAAAAGACCACCTTTACTTGTCCTTTTGGAACCTACGCATATCGGCGTATGCCTTTTGGTCTTTGTAATGCACCCGCAACTTTTCAGAGGTGTATGATCGCCATCTTCCAAGACATGCTAGAAACCTCCATGGAAGTTTTCATGGATGATTTTTCAGTCTTTGGAGAGTCATTCGAAACTTGCCGTTCTAATCTCGATAAAATGCTCGAAAGATGCGAAGCTGCACATCTTGTTCTCAACTGGGAGAAATGCCACTTTATGGTAACCGAAGGAATTGTGCTTGGCCACAAAATCTCTAGTGCCGGAATGGAAGTCGACAAAGCAAAGGTCGATGTCATCTCAAAACTTCCACCACCAACCAACGTCAAAGCCGTTAGAAGTTTTTTAGGACATGCTGGTTTTTACCGCAGATTCATCAAAGATTTTTCCAAAATATCTCGTCCAATGACAAAACTTCTTGAGAAAGAATCTATCTTTGACTTCGATGCTGATTGCATAAAAGCTTTCGAATCACTGAAATCTCAACTTACTAGTGCTCCGATCATGGTTTCACCTGATTGGTCACTACCTTTCGAACTTATGTGCGACGCAAGCGATTTTGCTGTTGGAGCTGTCTTAGGACAACGCGAAGGGAAACACTTTCGGCCTATATATTTTGCAAGCAAGACACTGAATAGTGCCCAGCAAAATTATACCGTCACTGAAAAGGAATTACTAGCTGTCGTTTTTGCCTTTGACAAATTCCGATCATATCTTGTGCTCTCAAAAACAGTCGTTTTTACCGATCATTCAGCACTCAAATATCTATTCAACAAGCAAGACGCTAAACCACGCCTTATTCGATGGATTTTGTTACTCCAAGAATTTGACATCGAAATCAAAGACAAGAAAGGAGCAGAGAATCTTGCTGCTGACCACTTATCTCGTCTCGAAAATCCTAATCTTGAGGAGTTAAAAGAAGAAGAAATCGATGATTATTTTCCCGATGAAACTCTCATGACCATCAACGGAAATGACGATCCTTGGTTTGCTGACTTTGCAAACTACCTCGCCGGAGGAATTCTCAGAAAAGGACTAACTCATGCTCAAAGAAGCAAATTCTTTTCAGAACTTAAATACTATTTTTGGGAAGAACCATATCTTTTCAAAATGTGTCCCGATGGGATGATCCGAAGATGTATTTTTGGTTCCGAAACTCGTAAAATTCTTGACGAATGTCACCATGGCCCAACTGGGGGACATTATGGTCCTTCCACCACAGCTAAGAAAGTTTTTGATGCTGGATTCTATTGGCCAACAATATTCAAAGAAGCACATACACTTGTTCAAAACTGTGACGCTTGTCAAAGAACCACCAATCTCTCTCGAAGGGATGAAATGCCATTAACAAGCATTCAAGTGTGTGAAATATTCGATATTTGGGGAATAGATTTCATGGGACCTTTCCCTAAATCCCACAAATTCGAATACATTCTCGTTGCTATAGATTACGTGTCCAAATGGGCAGAAGCTGAAGCTTTACCAACAAACGATGCTCGTGTCGTCGTTAATTTTCTCAAAAAGCTTTTCGCTCGTTATGGAATTCCCAAAGCACTCATAAGCGATCGTGGAACTCATTTCTGCAATCAACAAATGAAAAAAACCATGAAAAGATATGGAGTTCATCATCGATTTGCGACTGCTTATCATCCATAAACTAGTGGACAAGTCGAAAATACCAACAGAGCTCTAAAAAGAATACTGGAAAAAACCGTAAAAGACAATCCGTCTTTATGGGCAAGGAAACTTGATGATGCTCTGTGGGCATTTCGTACGGCTTATAAAACACCAATTGGTACAACTCCGTACAGACTCCTGTATGGGAAGACTTGTCATTTGCCGTTCGAAGTTGAACATCGTGCTTATTGGGCGCTCAGACAATGTAACACCGATCTCAAAATAGCTGGAGAGAAAAGATTTCTGCAATTGCACGAACTCGATGAATTAAGACTCCAAGCTTATGAAAACTCCAAACTGTATAAAGCCAGAACAAAAGCCTATCATGATAAAAAGCTACGAATTCGAAAAGAATTCAAAGCCGGAGATAAAGTTCTGCTTTTTAACATGAAATTCAAATTCAAAGCTCCTAAGTTACAACCAAAATGGTTTGGACCATACGTCGTTAAACATGGATATCCATCTGGGTATGTCGAGCTCTATGACAAACAAGGTGGAAGTTTCATTGTTAATGGACACCGAATCAAGTTATACTACGATAAGGAGCAAACGAATGAAGTTTCAGTTGCGGCAGTGTCCTGGAGACACCATGAGAATGAATTCGAAACTATCACTTTTGTAGCACCATTTCCTGGAAGAATTCCACAAACTGTCCCATGGAAACCAACTGCTGAATTCGTCTGGAACGATATTGAAGATACTGGTGAAGAATTCATGTACATCCCCGAACTCTATAAAATGTTCAAAGCTGCCCTTGCAGCTGAATAAATTCGGGAAGAATCGAGTCAGGCTGATGACTCAGTAATAAAACAAGCGCTTCTCGGGAGGCAACCCGTGTGTTTCAGATTTGATTTTCTGTGGTCATTCCCCAAAGTCTTAACCTTTGGTTGAACTTAAGTGTGGGGGGGTGCCACCCTTTTAATAAAACCTTTTGTCTGTTTATAAGATTGTGTGCAGGTGATGATTTCTCTAGTGGACGCCAGGAATGAAGAAAGAATTTTAAGCTGATAAACTCGTTGACATATCTGGTTTCATCTCTATTTTCCCTATTTCTATACTTTGAAATTCGTTTTTCATTGAGGACAATGTCTAACTTAAGTGTGGGGGGGTGAATAGGAAAAATTAGAGTTTTCACGCTTAAATTTAAAATTTTGTTTGCCCTTGTGATCTAGTTGTTTTCACACTTTTAGGATTATCTATTAGAATAACTGGATCATTCCACTGGTAAAAACTGGTAATATTTGAAACTTCGAGATGTGTTCTGATTACTATTGCAATCCATTCTGGGATCGATAAACATTTGCTAACACATATTATACCCTTTCCACTAAATTGTGAGGATTTAAGCCTATTTCTTATTAGCATACATCTTTTATGCTTAGATCTTTTGCTATGAGTGTGCCGGTGATTTTATTTATTCTAGAACTTGTGCTTGTAAATCATTACCAGACCGCAGTGAGATTGCATTCGTGCGATATAAGTGAATTCGTGTGATAAAGAGGCAACTTAGGATTTAACCCAAATGGCCTTCCATTTTTACATTTAATGATATATTAGCTAACCACATCGGTTAGTTAACCACCCACATGGACCCATTTGTAGTGCTCATTTTTAGCACTAGATACCCCTAGTTACACCTTCTGAGCCATCCCTTTCATTTTTGCTTCACCCAGAAAATACAAAAAGATTTTACACTTTAAACCTTAGCCTACCCCTTATCAATGTCTAACGGTTGGTTGCTAGTTTCATGGAAAGTTAAGATTGTTCAAATGATTATGAGTACCACTTCCTTTGTGATTGATTGAGCCATGCGTTATGAGTTCATGTTCAAAAAAAAAAAAAAAAAAAAAAAAAAAAAAAAAAAAAAAAAAAAGATGTGTTGAAAGTATGGAAATAATAGCCAATGTGCTATGATCGAAGAATAATTGACATGGCAAAGCAAAGAGCTGTGGAAAGTGAAAAAGAAGAAAGCAAAGCTATAATCATTTATCTGGTTCGTGGAATGTTTGGTAGCTAGCAACATGGGTATTAGACTTGATTTCATTTTTATTTTTACACCAATTTCATTAAACATTCCCATGCCTTATCCATACCCTTAACCCTTAGCCTATCATTATAACCCGAATAAAAGCCCTCTTTAGATGTTTTTACTTGGTGCTCACGCCACGTCGGTGGAGTTTTGTTTCTTGTACAAGCTTATGGTAATAATCTAATCATGACTGAGCAATGAGTGTGATTTATCTTGTTACTCCACTAAAAATGAGTGATTGAGTGAATTATATTCCATTATTTTTCGTGAGGTGTTTTGAAATGTTTATCATGCAAGAAAATCATTGGATATTGTCAAACATCTTGATGTTTCACCTTTATAAGCATAATTGATGAATCTTCTCTCGTATTTATACTTGGTTGATTTGCATCACATTTTTCATAATCACGATCTTGTCCCTGTGGATGTTTGTCCTAGATTTGCTTGAGGGCAAGCAAAGTTTAAGTGTGGGGGAATTTGATAACACTCAGATTGTGCATGTTTTTAGTAGCATTGTTTGTACTTTTATATCTGTTATTTGGTTATATTTGTGTGATTTTAGCACTTAATCGTATCTAGAGATGTTTGTCTAGTATTCATAACCAAGTGCAGGGAAATGGAGGAAAATGTGGAAATATGCAGTTAATCGAAGATTCCCGTCTCAGTAAAGCTAAACCCCATGTACCTTTGAAGACCTTAGTGATTGAAGAACCAAGTTCTACAAGTCAGAGTGAAGAGTAAAGTTCAAGTTTCATGTCTCAGAAGATCCAACCGGATCCGGTTACACTTTCAGCCGGATCGGTTGGCATTTGGTCGGAATAAATGTTTTTTGCCATGACCGACCGATCGGTCGCAACCCGCAACCGGATCGGTCGATGTGTTATTATTGAAGACCAACCGGATCGGTTGGTCGTATGACCGATCCGGTTGGAGAAGCTGCAGTTGTCAAATCTTCATCACTAAGCTTCCCCTTTGCATCCAAACGATTCTAGGTCCTTCTCTTGGTGTATTCTAGTCCCTTCCTTACTCCTTGGAGGCCAAGTCAAGCATTTAACACCCTAGGCCTTGGAATTAGTATAAATAGAGGCTAATTGTGAGCATATTAGACACACTTCAATTACAAAGCTCTCTACTCATCAAACCAAGCCTTAACCTCCTGAAATTCGTCCTTAGAAATCCAGAGAAGTTTGGAGTTCCATAAGTTCCACCGTTGGAAGCCAAAACACTAAGAAGTCCACCACGATCCTTTGGGAATCATTACTTCATCATTTGTAATCTTATTCCAAGCATTGTAAGACTTTTAATCATGTTTTCTAATGATCAAAGTTATGAGTTTATGTTCATGTTTGCTATGAGTGGCTAGTTTCTTTATACACTTGCTTAAATGATGTTGATTATTATATGATTAGTTAGTGATTGTATTAACATGTTTTAATTCAATTTCAAGTTGATTCTAAGATCCAATTGTGCTAAAGTTTCATAGTGACATTTGGTAATCAAGTTTGGCTAATTGGTAACTATCGTTGGGGTCGAAAGAACTTCGTATTATTCAACTAGTCATAATCATTTTGTCTATGGATGATTGTTTTTACCCATTATTCTTGATTATACAAAGGAACTAAGGTGTGGTTGTAATAGAAACGCTTTTTGATTATCAAATTGGATTAGTTGGAAACATCTAAATGGTCGTAAGATTAGTTGTTGAAAATTAATTGTAGCCTTTTGTCTATGATCGGGTACCTTTTGTATTGACAATTTCTTCAGCAATTTGATGAACAAGTGGATGTTTTTGTGTTTAAGTTTATGAAAGTAGACTTATGAAACTTGAATTGATTGGTTAAACTTAAAGCTTGTTTTTATGAACTAAAATCTTGACGAAGGTTTAACTTGTAAGAACAATAGATTAGTTTTCAACTAATTATCACAACCAACATGTTAAGTAGTTAATACAATCACATTAATCTATGATATGATACTAGTTTGAGCAAGTGTAGTTTTTAATCATCTGAATTTCATTATATCTATTTGCTTTGTTATATGTTTTTGATAGACTCCGTTAATTCAAACTTGTGCTCTGATTCACTCAAATCCCTGCGAATGATCCCGACTTACCTTCATAATCTTGCTATAACGGACGAGTATACTTGCTCGTATGAGTTATTGGTAAAATTGGTAATTCACCTTTTATAAATTTAAAACTTGCACCTACCGGGCACATCAAGGCACTATATTAACATTCCATCATGTTAGCTCAATGATCCACAAGCTAGCCTTGGCCCAAACAAAAATCAGATCCCAAGGCCCATGTGATAAACAATATGCCCACTAATCCAATTCACTATTCGGTCCATGCAATCAACATAAACACCCGATCCATTACAGCCATACCCAAAAATTTCGGGTATTTAACACCTCATTTACCCTAAATATCAGTCACAAACCCTAAAATGTTCTCTCACTAAACCATAATATCCACCCCCACAATAATCCTTTCACCTTAACCCTAATATATTCCTGTACGCCTCCCTCCTTCAACTCTTAATCTGCCATCAATCAAACACCTCTCATCTCCTGAAGATATCACGCCAATCCCTAAACATGAAGCAGACGCCTCCCATTTTACATGATCCATTGATTCATCCATGACCTAGCCACAGGGATGGCACGAGATGATGAAGAGGCAATGAGATTAAACCATGTGACTCAGGTAGGTTTTGTTATCATTAAACACGTAATTGTTGTCCATTGTTGTTTTAGAGTTACACGAACAAAAGATTTGAGATAACATACTTGTTTATCTCATTTCTTTATTTTCGGACAAAGTCAGAAATTGATCAATGAATGATATCCTTTTGGTTTTGAGTCATAGGATGAATGAGATAACCAAAAGTGATAGACTGAGATCCTTGATGATAAATCAGTTATGTTTCATTTAGATGTAGATCTGTGATGAGTTGAGGGTTCAACAAAAATCTATTGAAAGATTGAAATAAGCGTGAACCCTTTCTGAGATTGATTCTTGATGATGTTAGATTGAGTCATGTTTTGTTGGAAGTTGATATGTTTAAAGGGATTTGGAATGGATGTTGGGTTAGAGGTGTTGGATAATGTGACAATCCGTACTTTCAGGTCATTTCTCGACACCGTTCATGTTTCATTGTTTCAACATTTTAGTAAACTTGGTTTACTTGTTTCAAATTCGCGTAACCTGGGAGGTTTAGCGGCGAATACATGATCATGACATTCACGTACATTTCATATGGACTATGAGTAGTCTACATTTCATTGACATCATGTGCATTTCATTAGTTCATGCACGACATTTCATTTCACCCTTTAACGTGTAATTTTTATATTTAATAATTTTTATCGCGTGAGTTTTTATTTTGATTATTTAAACCGTTATTCTCAAAAATGATCCCGAGGTATTTTTAAACTCACATTTGGTTTATAAAAACTATATTTTTAGTTTTCTTAGTGTTTCACATTTAATTGGTATTTTAATCGTTAACGTTTAATTATTACGTTGTTTTCTTAAAAATTTTACGATAATTATTTTATCACCCGATTTTCACAAGGAAAGTATTTTTACAATTTTTATCACCTCAATATAATCTATTTTGATTTACCAAAAACTTACTTGCACCAAGATTTCACCATTTACCTTACAAGAGTATTTACTTACACATTTATACAAAAATCTTACAAATTTACACAAAATATACAAGTAAAGTTTGAATAGAAAAAAAAAAAAATATATGGGAGACAATCCTCCCCCAAAATCCGGCCAAGGGGGAGGGTATGTCTTAATTGATGTATGGCTTTCTTACTAAAATGTCTACACTATTATTAACACATTCATGAACCTATTTTCACATAGTTTCAAAGTGTTTTACAAAAATTTTCTCTTCTTCTTCCTTGGGACACCATAACCGGCCATCATCAAGAGACAAAGGGATCAAGGATTTTTTTTTATCAAGTGCAAGCATTTTACAATCTAGTGTATACTCTTCTAAGATTTTGAAATAAAAATCTAGAGTATTTAGGTTATCCTTTGTTACCTACACCTCTTCATATCACTAGTAAGCATGTTTTTATCATCCTTATGTTTCCTTATCATTTTTATATGATTCTTATCATTCTTGAAGCTCATATGCATGTATTGTAGTTTATACCATTTATTTCTTGATTTTAAGGTTTTATATATATATTAGTCATCCTATAATTATTCCCAAGTTAATCTTTGGTCTTGATGGTGATTAGGAACCCATGACACCCTAAGAAGGTGTATGGTAGGATTAGATTAGTTGTGGAGTTGATTTGAAGGGATTAGAATAGGTTTTGTCCGAGAAAAACTATTTTCGTAAACTATATTTTGTATTCTGTCCTTAAATCGAATTTCTGGAAAAATCAGTGGATTGTACGAAAGTTTGGCCTTGTTTTTTAGAAAATATACTTTAAAACGAATCCGTGGCCTTTTGAACGGATAAAAACGGAGTTATAACGAAGCCGTGGTGAATTTTTAAAGTTTGACACCGACAAGTATTATTTTCTGAAATTGACAGCTTGCTGTTTTGAGTGTTTTCGGGTCAAAAACGAGCCTTAAGCTTCACAAATTATTTCGACTAGTCAAAAATATATTAGTTTACTTCGATACGAAGCTAAGGACATATTTTACGTAGAAAACGGAGTTAAAACGACAAATATATGGCCATTTTCATAAAGTTGACGTAAGTATTATTTTCTGAAAATTATATTATTTTTGACGTAACAAGTTTTTCATTAGCTCTATCGTCCATGTTTGCGGCAGTTTTTAACCATGATGCAAAACTTTTTATAGCAAAGTGTCTTCTAGTAAAATCAAGTTCATCGGCTATATTTTTCAAAACAAAAAGCCGTTTGTCAAGCGGAGTTATGGTTAATTATTTACGGATGTTCAAACATTGGCCGAAACTTATTTTCTGCACGCGATTAGCAAAAATCACCAACTTTAGCCATTGATATCTTTATGATCGAGACCTTTTTGACGAAAACTCCTGAACTGAAACTTTTAGATATCGATACAAACTTTCCAAAACCGTCGAGTTCGTTCTCTAACGATCAACGTGCACTGTTTTACGACTACTTTTCCGGAGTCATTTTTGTTGATTTCATGGTTTTTCCGTCGACATTGTTTTGCGACGAAAAGTACTAATTTCACCAAAAATCATTATAAAACCATTGTAGGATGACATTTTGACGTAAAAACATGTAAAGTCATTTTTGAAGGGTCAAGACGTCAAAAGAGTATTTTTCGACGACGAGTAATATTTTCAAAAACCCGTAAATGGTATAAATAACATACGAAGTGCATGCATAGCATTACATTGCAACTCATGACATATCATATCATTGATAATAGGTCCCGGTTGACGCATCATTATAAACCTCGGTGTACTCACTTTTGCCGTTATTTCCAGTTTATCCAAGTGAGTTTTCATAGCCCCGTTTTTACATGCTTTCGATTATTTTCAAACCCACGGGGGAGAATACATTGCACTACATTTTTTTTTGTACGATACCAAGTATGTTAAATTCATTACATTGCTTAAGTTACCACATATGCCAATTTGAAAGTCCCCAGTACATGAACATGAACCGTTAATCTTTGGAGCGAGGATGAGTGGATAGATCTATCGAGGGTGACGCCTCCATCCGGGTTGGTGAATCCCAACCAGGCAAACGGATGCATTTCATTTGATTACATTACGGAGTTGTCTGGCAAACACTCTGCAGGGGCATACATTATTGAACAGTCTAGTTTCGGGGTCATGGGCTTAGAGCAATTGTAACATTATTTTTACGTGACTTGATTGTCATGCATGGTCTATACTTGTGTAGTCGTATAAAACATTTACATAAACCTATGATTTCTCACCAACATTATTGTTGACGTTTTTAGCAATGTATTTTCAGGTAACTGAGGCACGTTCATCATGACATGGTTAGGGACCCATATTTTGAGTCGCGGCGTCGACTTACATTATGTACATTATGGTTTATTTCAAAACATCGTTTGGATTTGTAACATATTCGTATCTTTGCAACTTTGTAAACCTTTTGGGACCGATGTTGTACTCTGATTTTGTTTTTATGAAATATCCAACGATGTGTTTTTAAAACGACACTTTAGGTCGTTCAATATAACTGTGATGTGGTGCTATGACAGTCATTGCCCCCAGGAATTCCATTCCGCTGCAAAACAGGTAAATTGGGGGTGTGACAGATTGGTACCAGAGCTACAGTTATAGAGAACTAGGTTGCATCATTGACCCTAGACTATAGCTACATTATCATAGCATCTCATCATTTCATCATAGTACATGTTCATTGTTTTCATGCGGATTCACTTACACTTTGTTCGAGATTATTTACATTTATTTCATATCGGTTGTCACAGACATGTCTTCAGATTCTCACCCTATTACCATATCATCGGATGATGATCCATCACATTCCACTGAGGTTGTATCTTCTATCGGATCCACTGCAGCCTTCCCACTGATCATGACCGACACTGAGACCGAACCCTTCGAGGAGGGCGAAGTCGCACCCACACCTCACGTTAGCCCAGCTTTTAACCCGTTGCTCGCACCATCACCACCACCAGCACCACTGCCAGTACTTTCATCACCATCATCGTCATATTTTCTTAGAGATCCTGCACCCGCATCGGACTTGCCGCCCAAAAAGCGTGCACGTTTCGATATCCCTACACCACCGTCGACTGAGCCCGAGCCGCCCGTTAGATTTGAGATAGGCGAGAGTTCTAGGGCAGCTACTGCACGACAGCCTTCCACAGAGGCATTAGGTGCCCGTATCGATGCGCAGCAGTTACAGATTGATAGTTTGACTCGACAGTTAGGGGAGCTATCGGTTGACAGGATTGAGCCCATCGCCGAGGAGGTCGAGGGTTTGATATTAGGCAGGGTTAGTATTGACTTAGAGTTTCAGGGTCTTCAGCACAGACAGATTGAGGATAGGGAGCACATCACAGAGTTGAGGCAGGAGATGCCCGAGCTGTTTGACCGAGCCGAGATGACTCAGGATGAGTTACAGATTCAGTCACAGGAGTTAGCTTTAGCTCGTGAGCGTATTGTTTCATTGCAGGGTCAGATGGATGAGATGAGGAGTTTGACTGATAGTTTGGTTATTCAGGTTCGCGATCTTCAGGATAGGGCAGGCGGAGCACCATGAGGTGCCTTATGTAGACCTTTGTCATTGTATAGTTTTGACCATTATTATCCTAGTCACAAGGTGTGTGACGTAGTTTAAAGAACTTGTTGTATTTTGGTTGTTGTACAAACAAATGTATCAAGTAGTGACTCTACTATGTAGGAATGGTTATTATTATCTATGATATCGGTCCATGTAGGCCGAAATTTTCATGTATATTATTCACGTGTGTTGTGATTATATTGTGATATTTCGTTATTGTTCCGTTGTGATTCCATTTATCTTTGTGCATGTTGTGGTTGTGGATATATTTGTATGATGGTTGTTTCTACTTACGAGTTCTCATGATTGTTTCATCTTGTGATTTTGAAGAGTTATGGCGCCTAAGAAAGCAACAGTTGAAATGACCCAAGCCGCAATTCAGAAGTTAGTGAACGATAGCATTGCTAATGCTTTGAGAGTTGAAAGAGAAACAGTAGCTGCTGCTGAAGCCGCGAGGCTTGCTACTGCAACTGGTAACGCCGGAGGATCTGGGGTTAAGAAATGCTCGTACAAAGATTTCAAAAGTGGTGAACCCACTAAGTTCCGAGGTACCGAGGGAGCAACTGCAATGATTCGATGGTTTGAAAAGTTGGAGTCGGTATTTTTGCTTTGTAACTGTCCGGATGACAGTAAGGTTAAGTATGCTACAAGCACTTTGCTCGATGGAGCGTTATCATGGTGGAATTCATACGCGCAACCGATTGGTATGGAGAATGCTTTTAAGCTTTCGTGGGAGGAATTTAAAGGCTTAGTGACTAAGAAGTTTTGTCCTCGAACAGAAATCAAAAAGTTAGAGACGGAGTTCTACGAATTGGTCACGATTGGGTACGACATTGACACATACATTCGAAGGTTCCAGGAATTAGCTGCATTATGCCCATCGATGGTTTCTGATAATGAAAAGTTGCTAGAGGCATTTATTGGAGGACTTCCCGAAGTGATTCAAGGAGATGTGACTTCATTCGATCCACAATCAATTGAAGAAGCTATTCGAGTTACCCAGAAGTTGATGGCACAAGTGGTGAAGCGAGGCAAGAACATCACCACCAACCGAAACAACAACAACAATCCCAACAACCGTTTCAACAACAACAACCGAGGCAACTACAACAACAATAATAGCAACAACAACAAACGCAAGTGGGATAACAGGGGTAGGAATGCTACTCAACAACCGCCCAAGAGGCAAGAAGTTGCTAAGGTTTATGCCGCGGGTCAAAAAGAAGGAAAAGGATATTCGGGGGTTTTGCCGAAGTGTAACAAGTGTTTGAATCACCACAATCCGGGTCGATGTCCTGATCCGTGTGAGAAGTGCAAGAAAGTTGGTCACCGTACTAGGGATTGCAATGCACCACAAGTTACTTGTTTTGGTTGCGGGGAAATTGGACACTACAAGAGGGATTGTAAGAAGGGAAAGAATCAAGCAAATCCGAATCAAGGAGGTATGGCTCAAGGAAGGGTTTATGTTATTGGAGGCGGAGAAGATAGGGAGGACCCGAATGTCATAACGGGTACGTTCCTTCTTAATAATCGTTACGCTTCAGTTTTATTTGATTCGGGTGCCGACAAAAGTTTTGTGTCCATTGCATTTGCACCTTTGCTCAACATTAAGCCAACTACACTAGACATATCATGCAACGTCGAATTAGCTAATGGTAGCGTAGTTTGCACCAACACCATTGTTCGCGGTTGCACATTCAATTTTCTTAATCATCCTTTCAACATAGACCTCATGCCCGTAGAGCTTGGTAGTTTTGACGTCGTCATAGGCATGGATTGGTTATCTAAGCATCGCGCAAAGATCATTTGTGATGAGAAAGTTGTTCATCTTCCCTACAATGGCGAAACTTTGATTATTCGTGGGGAACGAAGTGGAACTCGAATTAGTATCATATCGAGTATCAAAACGGAGAAGTACATTAAGAAAGGTTGTCTTGCTTTCTTAGCTCATGTAACGGAGAAAAAGTCGGAGGAGAAGCGACTTGAAGATGTTCCTATTGTCCGTGAATTTTCTGAGGTATTTCCCGAGGATTTACCTGGACTTCCACCGGCACGTCAAGTAGAGTTTCAAATTGACTTAGTGCCCGGAGCTGCACCGATTGCACGAGCACCGTATCGTCTAGCGCCATCCGAAATGCAAGAGTTGTCTAATCAATTGCAAGAGCTTCTAGACAAAGGATTCATTAGGCCGAGTTCCTCGCCTTGGGGAGCACCGGTTTTGTTTGTGAAGAAGAAGGATGGATCCTTCCGAATGTGCATAGATTATCGAGAATTGAACAAGTTAACGGTGAAGAATCGTTATCCACTCCCTAGAATTGACGATTTATTCGATCAGTTGCAAGGTTCAAGTATTTATTCCAAGATTGATCTTCGATCGGGTTATCATCAGCTTCGAGTTCGGGAAGAGGATATCCCGAAAACAGCGTTTAGAACACGTTACGGTCATTACGAGTTTCAAGTGATGCCGTTTGGATTGACTAATGCACCGGCGGTATTCATGGATCTTATGAATAGAGTTTGTAAGCCGTACTTGGACAAGTTTGTTATAGTGTTCATCGACGACATATTGATCTACTCCAAGAGCAAAGAAGAGCATGAAGAACATTTAAGGACGATTTTAAGGCTACTCAAAAATGAGAAGTTGTATGCCAAGTTTTCGAAGTGTGATTTTTGGAACCACAAAGTGCAATTTCTTGGTCATATCATTGATAGTCAAGGACTACAAGTTGATCCCGCAAAGATTGAAGCCGTGAAAGATTGGGCTACTCCAACGAATCCTACGGAAATTCGACAATTTCTAGGACTAGCAGGGTATTACCGAAGGTTCATCGAAGGTTTTTCGAAGATAGCGAGACCTTTGACCAAGTTGACACAGAAAAACAAGAAGTACGAGTGGGGAAAGAAACAAGAAACTGCTTTTCAGTTGTTGAAGCAAAAGCTTTGCAGTGCGCCGATTTTAGCACTACCCGAAGGCATTGAGAACTTTGTTGTATATTGCGACGCTTCGCATAAAGGACTTGGGGCTGTTTTAATGCAAAATGAGAAGGTGATTGCGTATGCTTCTCGACAACTTAAGACGCATGAGAAGAACTACACAACTCATGATCTCGAATTAGGAGCCGTAGTTTTCGCGCTCAAGATTTGGAGACACTACCTTTACGGTACAAAGTGCACAGTGTTTACCGACCACAAGAGTTTGCAATACATTCTTGATCAGAAGGAGCTTAACATGAGGCAACGTCGTTGGTTGGAGTTACTCAGCGACTATGATTGTGAAATCAAGTATCACCCGGGAAAAGCCAATGTTGTGGCTGATGCTCTTAGTCGGAAAGAAAGGCCTAAACCTTTAAGAGTTCGTTCGTTGGGAATGACAATTGTTTCTCCTTTACCATCGAAAATCCGTGAAGCACAAGTTGAAGCACTTAAGGAGGAAAATCGACCAAGTGAAAAGCTTTATGGTATGCCCGAAAGCGCAAATGGTTTTGTGAAGAGAACAGATGGAGTACTATGTTTCAAAGATAGAATGTGGGTTCCATTGTATGGCGGAATACGGGAATTGATTATGCATGAGTCGCATAAGTCGAAGTATTCTATTCATCCAGGATCGGATAAGATGTATCAAGATCTTAAGAAGCTTTATTGGTGGCCGAACATGAAAGCGGAGATTGCCACATACGTTAGCAAATGTCTTACCTGTGCTAAGGTGAAAGTCGAGTACCAGAAGCCGTCAGGATTGCTCCAACAACCAGAAATTCCTCAATGGAAATGGGAACGCATTACTATGGACTTTGTTACGAAACTTCCTAAGACATCGGGAGGTTACGACGCTATTTGGGTAATTGTTGATCGCCTTACCAAGTCAGCTCATTTCATACCGATTCGAGAGACTTATTCCATGGAGCAACTCACTAGACTTTATGTCAAGGAAATAGTCTCGAGGCACGGAGCACCAATTTCGATCATTTCCGACAGAGATAGTCGATTCACTTCAAACTTTTGGAATTCATTGCAAGATTCATTCGGAACCAGATTAGAGATGAGCACAGCATATCACCCACAAACCGATGGTCAAAGTGAAAGGACCATTCAAACATTAGAAGACATGCTGAGAGCATGTGTGATTGATTTTGGAAATGGTTGGGCTAACCATTTGCCATTGATTGAATTCTCGTACAACAATAGTTATCACACCAGTATCAAGATGGCACCATTCGAGGCACTGTATGGTCGTAAGTGCCGATCACCTGTTTGTTGGGCCGAGGTAGGAGACGCACAACTTACTGGTCCAGAAATGGTACGGGAAACCACCGAAAAGATTGTTCAAATTCGTGATCGACTTAGAACTGCAAGAAGTCGACAGAAAAGTTATGCGGATGTTAGACGCAAGGATTTGGAATTTCAAGTGGGTGACAAAGTCATGTTGAAAGTATCGCCTTGGAAGGGCGTGGTACGTTTTGGGAAGCGTGGGAAGTTAAACCCGAGATACATTGGACCATTCAAGATTTTGAGCCGAGTTGGTCCTGTTGCTTATCGTCTTGATCTTCCTCCAGAACTTAGTCATGTGCACAACACGTTTCATGTTTCAAACTTGAAGAAGTGTCTTTCAGACGAATCGCTCGTTATTCCATTGGACGAAGTTCATATTGACGACAAACTCAATTTTGTGGAAGAACCTGTAGAAATCATGGACCGAGAGGTCAAGCAGTTGAAACAGAGTCGTATTCCCATTGTTAAAGTTCGTTGGAATTCTCGACGAGGTCCTGAATTTACTTGGGAACGGGAAGACCAGATGCGACGCAAGTATCCACATCTTTTCGCCGACACCGTTACACCTAACAACGTTTGAATTCAGGGACTGAATTCCTTTTTGGATGGGCGAATGTGACAATCCGTACTTTCAGGTCATTTCTCGACACCGTTCATGTTTCATTGTTTCAACATTTTAGTAAACTTGGTTTACTTGTTTCAAATTCGCGTAACCTGGGAGGTTTAGCGGCGAATTCATGATCATGACATTCACGTACATTTCATATGGACTATGAGTAGTCTACATTTCATTGACATCATGTGCATTTCATTAGTTCATGCACGACATTTCATTTCACCCTTTAACGTGTAATTTTTATATTTAATAATTTTTATCGCGTGAGTTTTTATTTTGATTATTTAAACCGTTATTCTCAAAAATGATCCCGAGGTATTTTTAAACTCACATTTGGTTTATAAAAACTATATTTTTAGTTTTCTTAGTGTTTCACATTTAATTGGTATTTTAATCGTTAACGTTTAATTATTACGTTGTTTTCTTAAAAATTTTACGATAATTATTTTATCACCCGATTTTCACAAGGAAAGTATTTTTACAATTTTTATCACCTCAATATAATCTATTTTGATTTACCAAAAACTTACTTGCACCAAGATTTCACCATTTACCTTACAAGAGTATTTACTTACACATTTATACAAAAATCTTACAAATTTACACAAAATATACAAGTAAAGTTTGAATAGAAAAAAAAAAAAATATATGGGAGACAATCCTCCCCCAAAATCCGGCCAAGGGGGAGGGTATGTCTTAATTGATGTATGGCTTTCTTACTAAAATGTCTACACTATTATTAACACATTCATGAACCTATTTTCACATAGTTTCAAAGTGTTTTACAAAAATTTTCTCTTCTTCTTCCTTGGGACACCATAACCGGCCATCATCAAGAGACAAAGGGATCAAGGATTTTTTTTTATCAAGTGCAAGCATTTTACAATCTAGTGTATACTCTTCTAAGATTTTGAAATAAAAATCTAGAGTATTTAGGTTATCCTTTGTTACCTACACCTCTTCATATCACTAGTAAGCATGTTTTTATCATCCTTATGTTTCCTTATCATTTTTATATGATTCTTATCATTCTTGAAGCTCATATGCATGTATTGTAGTTTATACCATTTATTTCTTGATTTTAAGGTTTTATATATATATTAGTCATCCTATAATTATTCCCAAGTTAATCTTTGGTCTTGATGGTGATTAGGAACCCATGACACCCTAAGAAGGTGTATGGTAGGATTAGATTAGTTGTGGAGTTGATTTGAAGGGATTAGAATAGGTTTTGTCCGAGAAAAACTATTTTCGTAAACTATATTTTGTATTCTGTCCTTAAATCGAATTTCTGGAAAAATCAGTGGATTGTACGAAAGTTTGGCCTTGTTTTTTAGAAAATATACTTTAAAACGAATCCGTGGCCTTTTGAACGGATAAAAACGGAGTTATAACGAAGCCGTGGTGAATTTTTAAAGTTTGACACCGACAAGTATTATTTTCTGAAATTGACAGCTTGCTGTTTTGAGTGTTTTCGGGTCAAAAACGAGCCTTAAGCTTCACAAATTATTTCGACTAGTCAAAAATATATTAGTTTACTTCGATACGAAGCTAAGGACATATTTTACGTAGAAAACGGAGTTAAAACGACAAATATATGGCCATTTTCATAAAGTTGACGTAAGTATTATTTTCTGAAAATTATATTATTTTTGACGTAACAAGTTTTTCATTAGCTCTATCGTCCATGTTTGCGGCAGTTTTTAACCATGATGCAAAACTTTTTATAGCAAAGTGTCTTCTAGTAAAATCAAGTTCATCGGCTATATTTTTCAAAACAAAAAGCCGTTTGTCAAGCGGAGTTATGGTTAATTATTTACGGATGTTCAAACATTGGCCGAAACTTATTTTCTGCACGCGATTAGCAAAAATCACCAACTTTAGCCATTGATATCTTTATGATCGAGACCTTTTTGACGAAAACTCCTGAACTGAAACTTTTAGATATCGATACAAACTTTCCAAAACCGTCGAGTTCGTTCTCTAACGATCAACGTGCACTGTTTTACGACTACTTTTCCGGAGTCATTTTTGTTGATTTCATGGTTTTTCCGTCGACATTGTTTTGCGACGAAAAGTACTAATTTCACCAAAAATCATTATAAAACCATTGTAGGATGACATTTTGACGTAAAAACATGTAAAGTCATTTTTGAAGGGTCAAGACGTCAAAAGAGTATTTTTCGACGACGAGTAATATTTTCAAAAACCCGTAAATGGTATAAATAACATACGAAGTGCATGCATAGCATTACATTGCAACTCATGACATATCATATCATTGATAATAGGTCCCGGTTGACGCATCATTATAAACCTCGGTGTACTCACTTTTGCCGTTATTTCCAGTTTATCCAAGTGAGTTTTCATAGCCCCGTTTTTACATGCTTTCGATTATTTTCAAACCCACGGGGGAGAATACATTGCACTACATTTTTTTTGTACGATACCAAGTATGTTAAATTCATTACATTGCTTAAGTTACCACATATGCCAATTTGAAAGTCCCCAGTACATGAACATGAACCGTTAATCTTTGGAGCGAGGATGAGTGGATAGATCTATCGAGGGTGACGCCTCCATCCGGGTTGGTGAATCCCAACCAGGCAAACGGATGCATTTCATTTGATTACATTACGGAGTTGTCTGGCAAACACTCTGCAGGGGCATACATTATTGAACAGTCTAGTTTCGGGGTCATGGGCTTAGAGCAATTGTAACATTATTTTTACGTGACTTGATTGTCATGCATGGTCTATACTTGTGTAGTCGTATAAAACATTTACATAAACCTATGATTTCTCACCAACATTATTGTTGACGTTTTTAGCAATGTATTTTCAGGTAACTGAGGCACGTTCATCATGACATGGTTAGGGACCCATATTTTGAGTCGCGGCGTCGACTTACATTATGTACATTATGGTTTATTTCAAAACATCGTTTGGATTTGTAACATATTCGTATCTTTGCAACTTTGTAAACCTTTTGGGACCGATGTTGTACTCTGATTTTGTTTTTATGAAATATCCAACGATGTGTTTTTAAAACGACACTTTAGGTCGTTCAATATAACTGTGATGTGGTGCTATGACAGTCATTGCCCCCAGGAATTCCATTCCGCTGCAAAACAGGTAAATTGGGGGTGTGACAGATAACCTGTGCCAATAAAGGTTATAAACCTGAGGTCGAGAGTGATTTGGTATATGGTATTTGTTGTTGGTCTAGAGGTCATAGTCTCTTCTTCATCCTTTCTGTTTTCAAAGCAAGTCGCTAGGTTACGGGTCAAGTCGCTAGCTAAAGTTTTCAAAACAATTCGCTACTTGATAAATATCAAGTCGCTACCATTTATAGAGTCAAGTCGCTATTTATTTTTCAGTAAACAAGTCGCTAGCAACTTTGCAATCCTAAGTCGCTAGCCTTTTTTCAAGTCGCTAGGTCATATATCGCAAACTTGTTCAAAAACAAGCCGCTAGCACATAAGTCGCTAAATGGTATTGTCAAATCGCCACCATTTTTTTTTTCATGATGCAAATCGCTACAATCTTTTTCCTTGACATAAGTTGCTAGCTTGTAAATACAAGTTGCTAGGTCATTAAGCATAAAAACTCGCTACATATCAGTTAACAACTCGCTAGCTTGAATATATGAGTTTTCCGGCCACTTACCGACGATATTCATATGAAACCCAGAAAAACTGCTATTTTGACCCAGAAAAATTATTATAACGTTGCAACTTTTTGACCCATTTAGACTTGAATATTCTGACCATATGACCAACAGATAATAGACAGACATATTGTTAAAGACCAGATAATACAAAACTGACCAAAAAAAAACGTTTTACCACAATACAAACATGACCAAAAGTCACAATCCATACTAGTTTCGGAACATTCTACAAGACCACAAGAGTATACATAAAATTTGTTTGGACCATAAAGCTTGACAAACAACAAATATGTATTCATGAGAGCAAGATACTTTATTTTGGACCAAAAGATATGCAAACATCAAAGACAATACCAAAAACAGTTAACACATGATTCGAAGACCACACAAAGACATCAAAACACAAAAATCTTGGCTCTTGATACCATTTGAAGGATCGTTATTTTTATTGTGTTGATGATTCGGGTGGCCTTGGATGATCAAAATACATGTTTGCCATTAGAGAGAGAAAGTTAGAGAGTTGGGTGTTTTCTTGGTAGAGAGTTACTTCACAACTTGTAGAATATTAGATTGAAAAGCACCACCCCTTCCATGGATGGAAGGGGTATTTATAGTTACACAATACACGACCTCCTATCGGCCTGTGGATCAGGTATACAGTGGGTAAAGACCCGTCCTTCCTCCACGGTGTTGCTCTACGCTAAACTATGCTACTAACTAACAAATAAACTACTAAACAACGTAAATAACTACAAGTCTACGAGCTAAATTATGCTAGATAACATTTGGGGTGACCGACACTTCACTATGGATTTTTCTAGTTCCTAACAGATATTCTTTCTTAGCAAGCATGAAAAATTCTTCTCCATTAGTCGTAGAGACATGATGAACTTCACATGAATCATAGTAAAACCATTTAGTACCAAAACTTGTGAATAAGGTTTTCCAGAAGTCATCATCAACATTTGGTTCATAGAGCCTTCTAAGATTCACCCATAACTGCATCTCCTTTGTATCTTTGAGATCTTGAACATTAAACCTTTCTTGAACTAATCTCCATAGTGTATTAAGATCATCTCTGTCAAAAGCTTTAATAAGATCTTCAAATGTCATGAATGATGAAGTTGCACTACCTAGCCTTGTGATCTTCCAAGATGGAGCAAAATTGCTAGCAGTGAAAACTTCCCAATCAATAATAGGATGTCGAACTTGCAGTGGTTCTGGATGAAAATCTTCTTCTACTATCATCATCATTCCAGTCAGTTGTTCTTCAGTGAACTTCTCAGTAGGAATTTCCTTCTCAGTAGACATTGTTTGATCTTCATCAACCTTAGTCTTCTTAACAGTTTGAGAATCACTTACTTTGGCCTTTCTCTTCAATCTAGGAAACCTTTTTGCTTCTTCTTCAGATTCCATTAGAGTAAAATCTTTATCTTGTTTTACAACTATGTAGTAAGCCTTTTCAACTTGATCATCAGGCATTCCTCTAAATTGATGCTTCTTCCAATTACCAACATGACAACAATAAATCTTCATATATGAAAGAATTTGTGCCTTGGTAGGTTGTCTTGGTTTCTTCTGGTTCTTTTGGCCCTTTTTGACTGAACTAATTACATTTTGAAGTGCTTGATAGTTCTTCATTATAATGAAATCCTTCAACTGAGCAGATCGTTGTTCTTCAGTTAAGGATGCATCAGCTACAAGGTCAATTGCCTTTTTCTTGATTTCTGGATTATTAGCAATCAAGAATTGAATATCTTCTTCAGTAGGAACATAGCTAAACTCTGGAGTCTTCTCTCTAAGAATTGTAGGTTGAACAGTTGAAAGTGAATCAGTATCTTCCATTTTATCCAATCTTTTAGCCTCCAAAAAGCTTGAAACTTCCATTTCTTTCAATCTTTTCTTCTCAGCAACTTGTTCTTCTACTATCTTCTCTGCAAGATCTCTATCAAGATCAATCTGGACTTGTCTTTTCTTTGAAATTTTGCTTCTAGTTTGCTCTACATCTTCCATAACTGCTTTACCCTTGTCTTTCTTCAGATTATCAAATTCTTCACTTGCAGTGGCAAAAGTTGGCTCTGCAGTGGAAATAACATCAGTGGTAAAATCAGTTGCAGTTTGAAAAATGTCTTGATCTTCAAGTTGCTCTCCATGAGTTTCAGTTTCCTTTTCTCCTTTACTTGTATCTCCTTCATCTTCAAAATCAATTTTCCTCCCCTCAGTGTCAGAACCTGTTTTCCTCCTCTGTTTGGGAGAATTTCCCAAATCATTATCAGCTGAATCACCATCAGTAGGTGAGGATGAAAATGAAATCACCAACTATGCAGTCTTCTTGTGCTTTTTCAACCCATTAATCTCTTCCTTCAAGGTCTGAATCTCTGTTTTTAAGTATTAAACATCCTTGGCATGCTACTTTTTGACATTTTCCAAGTCCTTCTGTAGAGATTCAACCTGCTTTGCTAACTTGGTACAAAAAACCATCAATTCCAATTGGTTCCCACTGCCCTCATCACTTCAAACTGTGTTACCTGTTGGGAGAGGTGAATCATGGGGCAAAGGTTCAGATTCCTCCCTAGTTGGACTAGGTTGAAGTCTAGAACCACCACTACTTGTTCCTATTGAAATTTCAGCAAGATGTGGGGTAGGAGAGGTGTAAAAATCATATTGCCATCTTTGTTCAAATTTTGAAAAACTTTAGGCTTGAGGCAACTGATTTGATAAACATTAGTGTGGGATTGCAGTTGAAACTCATTAAGCACTGCTTGCACAAACCTTGGATACATTAAAAAATTTGTTTTACTCTGTACATAGCCTTTCATACTGGTAAAAACATAGTTTGACCAGTTAAAAATCTTATCAGTGACTAGACAAACCAAAGGATAAGCCATGGTTGAACTAAATTGCTCATAAGATGTTTTCTTTGGACTGAGACAACGCAACAGAGTATGAATCAAAAATCTCCATTGGGGACAAAAACCACTCTTTTTGAAAGTAGCCTTTTTGTCAGTGGTATCATACCCCATAAATGATAAAGTATCATGAATTTCATGCATAGGTAATATGATGAGACCATTGAGATCATCCAATTGGAGTACTTTCCTCAAGGATGCCTCAATAACATCAATAGTTACCCCATCCACAGTGGCTCGTAGAGCATCCACTGTTTCATGTGTATCTCCAATCTCAAGTGTTATGGACTGAGCAGAAGTCCAAAACTGTTTGATTTGAGAGATATAAGTTGTGGGTTTTAAAAGCAAAGCATACCTTATATGTGTGGTATGAAGAAAGTCCACAATTTGATGATAAACAGGGCCACTCTTCTCATTAGACTTTTGTAGGTAGGCCACTAGGTTGTGCTCATCTGCAAATTTCAATGGTGCCATAGAAACTTTTGATGAAAAACGATATTATGTCAGTAACAACTGAAAGAATAACTAGCCAATTGAGAGAGAAAGATATATAGGGTTAGGGTTTAGAATTATTGCGCAAGAAAAATTATTTTGGAAATATTTGTTATTATATGGAAAGAAGATAATTCTCTTAAAATTTTAACCTTATATATATTGCAATCAGTGGTTACTTTCAACGGCTAGTAAAAATAAGTTACTGACATAATCAGTTGTAACGGCTAGAACAACAGTGGTAAAATAACACTGTCAGTGGAAACTGTGAACTAGAAGTGGTAATTTTTCACAAAAATTTCAAAGAGCAGTGGTAAATAAAATCATGTAATAACAAGTCTGCTCTTATCATAGTTTTTAGCAAACTACCAGATATCAACGGATTTGTTATGTCTTTACCATGAGCCGTTTGCTATGGACTAGCCAACTCTTAATCATAAAGAATATGGTGAGTTGATAACCATATAGTTTTTGGTAAACTATCAACCAAAAACGGATTTGTTAAGTCTTTACCAGTAGCCATTTGCTCTGGACTAGTTGATTCTTATGTGTATAAGACATGGTGAATCAATAACCATTTGTTGTGTATCTTAGATATACACCTTTTAAAATCAAATCCTATCAAACCTTGGTTATGTTGTTGTAAGACATAGAAATAACCAACTTGATATTAACCAAAGTTATCTTCAACCAACCCAAGTAAAATATCTTCCAAAGTCAACTTGATAATATCTATATTTACTCCTTAACCTACCAAAATAGGAAAAAGTAAATATTCTCATTAAATAACCCTTTCAACCGACCTTGTCTATATAAGGAGACTTGGCTTGTTGAAATCTTCATCAAATCACATTCAAACATCCAAAAACCCTTAAACAATCATGAGTAATTCCTCCAATATCATCAACATCTCTTCAGACTCAGAAGAAGAATATGTAATCGAGTCAGAGTCCTCCTCTGAAGCATCAGGATGGTGTGGATACTTTCCACCAGGGGCTGGCTCTTCATCCAAAAGGTATACCAAAGAAACTGCTAAGCGTATGCCTGCAGCTAAGCCTGCAAAATCTCTTGAGTTCTACTCCAGCTCATCTGATGATGATGAGGAGAATGATGAAACTTATTCCATGGCCAAAGATTTGCCAAAAGCTCTTTCAATAGCACTGGAAACAACTATCTCCAATATGAAGCAGATATCCATTCAAACTAAGTCTGCAATGCTACCAAAGCCTCCTCCACAAATTCTTGGTCTTCCATGTCCAAGAATGCAGTCCACCTTTGAGAACAAAAGGAAGAGGGCATAGAAAAACAAGCATGATTATGTGGGTAAAGGCAAGAAGCCAATGGAGTAGCTGAAGTTAGATGTAGGATGTGCTAGGTTGCAGTCTTTTGTGTTTTGATGATAAGTAGTACTTTAACTTTGGTTGTATTGAATCACGTTATATTAATGAAGTTCCTCTGTTTTCCTTTCTCCACTGTAAAAGCAAAGTTGTTACCACTGGTTGCAGAATAGTTCCCACTGTTAAGCAATAATTTCTGTATAAGCATCAGTAGACAACTAGAAAGTCAATCACCAAAGAGTAACCTATTCAATGTAAACAAAGGAATCCTTCAACTCTGCAAATCACGAACATAAACCAAATACTGGAATCACTGTTGAGTTTTGGCAATGGTTAGTGTATATGTATAAATGAACATAGCAGTGGCTATACTCAATAAAGTCAACTCACAAACACTGATACACTTTCTAAGGCCACAGGACTCCAATTTACTTCTCAACTACTTAAACCTTCCCCTCATTAACTTCTTGAATCCAACTTATTTAATAAACCATTTAACACAAACCACTCAAATCACATACTACAAAACTTTCACTCACAAAGATCATTTCTCCAACAACACCATGAGTCAATCAAGTCCAATCAATCTTTCTTCTAGCAGTTCATCTGATAGTTCAAGGGATGACTTTGTGTTGAAAAACCCTGGGAGAGTTGAAAAAGAAGAGTATGAGAAGGTTGTATCCAGGAAGAGAAAACATTCAATTGTTCTTTCAAATCCTTTTCCTGCTGGTCCTTCATCACTACAACCAGAGCCTCAGGATGCATTAAACAAGGAAGATAGCTCAGAGATCAGCTCCTATGTATCACCATATGTGGATACAGATGATGAGACCTCTGGAAAAGTCCTGAGTGTTCCTCCTCTTGCAGCAATAGCTCCTTCTGAAGAGCTCCAACCATCTCCTTCACTACCATTGGTATCAGCACCTCCATTAGCAGGTCCTTCATCATCCTCATCACCAGTCAGAGAAGTGGTAAGGGGGTTAGCATGTCCTAGAGTGTATGAGTGGATTGACATGCGAGGAGCTCCTAAGGTGATGCCAAGCTGGGGCTTTCCAAAGAAGCCATAGATGGTAGATGATGGGAAGGAAGAGGATGGTTTAGGAAGGTTGTGTTTGGGATAGGTTGTTGGTAGTAGTTTTCAGTTTATGTTGTGATTCTTGTAATCTATACTTCATGGATGTAACTGCTGCACTTAGAGTGTAGTCTTGTGTAATAATAATAATAATCCATGTTTTCCTTTATCTTTGATATTCCTGCATCACACATTTTGTTCCACTAACTTCATTATCAAAACTGACATACTGTCCATCATAATGCTCAAAATCTGAAAGATAGGACTTGTTGCCAGTCATGTGCCTTGAACACCCACTATCTATATATCCTTGATCTGATCTTTTTGTCCTTGGATTTTCCTGCACATAAGAGTAAAGAGTTAGTTTCTTTTGGGGACCCAAGCCATGATTGACTTGGATCTGCCTCGTGTATCAATATAGTTAAATCTATCAAAGGTCATTGATACACCATTGGGATTGGTTGTAGAGGTATATCCGTTAGGTTTCCATTCCCAACGTGCTGAGGCCTTCACATCATTGCCCATGTCCCCCCTTTTCTTGTTTACAACCCTTGCAGTGGTAACTTTTGAATGAGCAGTGGTAACTGCTAGTTTCTTTTTAGGCACCCACTGTTGGTTATAATTAACCTTTTTAGCTTGAAAAGTTCCTTTCCCTGTTTGTGCAGATTTTGCAAAAGTTGTTTTGGAGTTTGCACTTTTAACAGGTGACTTAGGATGAGCAGTGTTAATAGTTTTAGCAGTGGCAAACATTTTGAGGCCACTTCTAAGTTGAACTGCTCTTGGGACCATTTTGCAATGTGTGTTAGGGTGTACATTATGTTGAAACCTGATAGTCTCCACCCTTTTATTCCCATGGACTTCCCTTCTCCCAACATGATAGTCACAAGAAGCATGTAAATGATCAAAACTACCAGAGATATAGCATGCCTTATTGTACATCACAAAATCACTACCTAGTTGTTGAGATTTAACATGATTCCAACTCCTCTGGTTACCCCTAGGAGCTGTAGTCTTGTTTCTATACATCTCAGCATACCTTACAGTTGATCTAGGTTTATTAACTGGTTTCCTAGGTTCCTCTGTAACAGTATTAACAACTTTTGGGATAGAAGTCTCTACATTCTTTTTAACACTCTCATCTACAACAGATGAGTCACTAGCACTCTCAAAAACATCATTATCAAGCTTACTCTCTTCCTCACTCTTCACAACTGTGTCTTTTAAAGGACCATATTCTCTTTCAAGATCCTTGAAATCCTCTATGCCTGTATGAGCTAGGTCTACACCTGGAGGCGAATGCACACCCCTTAGTGGTGGAGGCACAATATTATAACCCATACCAGACTTAGCTTTATTATATATTTGAGCATTCCAAAATTTATCAATTGACTTAGACTGATGATAACATGTGTCTACAGTTAAATTGACATTTTTAATTTTCTTTTGAAGTTTTTCAAGCTCTTTTTGGTATGCTTCATTCACAGCAGTTGTATGTTCTACCTCTCTTCTAAGATGAATCATATCATCATTATATTTTACTCATTTTCCTGATAGTGCTCTATTTGCTTTTCTAATACTGCCATAGCTCTTCTAAGATTAGCCACAGTATAATTAGCTGTATATAATTCTTGCCTTTCATTAGAGTACAAATCATTAAGTCTTTCAACTTCTTTAGCAGCCCTACATGTTATAGAACAACTATCAAAGTTTTGTACCTCAGAATCAGAGAAAGCCGTGAGAGCAAATTCAGTAGCAACAAGAGAAGAATCTGAATGTTCTTCTTCTTGTTCATCAGCCATGAAACTCCAACCATAGCTCACACCATCAATAGCCAACATTGCCTTTGGTTCTTCCACAGTTGGTCCCTTCTTTTGCTTGTACCAAGTAGACATGTTGTCCTTGGTCTTTGGTCTTCTACATTCTCTAGTAAAATGTCCAAACTTGTGACAGTTAAAGCACTCCACTTTCTTCTTATCAAAACCTGCAATATCATCACCATTAATGTGGTTAGGCTTTCCAGTCTTCTTGTAGAATTTCTTAGCCCTCATGCTAAGAAGAGTTATCTGCCATTTTATATCCATCTCCTCCAAGTCATCTTCATCAATTTGCTCTATGTCTTCATGAGTTAAGACAAAGCCATCAACTTGTGTGGATATGAAAGCATAAAAGGTAGGATCTCCAATACTAGCAACCTTCTTCTTTGAACCTGCAGTGGTAACATTAACATTACCAGTGGAAACTTTAGAACCTGCAGTGGCAATATCATCATAACTTTCATCTTCAGAATCATAACTGTCAACAGAGGTTGACAACAATGCCAAGCTACTAGAGCTTGTAGCAAGCTTCCCTGCCTTCTTTAACCTTTGCTCAATAAGTTTGAAGTTGTTGTAAAGGTCATTGAGCTTCATTGTTTCTATGTCTGATTTGTTTTCCCAGACAGTAACATTGGTTTGAAACTCTGAAGGCAAACTTCTTAGAAACTTCAAATTGAGGTCTTCCTTTTCTACCTCAATGCCAAACACAGTCAGCTGTGTTACAATCTTCTGAAGTTTGGTGAAAATGCTATCAAGTGAGTCATTGCTTGAAGCAGAGAAGTTTTCATAACTTTGCTTCAATAATGTCTTTTGTGTCTTCTTAGTAGCATCATTACCACCAAACACTGAGCAAATCTCTTCAAACAGTTCTTTAGCAGTCTTGAACTTGCTGAATGCAATGATCTGGTCTCTAGGAAGAGTCATCAGCAGCAGACTTCTAGCCTTAAGATCATTCTTCCTTTTTGCCTTTTCAGCATTGGATTCAGGCACAAAAACTTTCACAACATCTGTTTCACCAATTTTCGAAGTAGTAGTCACAGATTTGAAAGAATCACCAGCTTGAATGATCTCCCAAAGAGCATAGTCCTGTATGAGGAAGTATTGCTCAATTAGTATCCTCCACATCTCAAACTCATTAAGTTTGAGCTTAGGAAGTCTTGGAGTAGAAGAAGAGTTTGATTGGTTGTTTTCCATCTCCATTGAATTGAGTGAGTAGGTTAAGCTTATTCCTTGGATCTTCTAAAACAAAATATCAGAACCTTTGCTCTGATACCACTTGATGGATCTGGACACACTCCTTGTGTCAATGATATTTTGTATAATATTATTAAGCACGCGGAATTTACTTAGTAATACTTAGAAGATGGATTGTATGATGTATTGTATATAAACATAGATTAAACACAAAACTTAAGCTCCAATATTATTGATGAATAATACGAGTGATCTTAGCTTATCACTAGGGTTACACCTTGAAGCTCTTGTGAGTAATACGTAGGTAATTACAAGTGCCTAAGACAATTACCTAGGATCTCCTTTTATACAACAAGGAGTCCTTTACAAAATAAGTATAAAGCTAACATAATAGAATATACACAAGATCTATTCTATACTTATCTAGACGCGTTAACCTTATCATAAACAATAGCAGTGGTAATAATGTTCTATCAGTGGAAATACGTTTCCACTTCTAGTGTTAATCCGAACAGTGTAAACCACATACTATCTGTGGTAACGAATTATTCCCAATAATATGTAGGCATGTACTTGATGTGGAAAAAAGCAGACTGGATACTGCATGTGACTGATGTAGGGCAACGAGAGTATATTTAAATGTGCATCAGTGTAAGCAACTGATAACATCTTCCAAAAAAAGATCAAGAAATCGAATTGAATACTTATTGAGCTCTACAGTTTGCATATGTAGGTTGCTAAACGTGTTGGGTTGATCACAGATGATCATTACCCTTTAAGTCATGTTGGATTTGGTCATGTTCAAGGTGATGATTTTGAGAGATTCCAAACTTTTAACATCAAACTGGTTAGTTTGGTTAATTTGCTTGACGAAGCCAAAAGTCGATGTAAAGTGCTACTTGCAATCTGGATCATACTTAATAACTTAATGATTCAGCTACAGAAGGCAAGGAGACTTAAAATACTTGCAATCTGGATCATGCATTCAGGTAGTTTTAGATGCCATGGCTATTTGATCTTTGTAAAGGTTTTTAAGCTATCAAATACATCAAGTATCATAAGCAAATGGAATTGAATTTCCAGATTTAATGCTTGCCCTTGATACAGTTATGTTATGTACATTGATGTTTGCACATAATATAGTTAATATTTTATCAATACTTGCTCAGTGTCATTTTCCATTCATTATTTATTGAATTACCTTCTAAGCTAGCTCTCATATTTTGGTATGTAGGCTCATGTTATCAGGATATAGATACTTGAAAGGGGTAAGATGGCTATTATATTTTCAGTTAAGAATGTAATTTTTCTCATTAGGAGTACTATGGAGGAATTTTTTTTGTAGGATTCCAAGTTGGCCATTTACTACCACAAGCTACGACTACAATGACCCTTTGGATGTATATTGTATGTTTTAAGTTTAATTACTGATTTATGTCTCAAGTAGGTGGTGAAGGTGAGGCAAATTGGGTAACGTTTTTAAATCGATTAAAGTTTATGTAAGGTGCCAAAGTATATTAAACCGCGTTCGACTGATTTAAACACTTTGTGAAAGAAAATTAATAGTTATGTGACCAATTTAAGTATAAGCATTTTTTGTTTTATACTACATGCATAATATTCGAAAAGATCTGTTGGGATTTAGTAAATCCAGTACTTAAAGTGTCGGTCACCTCAAGTATGTATACCCGTTAGAAAGCTCGTAGTCATAGTAATTCAGTGTTAGTATTTAGAATACTTTGTAACACCGTGAAGGACGAACGGGTCTTTACCCATTGTATGCCTGATCCACAGCCTAATAGAGGCGTCTATGCTTGTACCCTATAAATACCCTTTGCCCTCCAAGGCAAAGGGTTGGAGCTTCATAATACATTTTTCTTTGTCTCTCTAGGGTTCCATTTATCTCCCACTTTCTCTCTCTAAACTCTTAACCTAACGCCGCCTACCTTGTTTGTGTTAAACAAAGATCCTTCAATTGGTATCAAGAGCCATGGTTTGATCATCCATCTCTCATGTTCTTGGTGTGATAGTTATTGTTTTGGGTTAAGGTTTAGTTTTGTTTTACGCGTAAAAAGGGTGTCTCGTATATGAGTTTTTGAATCCTTAAAGCTTTAAATTTTACACTTTTTAATCCAAGATTCTCATGGGTTAAGGTTTATTGAGTGTTAAACTTTCAGTTTCTTGCAAAAAGGTTCAAACTTTACAAGTTTTTCTTGGTTTTTATGCGTGTTTGGATACGAGTGTACGGTACTACGCGTAAGAGAGAAAGGTGGTTTTGATCCTCAAGCTTTGTTGTTTTGGTGTTTTTAAGGTTGTTTCATCATCATAATCAAGTTTTGTAAAAGGTTTTGATCATAAAAACGTGTTTGGCAAATTTTGTACTTTCTACGCATAACGAAACCCTAATCCTACGCGTAAGGTATTTGTCACTTGATCTTCATTTCTGGTGGTTACTCAGTGTTCTTCTTGCTTGGATAAGCCTGAAAAACACTTCGACTTTGGATATCTCGTGCACTGTGAAGTGTAAGAGATCTTTGTGGGTAAAACCCTAATTTTACGCATAAGCATAAAACCTACGCGTAACAATTCTTACGCATAAGCTTTTTCTTACGCATAAGCTTGTCTTACGCATAAGGGAGACTTACGCATAAGGTTCTTATGCCTAAGCTTTGGTTTACGCATAAACTTAAGCCTTTTACCCTAAAAGTCTACGCGTAAGCTTGTGTCTACTCGTAAGTTGTAAGTTACGCGTAAACTGCTGTCTACGCGTAAGCTCTTTTCTAGGCATAAGTTTCTACGCGTAAAGTTGCTGTCTACGCATAAGTGTATAAGTTTTACGGTTTATTTCTTGATTTTGTAAAATCCCGTGAAAGAATCTATTTCCCGGTTAAGTCAAAGATTTGTAAAATCCCGTAGAATTTAAACATGTCTTCCGTTGCTGATGATGTGCAAGCTGCAGGATCTGATACTTGTCCTCTCATGGTTGATAGAACTGACTATGAGTCTTGGTCACAAAGAATCAGGCTGTACTGCTTAGGAAAGGAGAATCGAATTAACATCCTTAAGTCAATTGATGAAGGACCTTATCAGGTTGAGACCACAAGAGACTTAATTGATACTGCAGCAGATGGTGCAATGATCTTTGGATTAGACATACCAAAGACATATGATGAGCTGAGTGACAAGGAGAAAAAGCGATTTGATGCTGATATCAGGGCTTCTAACATCATACTTCAGGGTCTTCTTAAAGACATCTACAAGTTGATCAATCACAACATAGAAGCTAAGGCAGTTTGGGATAATGTCAAGATGCTTCTCTCGGGTTCCGAACTGACTATCGAAGACAGAGAATCACAGCTGTATGATGAATTTGAACACTTTAAGATGAAACCTGAAGAGAGTGTTTATGAATATTACGTGAGATTCCACAACCTGGTGAATGATATGAGGAATATCAAGATGACTATGCCAAACATTCAGCTGAACTCAAAATTCGTAAACAACATGAATCCCGAATGGCACAAGTTTGTCACTTCAGTGAAGCTTACCAAAGGACTAAAGAACACCAACTATGAGCAATTGTATGCCTTCCTTCTTCAGAATGAGAAACATGCTATGTTTGAAAAAAGGATTCTTGAACAATTCAAATCTCAACTAGGAGAAACAAGCTCATCAAATGATACAACTGCATTCTTCACCAAAGCATCACATGTCACACCCACTGGAAATGATAATCACAAGCCCATTCCTGATTCGGGATATAAGCAACCTAATTCTGATGAAGTCATGGAGCACTTTATCAATAAATTGGCTTTTATGGTTAAACAAAACTTAACCTTCTCTCCACATACCAACAGACTTCACACTAACAATGAAATCAGGACTGCATCCAATCTACACAACCATGCTTTGGTCAGAGATGGAAAGGTTATTGTACAACCAGTTCAAGAAAGGCAGTACGAACAAGGAAGAGGTGGAGCTGGTAGAGGCTATGCTGCAAATCAGAATTGGGGAAGGAATGGAAACCAGGGCCAAGCAAAGCCAATCAAGTGCTACAACTGTGGTGGAGAAGGGCACATTGCTAGGAACTGTACTCAACCAAAACGCCCTCAAAACGCAGAATACTTCAGGGACAAGATGTTGTTGGTTCAAGCACAAGATAATGGTGTAATGTTGAATGAAGTGGAGCTGTTGTTCTTGACTGATGGGAATGATAGAACATATGATGGAGATGTGGACGAACAACCAGTGCATGCTGCTCAGAACAATCCCAACGCCTTTCAAGTTGCAGACTGTGATGCATTTGACTCGGATGTTGATGATGAACCATGTGCACAAACTATCTTCATGGCTAATATCTCTCCAATGACCTCTTCATCTCACCAAGCCAGTCCATCCAAGGAATCCATCATTAAAGAGGTACTCAAACTATATGATGTGGTTGATGAGCAAAAGATTCACCATGAAGTACAATCTACTGAAGTCATTGAGTCAGATATTGAAAATATGGGAAATAACAATGTTATCCCATATGAACAATATGTGAAACAAGATGACAGTCTTGTTGTACCTAGTGATGAATCTTCTGCAATTAACAATGAATGCATGCCAGATGAATACACTGCATTTGTGCCTGATGATTCCTTGACCACTGAGCTCAATACCTATAAGGAACAAGTTGCTATTTATGAACAGCGTGCTACGTTTGAGTTAACTACCCGTGAGCAGGATATGGATGACCAAATGCGTACAACTATTAGAAAAAGTAATTTTAGAGAAGAAGTATTAAAACAAAAGTTAAACTCCTTACAAGAAAAGCTTTCTAAAACCGCTAAGCAAAAACAAGAACTTCAAGAAAATGTGAAAATGCTTAAGCAAGAATTCAATGCTAAGGAATCAAAACTTTTGAATGATTTTTCCAATCTAAAAACTTTGAAAAACAAACTTGAGAATAAGTTGTACGTACAAGGGAATACCATTCAGACTGCTCACATGATCACTAAGCATAGAGTCTTAAGCAATAAGCATAGCATTCCCCTTGTTGAGGAACCTAGTCCAGAGGTTATTAAAAAGGCTAGAGCTGCTCATAAGGTACTTTATGATGGTAATGAAATCCTTAAGCCTAGGCAAAAACCTAGCTGCGTTGAGTGCACTAACGAAGATAAGAAATCAGATGAAGTCACTAGGGAGAAAATGAACAAGAAGTTTGAAAATCTTGAGTGTAAAAAGAATAACATAACGATCAAACCTCATGATTACACTAAGGAAAATTGGATCTCCTTAAACAAGTTTAAGACTCAGACACTTCTAACTCCTGAACAAATGTTCTGGAAAATGGATTTAGATAAGCAAAAAGCAGAGAATCTTGTTGTTTCTAACCCTCCCCTTAGGAAATTGCCAAAAGCAACGGTGTATCCTCCTAATACACAAATGAACCTAGTTCCTAGATCTATTGCCACTAATAGCAGGACCTTAATCAGCCTATATGTTGTTTATCAGCTGTTTGTTGATTTTGAGAAAATGTGTAAGAAGAGAATCACACCTACAGGGATTACTGAGGGGGAAAGAGGCTTTGAGCAAACCAAAGAATGTTATTTAACTGATGCCATGCCTTTCTTTAAACAGTTAAAAGGTCAATTTGAGAGTCTTAAAATTGGAATAAACACTGATATTAAAGAAATGGAAAAGGAATTTGATGCAATGATTGTCAAGGTCAGTGACTATGAGCGAGAACTAAAATATAATGAGATTGAGAGGAAGAACTTGCATACCTTGAATGAGAATCTTATTTCTGAATGTATTGCTCAAGATGTGTTTTACACTGCTACAAATTGTTCCATTAATGCTTCTCAATTTCATGAATTATCTGTTGCTCTGAAAGTCTCCCATGATCGTGTCATTGAGCTTGAAAAAACTAATTCTAAATTTAATGAGAAAATTGAACTGGATGATCACGAAAATTTGGTTAAACATTTTTCTAAACTAGAGGTTGAGCATTTTAATTTACAACTAAAATATCAACATCTTAAATAAAATATCAAAACTTCAAATATCAAGACATCCTCAGATGCTCCAGAGTTTGATGCAGTTTTTCAAATTAACAAACGTGATGAACAGATTCAAGCTCATTGTAACACGATCAGAAAGTTAAAAGCCCAAATCTCTCAATTAAAGGGTGAAATGAACAATGTGACTGGCTCCCGAATGCTTCCTCCTTTAGATTCTCGGAACTCTCAAAATTTTCATCTTCAAAACTTGGTTAATGCTTTACAAAAGGAAAATGAGAGTTTTCTAGAAGAAAATGAAAAGGTTAAACGTCATTTCAATGAGTTATTTGAGACAATAAAAGTCACTCGTAACAAAAATAATGAAAAAATAACCTCGTTGCAAAAGGAAATTGAGAATCTAAAGAGTCAGGTAAAAGGGAAAATGCCAATGACAAATGGGGAGAATGGTGCGTCAAAGGTGCATGTCTGTAATAAATATAATTTGACTGTGAAATATGTTCCTCCTCATCTTAGGAATAACAAACTTGCTATTCAAACATATTTCTCATACCTTAAAGACAGCCTAGAATGTCTCTGTGAGATTGTAGAAGAGGATAAGTTAGAGAAACCACTTGATAATGCAATTAGCCATGCATGCCTATATGCCAAACGATCTCAAGAACTTCTAGAATGCTTAATTACAATATGCCCCAAAACCTTAGGTGAGCAAGTCAATCCCTTGATACCCTGTTCTATGCCTAGTGCCAAGCATACAACTCATTCAATGCCTAATACCATGAATGTGAACTTTGGTATGCCTTCAAGTAGTTCAGAACCCAGCACATCTAAACAGGAAATGCAAAATGTAGCAAAACCAACTAATGTTCCCATTACCTCTACAGGAGTAATCAGTGACATTAAAGCGAGCAGGTCAAAGTCTCAAGACAATACAAGGAATGATAGGACCTCGCAAGCTAAGAATGTGCATTGAAAGAGAGTAGAAGACCAACCTAGGAACTTTAAGTTTGAGCTGAATAAAACGAATCGTGTTGATTCTAGTATTTGCCATAGGCATACTGTAATTAATTCGAATTCTGATACTATTTGCAATCCGTGTAATGATGTTTGCTTGAATTCTGTTACTAATCATGAATGTGGTGTGAATGTGTTTGTCTAAAACTGTCAAATATCCAGTTAACATTGTTAAAGCAAAATATCATGCTAAGAAGGAGAAAAGGCAAAGGCTAAAGAAAGTTAGAAAACAGTGGAAGCCCACAGGAAGAACTTTTAGTAAGATAGGTTATCAATGGATACCTGTTGGCCATAAGGTTAATCAGACAATGCCCACTAGAAAATGGATGCCTACTGGTAGAACTATTCCATTAAGAAGTGAACATATTTTGAATAGGTCAAATACTGACACCAGCACTACATCTATTCCTAATGATTCCATTGCTCATATTTCTGATGTGGGTGTCCCAATCACTGTTACTAACCAAATGGAACCCATTCTTGCATGGGGATCCCAATTATCCAGTTATCCATTCTTGTCTCTGTTCAACTGCAGATCGTTCAAATTTTTCTGTGGTACCTGGACTCAGGCTGTTCCAAGCATATGACTGGAGACCGGTCGCGGCTCATGAACTTCGTGAGCAAATTCATCAGGACAGTTAGATTCGGAAACGACCATTTTGGAGCTATTATGGGTTATGGAGATTATGTGGTTGGAGATAGTGTAATTTCCCGGGTATACAATGTGGAAGGTCTTGGTCATAACTTGTTCTCTGTTGGACAATTCTGTGATTCCGATCTTGAAGTGGCTTTTAGAAAACATACTTGTTTCGTTAGAGAACTTGATGGTGTGGAATTGTTAAGAGGAACTCGTGGTTCAAACCTATACACCATCTCTATCGAAGACATAATGAAGTCCTCTCCAATCTGCTTGTTGTCAAAGGCTTCGAAAACAAAGTCATGGTTATGGCATCGTCGTCTCAATCACTTGAACTTCGGCACCATTAATAACCTTGCCAGAAAGGATCTTGTCAGAGGCTTACCCAGATTAAAATTTGAAAAATATCACCTTTGTTCAGCTTGCCAATTGGGAAAAAGCACGAAATATGCTCACAAACCAAAACCCACAAACTCAGTAATGGAAGTTCTTCATACCCTTCATATGGATCTGTGCGGACCAATGAGAGTAGAAACGATTAATGGGAAGAAATATATTTTAGTCGTTGTTGATGACTATTCTAGATTTACTTGGGTAAAGTTTTTGTTAGGAATTAGAAATTCCAGGTATTAAAGAGTCGGTCACCCCATATATTATCTTGCATATGTCAGCTCGTAGACTTATTGTTATTTACATCTCTTAGCTGTTTATTAGTTAGTTTGTAAGCATAGTTTAGTCTAGTGTAACACCGTGGAGGAAGGACGGGTCTTTACCCACTGTATACCTGATCCACAGGCCGTCAGGAGGTCGTTTATTTTGTAACCTATAAATACCCTCTACCTTGCAAGGTAGAGGGTTGGATGTTCTTTGGTAATCTAATATTCCACAAGTTTCTCTTACTAGAATATCCCACTTTCTCTCTCTCTAAAACTATCTATATGCTTAAAGTGTTAATGCTATGATATGTATGTGAAATCCAATATTCCACAATTGGTATCAAGAGCCATGGTTAGATCATCTCTTACATATCTTTGGATTTCTAGTGGTTTTTAGGTGGTTTTTAAGGTTGAAAAAGTTTAGTGGTTTTTGCATCATTTGGTTGATTTCTTGTGTTAAAGCTTGATTTTGTTAGTACTTTTGTGTTTAGAATCATCACAAGTGTTTAGGTTTTGATTTGGTAAGCTTGAATCATCATGGTTGGGTTGTTTTTGGATTGAAAAGTGATGTTTGTGAATTTTTCTAGCTAGCGACTTGACCTACGGAGTGCTTTTTCTTGCTAGCGACTTACTTTACAATTTGGTAGCGAGTTGCAGTTTGAGTTGGAAGCGATTTAGGCTTAGCGACTTGTCTAGTGAGACAAACCGAAAAACAGTACACGTAGTGGATTTTCCACTACGGGTAACGACTTGGTGGAAGTTAGCGACTTGTACTTGTGTTTGTTAGCGACTTGGTGTTAGCGATTTGGTGCATAGCGAGTTGCTTTTTAGCGACTTGACTCATTAGCGACTTGGATCTTAGCGAATTGCTGTCAAAATTTTCCTAGCGACTTGAATCTTAGCGAGTTATTTATATAGCAACTTGACTGTGTACTAGCGACTTGGGATTATAGCGAATTAGTAGTTAGCGACTTGGTTCAAGATTTTCTAGCGACTTGGGTGTTAGCGACTTGCTATTAAACTCTTAGATACTTGGTATTTAGCGACTTGGATTTTGAATACTTTGGTGTAGTGAAGCAAGTTACTTAAACACAATGCCTTACATCACTGATCCTTTAATCACCAAAGTACTTGCTCTCTATGATACCTCACAGAATAATGAAACAAGATGCTTCCCTGAATGCTCTACATCTAATGATTCAGCAACGTTTAATCAAAACAACTCAGATGAGTCACTCTTAATGTTGACAAATGATGCAAAGAAAATGGAATGCACCAGTGAGCCCTTTCAACATCTCCATCTGCTTCTCAAACTACTTTTATCTACAACTATGGATCGAACAAGCAGTGCTATCCTTCGTCAGGATTTTTCCACTTTGACAAGAACTGTGTTACTTAACTTAGAACAACTAAGGATTCAAATTACCAAAGAGAAGTTCTCAACTGATGAATATAATGCAGCTCTTCAAACAATCTTCAATCAATTTCAGCCACTTATCCGGGGGGAATATTCCTCAGATTTTGATGATGACATGACTGGAATCTCATTCAAGAAACACACTGGAATGGAAATTCATGAGTTCATAAACAAATTTATTCAACTTATGAGTAATATGGAAATATACATCAAGGAAGCTGCAAAAGAGAATGATAAGCTGAATGAAATAAATGAGTGTCAAGAGATACTATGGAACGATTGTGACAGGTCATGCAATAGACCAGTTGAACCAGTGAATGATACCGAATGCAGAAATTTAGTCGCAATGAAAGAGGATGATGACAACAGTACTGATCTCAAAGACTCAGAGTCAGAAAAGGTTTCAAGTGATAAGGTACACTTAACTAATCACAGTAATTCTTATGTAAAGGTACCTGACTCTTACTCTGATCATAACACCATGAAATCGATCTTGGTTGAGCCTGAATCTAAAACTATTAAAGCTAATAACATGATTGAAAAAAGGGTATATGATGAACTTTGAAACAAATACTCAATTCTTGAAAAACATTGTATTTCATTGGAAATTGAAATACAACAAAAGGATGAAATATTTTATGCAAATAAATCCTGTGTTAATCAGGAACTTCCAGAATTTCGAGAATTTTTTGAAATTAATCAATTAAAAACCCAGATTCAGGACAAAGATTCGACCATAGGCGATCTGAAATTACTACTTTCAGATGTGCAGAAATATGATTGTCATGAGATGAGTGATACACTTGAATCTAGAAATGCTGAACTAGCTCTATGTGTGTCCAACCTATTAAGAGAAAATGAGTCATTAAGAAAGAACGTTGAGGAGACCAATTCTAAGTTGATCAATCAATCTAACCTCTTGCTGAAAGACATTGATGACCTCAAAGCCCAAATTCAGGATAAGAGCTTCAATATTGTTGCCCTAAAAAATGAGCTTAGGAAATGTATTGGAAATAGGAAGAACACTAAGTTTGAAAAACCTTCAACTTTGGGAAAGTCAACTGTTCAGAACCACTCTAAACGTACAGTAGTTAAGCAGCCTAATGCCTTTAGAACTGAAAGAGTTAAACCATCGAAATCTAGGCTTGCTTCCCAAGTTGATAATAATGCTGTTTTGACAAAACCAGTCACTTCATTGCCTAGTTCCAATATGATGAATCTCAAACCTCAGATTAATGTTCAATGCTCCAAGATCATAAATACAAGAAGTACCACTAGTTCTCATACAAAACATCATTTGACTGATCAATCCCCTAAGAAATATTCTAATCACAAAAGGACCAATAGTCAAAACAAGGCTGTGCACACATACAAATCAACTAGCATCTGTTTCAAATGGATTCCCACTGGCAGATTATTTAAGTTTACAGGAATCAAACGGACTTACATACCTAAATCTTGCCTCAAGTGGATTCCCACAGGAAAACTCTTCAAGAATAGTGAATCTAATGAGATCCCTAATAATGATACGTCTGTATTACACTGTGATGCATCCAAGTGTGAGATTAATCATGTCACTAACCCATCCATTTGCAATTCTACATGTGCTTTCAGTACAATGTGCTCTCAGTCTTTTTCAGGTACAATGCTCAACTCAATTAGGAACATCATGATTTGGTTTCCATCAGAAATCAATATGGCTCAGTCAGGAGCTATAGCATGCCTGAATTGATGTACCTATTACTTTGACTCCTATTCACCTTGAATCAGGACTCGCTCTCTTATATCTGAGTACAAATTAGTTTTTTTTTAAATTAAAAAAAAAAATTAATTTCATTCTTTTAAATTCCTAATTTTTTCCATTTCCAACCATCTAATAAAAGATTTATTCGTTGTTATCGATAAAATCTACGATCCTAGAAATATCATTCAATAATGATACAGGATCATAGATGAAGTTCGAACAACTGATATATTCTTATTTTTAAACGGGTTGGTTAAAGTCAATCAATGGTCTTTGTTGACATTGATTGAGGGGGAGATTTTTTGAAGTTATCTTGTTTATTTCTGTTTCTGTGCTGGTTATGGTGTTTGCTCAGTTGTAGGTTGTTATCGTGTCTTGCCTTTGTGATTATCTTTGTGTACCCATGTATTGAATGTTTTAGCATTGAATGTTTATTTGATTCATGGTTATCATTGTGATTGTGTGCTTATCTGGGTTAGTATGCTATCTGATAAGTCTGTTATGGTCATGGATTACAAATGTCTACTACGCAGAATATGATAAGATTGCAACTTTTCATGACTATGTTAGCAACTTGCTGTGAAAAACACTAGCGACTTAGTTAAAAGCTTTGATAGCGAGTTACTACACAAGCCACTAAACCACAGGGACTGAAAGTGACAATTAGGTTTCTTGAAAATTCTCCTCTACTTACCCCTTAGCGACTTATGTTTTTTTTCTTTCTTTTCAAACTATTGAAAGTTTTTCTTTCACTTTTTCTTCCTCGTTAAGCATTCAACGTAGCAACTTAGAAGTGGTGTGTCTTGAATCTTTCACTGTTTGTTCTCCAGTATATGTCTTTGATGCTTGTCTAACACATCTCTTTACCCAGATCTCATCGAGCATTTGATCTGTGACATTTGATTCCCACATAGGTTTGAACTCTAATGGAATCATGTTTTTTTTGGGGTATAATGATAGTTTAGATGGTATTGGAATGCGTTAATGAGTGGCTGTATTGCGTGAATTGGATGTTACTTAATATGTCGAGTTTGATGTTTTGTTTGTTGTTGTTGTTTTGGGTTGTTGATTGCAAGTGTGTTAAAGGTTTTGCTGTAACTGTTCTTGATTGTTTGTTAAAGTGTGTCCATGTAATGGTGTTGAATAAGTGTTGGTTTGGGATGATTATCTGTTGCGTAAAAAGTGTTCTTGATTTCGACTTAGTATTGTTCTTGGTAGCGAGTTAGTTGAGTTGTTCATCGTGGCGAGTTATTACTTTTAAGTCTGCTCTAGTTAGCGACTAAGTTGCGGTGGCGATTTAGTGTACTAATTAGTAATGGTAGCGACTTAGTTGTATCACTATTAACGGCGACTTGTCTTTACAAGTTAGCGAATTAGTAATGGTAGCGACTTAGTAAAAAGATTTGTAGCAACTTGGTTGTGTTACTGTTTATGGCGACTTGTCTTTACAAGTTAGCGACTTAACAAATGTAGCGACTTAGTGAACCAAATTTGTAGCGACTTGGCTGTGACACTGATGATGGCGACTTGTCTTTACAAGTTAGCGACATAGTTTGCTTTCATGTAGCGAATTAGTCTTGGTTAGCGACTTATCCATTTATGACTAGAGACTTGTTTGGTTTGTTTTTCATTCGGCGTCTAGGGTTATTAAAATGTTTAAAGGCAATTTGCTAGGATGATCTCATGCTTACAATCTTGACTCAGGATCTCCTGAAGCAACTTGTATTGTCATCTTATTCTATGTAACTTGCTATAACATTTCTGTTTGAGCAAGCTGTACTCGGTTTCCCTCGTGGCAACCAAATGTTACAACTTGTTTCATACAAATTTGTTATATCATTTCTACATTTGTATCCTGATTCATGACATTATTCCTTTGCAATGCACGTTTTAACCTTTTAATTCCAAAACAACTCGTCTTGTGATAACTGTATCAAAAGGAATCTGTATCTTTAAATGTCTCACTAATGCCACTCAATCATTCTCTATATGCTTATAGGAACCCCGTCTGAGTTACTAAGTCTGAGTGTCTATGTCATAAGGGTGTTCTCAATGTTGTCTCAATAATCATTTATAATCTAACTTGTTCCCGATCATTACTGTTGGTTGTATTTATACTCAGATCTTCAATGGCAAGTTCAATCTCTGCTAAGAACGTTACTTCTTCGGCATCACCCAAAGTTCTCTCAGACGAAGAAATCCTTCCTAGGAGTCAATGGGCAGAAATTGGAAAAAGTAACTGTTATGTGGACCTACAAAAGTTGCAACAAAACCCTATACTCAAAGTGTCTATTGATATCCTCAATAACACAAAATTCTTCGGTGCCATTACCAAGCAATGCTCAATTCCCACCATTTACATTCAACAATTCTGGAACACCATTCAATGGGACAAAATCACAGCTAAATACTCTTGCAAACTGGATGATAGGGAATTTGTGATTGATTCAGACATTCTTAGCAAGGCCCTTGGAATCACCCCATGTAACCCCAACCTACGTTCTGAATCTCCACCTGGTGTTGATGATCTAATTGTTTTTCTAATTGGTTTGGGTTATCAGACTAGCATTTTAAGGGCTTCCGACATCATCACTGGACACATGTATCAACCCTGGAGAGCTATTACAGCTATTCTCAACTTGTGCTTATCTGACAAAACATCAGGGTTCGATAAAGTGAGAATTCCCATCTTGCAAGTCCTATGGGGTATTGTCAATAGGGTTGATGTGAATATCTCAGATCGTATTTGGGAAGAATTTTCTTTATCAATGAACACATTCATATGTGATAGAACAAACTTTCAGAATAAAGCTCAAGGCCGAAAGAAACTAAACAAGCTTGTGATTCCCAGCATCAGATTTTCAAAGCTTGTTATCCAGTACTTGCAACAAACTCACAACTTCAACCCTAGGATTGATTCAACTCTACATAAAGCAGAAGATGAATTTGTTTTAGGAAACCTTAAATATGTTCCTAGAGGTATGGATAAAGAAATTTTTGGATTGCCAATTCCTGATATTCTACTCACGGACGATATCAAGAAGAAGGACTACTTCAAACAGTTCAAGAAAATTGCTTCCAGATCATCTGATAATGTCACACCCACTCCCTCACAACCCAATGCTCCCAAACCCGTTTCAGACTCACAAGCGTCTTATGCATCTCTTCCTAAAAAGAGACGCGAAAGATCACAATAGTCAGACCCCACATCCAAAAAGCATAAAGGAAAGAAGAAGAAGGTGGAAAAGGAAATTGGTAAAGATATTGAGGGGTCAAGGGATAACACAAAGGTAATTGATGAAGATGATGCTATTCTGCAAATTGGAATCCAGCAAAGCCTAGATAGTCAGAATATAAAAGCCCCAGTTGGAGGAGTAGTGTTAAGAGAGCCTGATCAATTGCCTCGACAAACCACATCAATCACAAAAGACAAAGGAAAAGGGGTTGTTAGTGTTGAAACTGAACAAGCCGCTCACATGCTTCTAACAATCTCATCCTCTCCATCAAGTACCACCAATCAATATAAACTGAAGAGAAGAACTGAATTATCTTCAGCTAAAGAACAACCTGAGTTGGAAAAAGTGCCTGAAACGTTAAAAGAATCTCTTACACTAAGTGAGACCCAGTCTGATCAGAATGTTGATACTTTGTTGCATAAAGACTCACAGGAGAATCTTGAGTCAAGATCTGATGAGACCATGCACCTGGATGAACCAAATCTGTCTACCGGCTCTCTATCTTCACTAAAGAATCTTGATACAGATTTCACCTTCGGAGATCAATTCTTAAATGACAAACCCATAGATACAGCACAATCCATGTTTACTGTCAACATTCTACAAGATACATCAACCATTCCTCCGATGTCAGCATCTTCACTCACAATTGCACTTCCACCTCCCATACCTGCTCAATCAACCATACTAACACCACCTACATCTTCACTATCCCCTGAACCAGTCATTACAGTTGCTGATATGGATGCTCCACCTGCGTCACCACCTCAAATCCTTACTTCAGATCAACTACTTGACAAAGCAGTAAAAAGGATAGAAGCTCTTGAAAGGCAACTTCCAAAATCTGTTGATTCCCTTGTGGATCGTGTCTAAAGATTGGAGCACCTCAACTTCGATGAAGGGGTTGCAGCCGCCATTGAAGGGGAAGTTAAGGATGCTGTGGAATAGGCAATGGAAGCTCCACTTCTTAGACGGTTCAAGGACCTACATATTGCCGATATGAGAGCTGCTCTTTTAGAAAAGATGTATGATGCTGAAGAGCACAAGCATGAGGTCCACAAGAAGCTATATGAGGCACTTGAAGAATCAATTAAGTACGACAATTATGAACAGTACTTGATTGACATCAGGGAAAAGGAAGCTAAGAAGAAAAGGAGGGCCATAGTGTTGGAAACATTGCGGAAAGATCGTAAAGATCCTCCTCCACCTCCACCACCAACGGGGGGTGCTGGAACGTCTGGAGCTGGTGAATCTTCTAAGACAACCAACACACCTCCACCACAACCACCATCATCACCGCCAAAACCTTCCAATCAATCAAGTCCTACAAGAGAACAGGGTACTCAGAAGAAATCTGCTGCTTGGACGATGGTTGACTCAAGGTTCACATCCACATCCACCTATATTCCTGATGATCAAATGGTTCATGAAGAGTCGCATGTCATGGCAGAGTCGGAATCTGATGAAGATGATGCATCAACCAAGCATATTCCTAAGCCATCAGAAGAAGATTGGTTTGATGCTTACATGGCAGGTAATCGCACTAGCACATCCAGAGTAGCACTTTCAAGGGACACAATTCAAAGTTGTATTGTTGAAGATAGACCTCCTACTCCAGAACCTACATGGTCCATCCCAGAGTCTGACTCGATTATTCCTGACAACAATTGGGTATCAACTATCACCAATAATTATGAAGTACCAGCTGAAGACTCTCTTCTGCACTTCACTGGTGATATGGGAAGCTTCATTAGATGGTTTTGTGAACAGAAGAGTATCTCATCCATAACTCCAAGAGATCTTGAAGTACAAGATTATGAAATTGTCAAGGTCTTCCACTCAGATGCCAATCAACTTCAATACCAGATGGAAGAATGCCATAAGATGCTTAATGACCAAGTCAGTGAGCAAATTAGTCGCTTCAATGTTAACAAATCTCTTCCTCTTGGTGGTGAACCTGGTCAGATGACCATTCAGGCTGAATTCTTCTTCGATCATGACTTGGACTATCTTTGTGCTCGCTCTGCTGAAAGAAGACCAGCTCTATCAATATCAAAGATGAAAGCTACAACATACTCTGATCAGGGGCTTGAACAGATGGTTCCTGATCAATTCTAGTCCAATGAAGAACGAAAGTATGACATTGCCGCATCATATGGTATTTCTCACTGGTGGTACAAAAAGAAGAACTTCTACATCAAAAGACATGGTGCTGATAAAAGACGCAATAATGTTCGATCCAAGCTGCAAATCTTAAGTGTGGTTTGTGTAGAGATCTTCCTAATCTATGGATATGAGTATTTGAAGATGATAGTCCTTAAAAGAGCAGACTTGAAAGAGTATACTATTGAAGAAAACGACTTCAAACATCTTCTGCCGAATGATTTCGAAGATCTCTATCTCTTGAATCTCCAAGGACACCTTGAGCATTTGCCTGTCCGTGAGAAAAAGGCCCTCTCTGCTGCTGTCACTCTTTGGATCAGGGGCTTAGTTATTCGAAAACGACTTGAGGACTTTCAGCTTGGCATAGAAAGCTACCAAACCAGGATCAACCTTACAAGTCCACAATGGAATGCAACAGGGCATGAATTTCATCGCGAATACAAAGTCCTTGACACCCCTAGAGCCGTCATCTTCACCGACAGATATGGGACTCGCATGCTTATGCGACTATGTGAGCTCTACAAGTTTAGTGACGGAACTCTCAAATTGGTTGAAGAAGAACTAGACTCTAGAATGAAAGAAATCAAAATTGATATGAAATCATGGGTAAAGACTGCTTTTTGGACTGATGATGACTTAAAGCGGTGTGAAGATTTCATTGCTGCAATCAGGCGAAGACTCAAGACTCGAAGGATCTTCTGCAGCCTTGAAAGTTTTGTTGGTGGTAGACTTCGTGATGGTCATTACAAACTTCTTCAAAGAACTGAATGAAGACATCTTCGGGAAGTAGTTTCTGTTATGTATTAAATTTGTGTAAAATGTGGTGTATAAACTTTGAACAACTGTAATGCATGTAATAGTGTTAGGTTATGTACTGTGGTTTCCCCTTGTATCAAAAAGGGGAACTTCAGTGTTGTCCACTCCTGATCATATAAAACTGGACACATTTTTCTCCAACAAATCTTTTGTCTCATACATATTTAAATCACTTGAGATCCAAAATCTCAAAGGATTTGAAATTTTTGATCGGGGGAGAAAATGTGATATAAATATGAAAGATGTTAAAAGATGACCACTTTTAAGTGCATACTGCTCTCTAATATGTGCTAAACAATTTTCGAATCTCGAAGCATATATTAAGGGGGAGCATTTTTTTTAACAAATTCAAGCCTTCAAGGTACACATCTTCCATTTTTTAAGGTACCTTGATTGTGTGTTAAATGGCTTCTAATCGTTTGGTGATCATGTCTGCACTTCAAAAAGGTTCCCTCTAGTATGTACAAAACTCTTTTCAAACCTTGAGGCACATATTGAGGGGGAGCAAAATTGTGAAAACCTCATCCTTCCCGAAAATGCTTTATCTACTTGTTTTGATCAGGGAAGTGATGTTGATATCTTTTAGAAAATGGTAATCAAAGAAGTTAAATTCTTTCTCTTGCCTCCGTGTGCAAAACGATTTCAAACATTTGATGCACATGTTGAGGGGGAGCTCTTATTCTCAAAGAATATCAAAAACAATTCAGGTACAAAATGCTTTGATAATATATCGCAAGTATCTGGATTGATTTTCAAATGGTTTTCAATTGGTTCCAAATGGCAGATGAACAATACCAAATAGACCGACCAACTTTACTTTATGTACGGTGATATAAGGATGATAAGGTTAGGTATTTGTTCCCATGATCCGCCAGAACCGGAGGGATCTACCCAGGGACTATCCACTAGTTAGTGTAGAGTTCTTAGGTATGATGATAAAAGGAGAAAAATGAGATATGGGAAGAGTGCGGACTGAGATAAAACAAGTACTGGAATAAACCCAACAAGGTTCTTGCTATGAAGTCTCGGTAAGCACTGAAGGGGTTGAAGAATGAAAAAGAATTGAATGAGAAAAGGGTGAAAAGAAATAGCCCTCCATTTCTTCAACCATAGGGCAGAAACCGGGTACAATTCATATGCTACTGATGGTAACATCGGTATTGAAGACAAGACGTCATGGACCCAGTAACGCTATGCACTACATCTTCCCAAACCACTCAAGTTCCTCTTAAAAGGGCTTGTTTCACTCTCACGGGGAACCTACATTATCTATCGACTTTCTCTTAGAGATTGTTGATATTGAAGAAGGAGACCCTCTCCCTAGTCTCCGATACAGGATCCAAATACGCACTAATTGAGTCTAGAGCCACGAGATCATATATAAATCTCATTAGGACACTTTCAATGAAGACTCTCTTTTTCACATAATGTGGAAAGAGAGATTATATCTTGAGTCCTACGCATTATCCTTGTGGTATTGCCAGAACATCTGAGTTATATGCAAACATATTCACAATGAAGATGGAAAGCCTTCTGGAGCCAACATCAAACAAGCTCCTGGTGGGTGGCATGTGAGATCTATTCAATGGATCAACCATGTGACAATTGAACAGAAACAATGGGGTGATTCAATCTTTTGAATCAATCCTGGTTCAGGTTATGGATTGACGGATACCTTTGAAAAACCGATCATTATGCTTAAAAACTCTTTTCTTTAGCACATTGACCGTGTTCGAATATTTCAAATCAAAAGGTGTTTTATGATTGATAATTGATTTTCATTAAAACCTTCGTTGTATTGCAAAAACAATTTCTATTGAGCAATACACGATTGTCTTTCAAATCTCTTTTCATCAATCAGTGAATTTCTATTCGCTGGTTCACTCACTCCGTGTTGTCTTCTTTGAGATGTTCCGGTTTGAGAACAGCTAGAGCAGCTGCGAAACCCTGTCAAGGAAATTCTTCGGAATTATACCTGATCACAGGCAGTACTTGTACTGATCAATGGGGAACCGTGGGCCGTGTACCTCAATTCAACGAATGTGATCAAAGACACTTTCGTGCGCTTTATTGCTAACTGTTGTATGCAGGTACACTCGACGTTTGTAGCTGATCAGAATGAAGCGGTCAATCCATAGCCGCATGCTCACATAATACATTCATTTCTCAAGAAATCATGATAAGTGCATCAATGACTCTGATATTTTCACTCCATGCTTCTGCTACGCTGCTGCCAATATCATGAATCATCAAAGGCTTCCGCTACTCTGATAAGAAGAAATCATGATCCAAAATGTGTAGCATGTCGGTCCAAATGTCACAACATCTCAAAATCTCAACATCACAAAGGAAGAGTCAGAGATTCATTGTTGCTGATGATCTCAAAGTTGGCTCAATATTCAGTATCATGTGGATCAGCCTCATAACCTCCACGAAATATGCATTAAAGATGATCAATGATGTTATCACCACATAAACACATAATTTGAATCCTTTGAAGAAATGAAGTCTACGAGCTCAAGAACAAAATCAAGAATTGAATGCTAAAACTCAAAATGTATAACGTGGGGTGACCTCCCTTAGGGGGAGATTGTTAGGAATTAGAAATTCCAGGTATTAAAGAGTCGGTCACCCCATATATTATCTTGCATATGTCAGCTCGCAGACTTATTGTTATTTACATCTCTTAGCTGTTTATTAGTTAGTTTGTAAGCATAGTTTAGTCTAGTGTAACACCGTGGAGGAAGGACGGGTCTTTACCCACTGTATACCTGATCCACAGGCTGTCAGGAGGTCGTTTATTTTGTAACCTATAAATACCCTCTACCTTGCAAGGTATAGGGTTGGATGTTCTTTGGTAATCTAATATTCCACAAGTTTCTCTTACTAGAATATCCCACTTTCTCTCTCTCTCTAAAACCATCTATATGCTTAAAGTGTTAATGCTATGATATGTATGTGAAATCCAATATTCCACAGTTTTTGAGGACTAAGGATGAAACTCCAGCTGTCATCAACAAACTTATCAAGCAACTTCAGGTTCGTCTTAACAACACGGTTAGAATTGTTCGAACTGACAATGGCACCGAGTTCATTAACAAAGACTTAAGTCAATTTTATGAAAGTATTGGAATCAGTCATCAAAGAAGTGTTCCACGAACTCCTCAACAGAACGGTGTAGTTGAAAGACGAAATTGAACTCTTGTGGAAGCCGCAAGAACAATGCTAATTTATTCAAAGGTTCCAATGTTTCTATGGGCTGAAGCCATTGCCACTGCTTGCTACACCCAAAATCGTTCCCTTATACACACCTCTCATGGAAAAACTCCATATGAACTAGTTCATAAACGAAAACCTGATCTCTCCTATCTTCTTGTGTTTGGTGCCTTGTGCTATCCAACAAATGACGGTCAAGACTTAGGAAAATTAAGAGCAAAGGCAGATATTGGAGTTTTTGTTGGTTATGCACCAAACAAGAAGGGTTACAGAATCTACAACAAGAGAACCCGAAACATCATGGAAACAATTCACGTTACGTTTGATGAGCTGACCGGTCAAATGGATCCTGGACAATCCAGTTCAGGACCCGCACTTCAAAACAGTCCCATTGGTTCATCCCTTGTACATAATTCTTCTCCAGCAACTCCATATGTACCTCCATCTGAAGATGATTTAAAGAAATTGTTTGATCCTATGTTTGATGAACTCTATGAGCCAAGTGCTATTGAACTGTCAATTCCCACAACAGAGGCTGCTCATAACACTAAGAATGAAGTCAATCCTACAGTCTCAATATCATTAAGTCAAGAAGCGCCTGCTGCTGATCACTCAGTCTCATTAACAAATCATCAATCTTCGAATGTACATCATGGAACTGTTTCTGGCATCAATTATGAAGTTAATCCCTTTGCTACTCCCGAAGATGCTCTGTTTGAAAACATCTTTGCCCCTGAACCATCTTCATCAGGGGATATAAACTCTGCTACATCAGTCCTTCAACAACAACCACACGAACATCTTAGAAAATGAACACATGACCATCCATTGGATAACATCATTGGAAATCCTTCTCGTTCCGTATCAACACGAAAACAATTAGCTACTGATGCCTTATGGTGCTTCTTCAACTCAGTACTCTCCAAGATCGAACCAAAAGATGTTAAAACTGCAATGTCTGAGGACAGCTGGTTTAAAGCAATGCAAGAAGAAATTCATGAGTTCGATCGTCTAGATGTATGGTAATTAGTACCAGTTCCAGATTGTGCAATGATCATTGCTCTCAAGTGGATCTTCAAAGTGAAGCTTGATGAGCACGGTGATGTTCTGAAAAATAAGGCACGGTTAGTTGCTAAAGGTTATCGTCAAGAAGAAGGTATCGACTTTGAGGAATCTTTTGCTCCTGTTGCACGCATCGAAGCAATCAGAATCTTCCTGGCTAATGATGCAAGTAAGAATATGATTATCTATCAGACGGATGTAAAGACGGCTTTTCTCAACGGAGATCTTAAAGAAGTCGTATACGTCAGCCAACCAGAAGGTTTTGTGAATCCAGAGCATCCTACTCATGTCTATCGCTTAAAAAAGGCCCTTTACGGTTTGAAGCAAGCTCCAAGGGCATGGTATGATACGCTATCAAAGTTTCTTCTATCTACCGGAATCAGCAAAGGAGCAGTTGATCCAACATTGTTCACCAGAAAGTCAGGCAAACATTTAATTCACATTCAAATTTATGTTGATGATATTATCTTTGCCTCGACTGACCCTAATGAATGTGATCATTTTTCTATGGAGATGGGCTCCAAATTTCAAATGTCAATGATGGGACAAATATCATTTTTCTTGGGATTACAAATTTCACAAAGTCTCGGAGGCATTTTTATAAATCAATCTAAATACGCTAATGAAATCTTAAAGAAATTTGGATTTACCTCTAGTGACCCTGTTGACACTCCTATGGTGGAGCGTACAAAACTGGATGAGGACCACTCAGGGATCATAGTAGATCAAACGAAATATCGTAGTATGATTGGATCCCTGATGTACCTCACAGCCAGCAGACCAGACATTTTGTTCGCTGTATGTATGTGTGCTAGATACCAGGCTAAGCCTACCAAAAAGCACCTTGAAGCGGTTAAACGGGTCTTTCGGTATCTCCAAGGAACCATTAACATGGGACTTTGGTATCTGAAGGACTCCGGTATGTCTCTAACAGCCTATGCAGATGCTGACCATGCAGGATATCAAGACACTCGTCGAAGTACTTCAGGTGGTGCTCAATTTTTAGGTGACAAGCTCGTAAGCTGGTCTTCAAAGAAACAAATGAGCACTTCCATATCCTCTACAGAGGCTGAATACATAGCCATGTCATCTTGTTGTGCTCAAATCTTATGGATGAGATCCCAATTATCTGACTATGGCTTTGTATTCAACAAAGTTCCTATGTATTGTGATAACAAAAGTGCCATTGCTCCCTGCTGCAACAATGTTCAACACTCAAGAGCAAAGCACATCGACATTCGACATCATTTCATCAGGGAACAAGTTGAAAACGGTGTGGTTGAACTATACTTCGTAAGGACTGAATATCAACTAGCAGATATCTTCACCAAAGCTCTTTCTCGCGAACGCTTTGAGTTTATTCTTCCACGACTAGGCTTAAAGAGCCTTCAACCAGAAACGCTCAAACGTCTTCAGGAAGACATCGAGGAGTAAAGGTGTTCGACTCTATCTATTCTTTGTATATATCTTTTCAAAAACCAAATAAAAAAAAATACAAAACTAACAAAACAAAAATAGAAAAATATAAAACTTTTCAAAATCCATAAAAATCAGAAAAACTTGAAAATCTTCAAAAATATTGGTTATTTATCATGTTTTTCTTGTCAGTTCGATAACATCTACGGACTTTGAGTTGTCACTCAAAGAATGGCACGGGTCTCTAGATAAAGTTCGAATCTTTAAAAAAAAAAAAAAAAAAAAAAAAAAAAAAAAAAAAAAAAAAAAAAAAAACGAGATGGAGAAAAATGTTGGTTTATTGTCATTTCAGTCAGTAACCCGCTTTTCAAAGAAAGAACAGAGCCATGATTTTTCATGTTCTTCAAATCTTATGCTCTGATTCTATAAACATTTATCTGCTATCTAATGAAAACTAATTGCTTTGTAAAATAACTCGGACTCAAGTTTGAAAATCATCTGGACCTAAAAGTTTGTCAAAATATATATCTCTCAATCAACAACATATGTCGTTGATTGAGGGGGAGAATGATTTCAATTAAATCAAAAGGTTATTTTTCATACAATTGTTTTCAAAAGATAATCATGCATGTTTATTCAATGGAGTTTAAAGTCCTTAAATCCGATCCTTATCAGTTAAAACGTTTTCATAATCAAGTCACAATTCTCCTTAAAAGCTTTCAAAATCAATTTAAATCTACAGAGATCACAAATCTCAAATGATTTGATAATTGTGATCGGGGGAGAATTTGTGATTTAAATTGGATATAATCTGATATTAAAGAAATGGTTTTATAAGGATGTACAAGCTCTTCTTCCGACATGTGCAAAATGATTTCAAGAAATTCCATGCACATGTTGAGGGGGAGCATCTATCTTAAACCACTAAGTTTTGAAACGTGGTCAATGTGCAGGTTTCCTCTTTTATGTGCAAAACTCTTTCAAACCTCGAGGCACATATTGAGGGGGAGCAAACTTATGAAAACCTCATCCTTCCCCAAAATGCTTTATCTACTTGATTTGATTAGGGAAGTGATGTTGATATATTTTAGAAAATGGTAATCAAAGAAGTTAATTCTTTCTCTTGCCTCCATGTGCAAAACGATTTCAAATACTTGATGCACATGTTGAGGGGGAGCTCTTGTTCTAAAAATATCAAAAACAATTCAGGTACAAAATGCTTTGATTATATATCACAAGTATCTGGATTGATTTTCAAATGGTTTTCAATTGGTTCCTATGGCAGATCAACAATACCAAATAGACCGACCAAATTTACTTGATGTATGGTGATATAAGGATGATAAGGTTAGGTATTTGTTCCCATGTTCCGCCAGAACCGGAGGGATCTACCCAGGGACAATCCACTAGTTAGTGTAGAAGTCCTTAGGTATGATGATAAAAGGAGAAAAATGAGATATGGGAAGAGTGCGGACTGAGTCAGAGCTAGTACTGGAATAAACCCAACAAGGTTCTTGCTATGATGTCTCGGTAAGCACTGAAGGGGTTGAAGAATGGAAAAAGAATTGAATGAGAAAAGGGTGAAAACAAATAGCCCTCAAATTATTCAACCTTAGGGCAGAAACCGGGTTTAATTCATTTGCTACTGGTGGTTACCAAGGTAACATCGGTATTGAAGACAAGACGTCATGGACCCAGTGATGCACTGCACTTCAACTTCCCAAACCACTCAAGTTCCTCTTAAAAGGACTTGTTTCATTCTCACAGGGAACCGACATTATCTATCGACTTTCTCTTAGAGATTGTTGATATTGAAAAAGGAGACCCTCTCCCTAGTCTCCGATACAAGATCCAAGTATGCACAAATTGAGTCTAGAGCCACGAGATCATCAATTAATCTCCTTAGGACACTTTCAATGAAGACTCTCTGTTTCACACAATGTGGAAAGAGAGATTATATCTTGAGTCCTACGCATTATCCTTGTGGTATTGCTAGAACATCTGAGTGATATGCATACATATTCAAAATGAAGATGGAAAGCCTTCTGGAGCCAACATCAAACAAGCTCCTGGTAGGTGGCATGTGAGATCTATTCTATAGATCAACCATGTGACAACTGAACATAAACAATGGGGCGATTCAATCTTTTGAATCAATCCTGGTTCAGGTTATGGATTGACGGATACCGTTGAAAAACCAGTCGTTGGGCTTAAAAGTTCTTTTCCATAGCACATCGACTGTGTATTAATGTTTCAAAATTAAAGGGTATTTATGATTGATAATTGATTTTCCATAAAACTTTCGTGGTATTGCAAAACACTTTCTATAAAGCAATACACGATTGTTCTCAAATCACTTTTCATCAATCAGTGAATCTCTATTCGCTGGTTCACTCACTCCGTGTTGTCTTCTTTGAGACGTTCCGGTTTGAGAACAGCTAGAGCAACTGCGAAACCCTGGCAAGGAAATTCTTCGGAGTTATTCCTGATCACAGGCAGTACTTGTACTGATCAACGAGGAACCGTGGGCCGTGTACCTCAATTCAAAAAAAGTGATCAAAGACACTTTTGTGTGCTTTATTGCTAACTGTTTTATGCAGGAACACCCGACGTTTGCAGTTGATCAGAATGAAGCGGTCAATCCATAGCCTCATGCTCACACATTACATTCATCTCTAAAGATATCATGATAAGTGCATCAATGACTCTGATGTTTTCACTCCATGATTCTGCTATGCTGCTGCAAATATCATGAATAAACTAAAGCTTCCGCTACTCTGATAAGATGATATCATGATCCAGAATGGGAGCATGTCGGTCTAAATTTCACAACATCACATACTATCAACACCACAATGGAAGAGTCAGAGATTTATGGTTGCTGATAATCTCAAAGCTGGTTCAAAACTCAAACATCACGTGGATCAGTTAAAGACCTCCTCTTGAATTAACAAAACATGCAGAACATGATGAATCAAAGACTACGAGCTAAAGAACAAAAGTGCTTAATCAAAGAAACCAAGAACAACGAAATGTCATATCAGTTTGTAATCATTGTAAGTTGAGGTGACCTCCCTTAGGGGGGAGATTGTTGGGATTTAGTAAATCCAGTACTTAAAGTGTCGGTCACCTCAAGTATGTATACTCGTTAGAAAGCTCGTAGTCGTAGTAATTCAGTGTTAGTATTTAGAATACTTTGTAACACCGTGGAGGACGGACGGGTCTTTACCCACTGTATGCCTGATCCACAGCCTAATAGAGGCGTCTATGCTTGTACCCTATAAATACCCTTTGCCCTCCAAGGCAAAGGGTTGGAGCTTCATAATACATTTTTCTTTGTCTCTCTAGGGTTCCCTTTATCTCCCACTTTCTCTCTCTAAACTCTTAACCTAACGCCGCCTACCTTGTTTGTGTTAAACAAAGATCCTTCAAGATCGTATCACATGAGTTTCGTATGTGTGTTATAGGAGTTTCAATGGGTAAATTATTTCTCAACAAGTTATACTAAAATCCTTGCAATAACCTTTGTGACTGAGCATTTTTTCCTAGAAAAAACAATACAAAAACATAGAATTTCATAAGCTACAAAAAGCAAAAAAAAAATTCTTATTACGACTTGGCCTGGGCAAACGACATGGGTAGTCCGATATCAAAGAAATAATAATTTTTATCATCATTCATCCAACTGAACAGATTTAAAACTTTGTTTTACCGCTTCTGTATTTGGAGGAATATCACGTTTAGAACCCATGACACCTGATAGTAAAGCAAGGTGGCCAAAAGAAATCGATTCGTTGTTATCTGTCACATATCACATTTTGAATATGTGACATCAAAGCAAAAAATTAATGGCGTTACGATGGAGGTAAGAGTTTCTTTCAATATTTGTCTATGCTCTTGGATCACCTATGAACATAATATATTGTGCATCAACATCTATATTCTTTTAGAAAATTTAAGATGATTCATTGTATAGTATGCATATGACATTAACATGGTCTGTAGACCATTCCAGTTACATCGGCATGTGATATCGTGTTGAAACTACGTAACACTACTTAATTATTTTTTATACAATTCCCCTCTCATTCCCTTTTTAAGTCTTTGATCTTGCTTATGTTTGAATAAAATGGAGGATATGGAAGTCGTGACTGTCCAACCAAATATTGATTTGTGGAATTTTTACAAGCCCGAGCTTCATACCAGGTTTTTAATACCCCTCATTAAGGTAACAAAAGATCTTCCAGATGTAAAAGTTAAAATTACAACCCTTTTACCTCTAATACATAAAACAGGTCAAGCATTAACCATTTCCCAAACATGCATATATTTTTTTACCTATTACAATTCTTTAAGTTTATGTACCTCTGGTAAAATCAGGTTTTATTAATAGCTACTACAACAATGTTAACTCATGTCTTAAAAGTAGGTCCATCACCAAGTTTTTTATTATATTTATCATAAAAAAAAGGTCTTTATAAGTTTCTAATCAATTTTGTCTACAATTGTAGGGAAGTTCGGTCGCTTATCTTCAAAGTACTTTTACTAGCGGTGTAAAGAGACTGAAAAAGAGTTCGAAAACCATACCGATCCACCAGTTTCCCAACGTGCGTAGGTAGATATCTTTTGTTTAAAGTACTAAATGGTTGTGTATTTAGTGGCTTAATTTGTATTTTGTATATTGTAGTTGTTATGGAGAGAGTTTTTCTATGTTGTTGGTTTTGGCACTCCAGTAACACTTTCATACTACCAATTTGACCCGTTCTTAACCCAGTAAGTTGGCACTCCAGTAACACTTTCGTAAACTTATTCGGGATGTTGAAATCGCTTATTGAGTTAGTTGTTTATATAAGGTTGTTTAGCGTTTGCTTATAAACCTTCATTGAAGTAGGTGTGAATATACTTGTATTTTTGAATTCCCAACTCAATCTGATTTCATTGACTGGATATAGGATATCATGAATGGTAACATTGGTGGAATTCAGACATGACATGTTGATTGATGATTTGTGAAAATGTTGGAATTGTCTCTTCTCCAAAACTTAACCACGACAGGGAATTGCACAAACAACACAAACATCGTTGTACAAGGAAGTTGTTCGAAGGCTATAAACATATGCTTGGTTGTAAATCTTATGTAATAGGAAATCACTATGATAAGCAAGGTTTAACCGGTGCTATTCTTTATGATTGTTTACGTACTGTAATACTTTTATTTATTTGACATTTTTCCACTTTTTTCATATATCACATGCATCTTTTACGTTTTAGCATAACATGTTATTCTTTACGATTGTTGACGTACTCTAATAGTTTTATGTACTTGTCAAGTAGTTGCAAAGCCCGCCTTCAGTGGTGAGTTTTCTTCTTTGGCAAACAATATGATTGTCGAAAAAGTGAATAAAATAAACTCATTGAAAATTCTATCGCCAGTGTTCCACCAAGCTGATTATTTCAGAAAATCTGGGTCATAAGGTATGTATATTGGACTACTTCGTGGTATAGAGAAATATGATTCATCAAGGGGTTCAAGATTTTGACCTATGTTTATTGGTGGATACGGCAGGTTAGAATGATACATAGAGTTTTTAATGTTGTTACTTCATCAGATAGAATCAATGTAAGATCCATAAGTGACACTAGCACCAATTCTGTTTACATCAGCATTTTTTGGTTATAGTTGTTGTACGTATAGTAGGAGTTATCTAATATGCCACTCTCCAAGATCGACTCCATTTTCAATATTCTTCCTAAGGTCCTGTACAAATATGCAAACACTTTAGTCATCTAGGTCCTAGCATGCATTTGTGCTTATAGATTAGAGGTTCCCATATTAACACATTTACTTGTAAACGGGTCAGTTTGAGTTCTGTTTCATCTAGATACCATGTCGAATGGGTCAGTAGCCCAATATGTATTTTATACTGTATGCATCATGCTATATTGTATTATTCAAAAATATAATATCATTATTGAAAAATTATAGTCGTTTTCAGCTACACGGTGACAATAATTATTTCTAAAGATATATGACTTTTTGGACAAAAGGTGTTTCGGGTCAAGGAAATTGAACACTGCCTCTACAGACCAATGCCAAAAGTATCCAATTTGACCCATTACCAAACCCGCCCAATTTGCCTCCTCTATTACAAAGGGTGAATAAGGTTCTATATTATGCAAACCTTATGACTCTTTAAAAACCAGTCCCCGATAGTGAGTGTAATGTCTCCATCTGGAGTCCCAAATGGTACAGGAATAATGTCTCTATTGTTGACAATGATTCCTCCAAACCCACCTGCAGCCCGTTGGAAATTTGTGGAGGGGAAGTAGAAAAAACTTCCAATCTGATCCTTAACCTGAAACGCATATGTCCAATTCCAATCAGCTGGAATGGGACAATTTGTGTCGAGTACACCATCTGGCCATAAGTTCTTTCTATGTTGGATCCCGTTTTTGTAGTGAAAACTGCTATAATTTCCCGATAGTCATAACTGTCATAAATTACATTTTGTGGACATGAAATGTACCAAGTGAGAAGCAAGGGTTCATCAAGATTATTTTTTACATTAACCACGACGTTCCATTTTGTTGTTGCTTCAAGAATAGGTCCAGGAAAGTTCCATTTATTGCAATTACCTACAGAGGAGGAGTTGCATGTACAGGTTACAAATCTTCAATTCTTTGTATATTTCATTACTTCATAAAATTATGAGGTTCATGTCTATAAATTAGAGCTTGTATATGTACCCATAGTCAGACGTTATAAAGAAGTACAGGTTAGTTGAAGATCTTATGTTTTGAAATAGAGGTTAATGTTTAATTTTATTGTTATAAGCATAATATCCTCTTTGATACAATTGTACATACCAAACATAGCATAACCCTTGTGTTGGTATGCTTTCAAGGTCTATGAAAGAGGGATTGGTTTACTATATAAAGTTTAGGGAGTATTTCTCTAAAATATAGGCTTTATCCTAAATAATAGTATATAAAGGACCACTTTCTGGGTATAAAACAATGAAGGATCTATTGAAAATTCCAACCACTTGCCTGGTAGTGGCTAATGTTTTACAGATTTTTCTAAGAAAAGGCAACTTTATAAAATAAACAACAAAAGTACACAGTTTTACATATCTTTTGAGAGTATCTTAGCAATCATAATCTTGATATGCTTTCGATATGTATGCCAATTGTCATTTGATCAAGTCAAAATTCTATCTGTTGTGTCTTGAATGCAGATTCAACATCGATAATCGGCTCAGGGCTATTTCTCCTTGTTCAAGTTGTGCTCTTGCTGGACTTTGTTCACAGTTGGAATGACAAATGGGTTTCATACGATGAGCAGTTCTGGTTAGTCCTTGCTATATCCCGTCATACATACACCCTAACGTTTTAAGCAACTATCTGAATTTCATAGATTCTTACTTATGAATGGGTCAATTTACGTTATAGATGACCTATACTTGGTGAAAATTGTAAATTAAAAAAACTAGCTAAAATGAGTGCGGGTCAAATGAGTCAGAAGAGTACATTTAAAGGCCGTTATCAGTTTTTCAAGGTTTTGGGTTTTTGTTTTATATGTATTTAAGATAAGAGATGCATTTCTCTTCATTATTACCATTATGATCTCAAACCGATTACTTTTTTTTCCTGTTAACCGAGGGTACATGGTTGTTTTACAGAAGTGACATTGTTCAAGATTGAGCTTTCCCATAGCCAATTGGCTGTATCATGCTCTCCCCGTCATTTATTAACTGGACGGTTTGCCTCTTACACCTTTGAAAGCAAATGATCATATCATATCATGGCCATGACCAAGATCAAATAACATATGATGTTTTTGTTTATAACCAGGAGGTTTGAGATTGACTGTGTGTACGTTGCTGGGTGAGAGATGGGGGGGGGGAGGGGAAAACAGTTACATACTGGCACCGACATGGATGAACAAGAATGCGTCTCTGTTAGCTTAATAACAAGCTTCAAAAAGGTTAGCACTTAAGAATAGCTTTTGGTATTCTATACCCTCATGTAAATAGATTAGGTGTTAATAGTGTTTCTTAAAAGACTTAAACATAATATTGTTTGTGGTGATGAAAATGTCTAAATATACATAAAGGGTGTTTGGAATTACATATTAGAACAGATGTAATTGTTCACTTTTGGTCACTAAACAAATCAAAGGTATGGCTGGCAGATTTAAAAACCAAACATATTCATTGGCACCCATTACGATTTGCACTATCAGGCTTGCAAAGACTTGACTCCCATGTGTTGTGTATGAAAAAAGACATCAAAAAAGGGATAATAAACACAATGCTATATTTGTGCAATTAATGTAATATTGTAGCATTGACTTTTAAGCGTGATACACGCTATTTACAACGGTTAAGCAATTAATTAAGGTTACAGAAACAAAGTTATAGTTAACCCATCGCCCATCTTAGTTAATTGTAGATGTGGCATAAATGGTGTTTGGGAAACGGGCAAAACACATAGGTTTGTAGAATGGTTCAAT